>CM059197.1:69295668-69826502 GCA_030323885.1 Branchipolynoe longqiensis | reverse complement strand
CCTCACTGACGTTGCATGCTTTCTGTTTGAATATCTCCAAAGTAAAGCCAATTATACTATGAGTTACCTCAAATTAACATAGAGTATGCTTTAATGACAAGCCTAATATATTTATCTAAAAAATATTACAAGCACTCAAAAGAGCCTCATGTACAGAAGATTTTGTGGGGACATGATCAACACGTGGAACTTCCTGAATGCTGAGTATAATGTGGATGAGGCCTTGCTATTCAGACGCATACAGGGAAGTAGTACCAGAGGTCACTCCAAGAAGCTTTTCAAGCCAAGGTACAACAGCTCACTCAGATGGGGCCTTCTTTTCACAGCGAGTGATAAAAATGTGGAATGAGCTACTGGAAGAAGCGGTGGAAACGGCTACCATAAATCAATTCAAGTATGCGCTGGACAGGGCCTGGGCAGAGAAACATTCCTGTATGATTTTGAGGTTGCATAACACTAGAGTTGAGAGCTACAAGCTTTGTATAGGCTACCACAAGCCTGCATCAAAGAAGAGGATAATAATAATAATAAAAACCAACGGAATTTGCATCTTTAACTAAATATAAAAATAAATGGAAATATATATAAATACCGTATTCTCATGGTAACACCCGTGTGTGGCTTAACGCCCACCCCCCACTTGACCAATATTGTGTAAACACGCACCCCTTAAATGCCCACCTATTGGAAAATGCCCACCTCCACTTCAGTGATTTGCCAATTTAAACGCCCAGGGCGTTAACCCATGAGAATGTGGTATATAAAAGAATAATTATAGAAATATATAAAAATACATAAACATAGATAAAGATTATAAAGAAGTAGAATCGTCCTCCAACTCCGCCCGGGCCACCCTTTTCTGCCGCTTGTGTGCTCTCTCCTCCAGCTGCGTTCTCAAACTTTCAAAGTCCTCTCCTCCTCGCAACCGACGCATACCACATGTCACACATAGGTTGAGTCCCATATCTGCTACTTGAGGGACCAAGTCAAAAACAGGAGGAGGGCGGAGCAGCCAACCGCATGTCCGACGTAAAGACACAATTTGAGTGAAGTGGCATAGGACCAGCAGCACATTGCTTACCTACCCCAAACAGACAACAGGTATCCATGCTGCTCTAACCACGCAGCCTAATGGAGCCTTCCAGAATCAGTAGTATTATACGAAAATATAAACAAATATAATAAAATGTATTACGAAAATATAAAAATATAAACAAATATAAAATTATATGAAAATATCTATGAATATCTGTGGATATCTAAATATATATATAAATATGCATACATATTAGAAATCTCTATGAACAGGTATAGATATGTATAAATACATGGATTGCTGCATAACCATGTGATTATTAGAAAAGTGGAATTAGTGAGAATTACAATTACTTTCAGGTAAATATAATTTATTTAACTACATTTTTTGGATTAGCATTTAAGGGGACTTGCACCTGAACTCTTCATATATAAATATAATATACATATATAAATATAATATACATATATGTATATATGTATATCCATATATGTATGGATAGTGATAAGACTGTTATCGTGTGTAATAATCTCTGTAAGTGTCCTGCTACTACCCCCCCCCCCCTTTCTGGGTGGGGGGGTCCAGCTTCCTTCACCCCCACCCCCCATCCAGGGGGCTCTACACGACACTCGCGCTGAAGGGCAGCAGTAAAATCTCTCTAACCGACCACCTCCACAGATCAACCACTCCCCTATATGGATCGCTTTATTGGGGTCCTAACAATACTATTGTAAGTATATGTTAACTCCCTAAACCGACCACCTCCCTAAATGGACCACTTAAGGGCAGCAAAAGCAGCAAGGGTAGCAAAGGCAGCAAGGGCGGCAAGGGCGGCAAGGGCAGCAACGACAGCAATGGCAGCAATGGCAGCAACGGCAACAACGGCAGCAACGGCAGCAACGGCAGCAACGGCAGCAACAGCAGCAACGGCAGCAACGGCAGAAACGGCAGCAACGGCAGCAATGGCAGCAACGGCAGCAACGGCAACAACGGCAACAACGACAGCAACGGCAGCAACGGCAGCAACAGCAGCAACGACAGCAATGGAGCAAACGGCAGGCAACGGCCAGCAGCAATGCTACCAGCAACGGCAGCAAAGGCAGCAATGGCAGCAACGGCAGCAATCGGCAACAACGGGCAACAACGACAAGCAAATTGGCAGGCAACCGGCGGCAGCAGAGCATGCAACCCGGCCTAGCAAACAGCTGCAACGACTGCATACGGCTGCAGATGCAACGGCAACACGGCTTCATCGACTACTACGGCAGCAAGGGTCGCGAGGGGGGTGGGTGGGTGGGGGGGGGGAGGGGGGGGGGTGGGGGGGGGGGGGGGGGGGGGGGGGGGGGGGGGGGGGGGGGGGGGGGGGGGGGAGTGGGGGGGGGGTGGGGAGGGGGGGTGGGCGCTTGGGGGGGGGGGGGGGGGGGGGGGGGGGGCGGGGGGTTAGTCGGGGGTTAGTCGGGGTGTGGGGGAGGGGAGGGGGGGGGGGGGCGGTGGGGGGGGGGGGGGGGGGGCTGGCGGGGAGAGCGGGGGGCAGATGGGGAAACTGGGAGTAATTGGGGGGGGGGTGGGGGCGGGGGGGGGGGGGCGGGAAAGGGGGGGGAGGGGGGGGGAGATGGGGGGGGGGGGGGGGGGGGGGGGGGGAGGGGGGGGGCGGGGGGGGGGGGGGGGGGGTGGGTCGAGGGGGGTATTCGAGGGTGGTGGGGGGGGGGGGGGGGGGGGTGGGTGAAGGGGGGGGGGGGGGGGGTGAGGGGGGGGGGGGAAGGGGGTGGTGGTGAGGTGGGGTTGTGGGTGGTGGGGTGGGTTTTTTTTAATATATATTATACAATATTATCATTTCCCCCCCCCCCCCCCCCCCCCCCCCCCCCCCCCCCCCCCCCCCATATATCAAATTATTTGTTCACCCAATCCCCTCCCCCCCCCTTGTGTTGGTGTGGTGTGGGGCTTTTGTTGGTGGGTTTACTGTGTGGGTGTGGTGGGTGTGGTGGGTGTGGTGGGTGTGGTGGGTGTGGTGGGTGTGGTGGGTGTGGTGGGTGTGGTGGGTGTGGTGGGTGTGGTGGGTGTGGTGGGTGTGGTGGGTGTGGAGGTGGGTATGGGTGTGAGTCAGTGGGCCAGGATAATGCGATTGAGTGGGATATCGGGTCATGGTACCGGCGGCCTGATTTCCCAGTGGGACAGCACCATAAAGGCACCATGGGTGCGCACTGTCTCAAGTGGGTACCTGTCCTGATATGACCTTAGATGTTTCCAGGACGTAAAACACCAACAACCAACCAACCAACCAACCAAATCGTTCCTAAAACCCATAAAGGATAACCGTGATAACACCATCTGAAATAAATAATTTATTTTGTTAACTAAAACTGCTATGTTGACCGTTTACACCCACAGCCCCCCCCCCCCCCCCCCCCGCAAAAAAAAACCACTCTTTACAAAGCTAAGGTATGAATCCATTGTCCATGACGTCCGAACGCTGAGCGTTGGTTTACACTCCTATCACCTTGGCCACCAGACTCAGTTATCCCAGTACAAAGCGCGAATCAACTGGTCCTTTGTCACAGTGTCACCCACCAACCCTCCCCCACACCAACATCCACACCCACCAACCGACACCCTACCCTCAAACCCCCGGGTCTAATCTCCAACCAAAACGCTCGCCACCGAAGTCGGGCAGACAGGATCCACCCAAATGATCCCATCAGGCGGCATTCACAGAGCAGACAGCCCGGCTTCACCCTTCCCCCCATCCCCTTTCCCGCCCACATCTCTCCCCCCCCCCCCCCCACACCTCCTCCTCCAACCCCCTTCCGCCATCCCCTCCAACAGCTCCACAACCACCACCACCCTTCTCTGTCGCCGCTCAGTTCTTTCCAACAGTTTATCTAGATATGTTCCCTCATCCCCTCACCAGTTAGTAAAGTCGACGGCTGGCAGCTGTAGTTGTGTTGGTAGGCTAAATATGAAATCACTACAGGCAAGAGAAGGGTAGAGTATAAAGTGCACAGAAAGACAGAGAGCTTGCACCCTCAGGTTTATCATTATATAGGTTCATGAATCCAAGATGGCTGTCACACCTGATTAGCTCCTCGAATCAACAGTAGGCATTCTCCAATATACCAATGAACATTCAGCATGCTTGTATCCAAGCCTTGGTTGTTTATGGCCACAGTTCCATGTTGTGTCTTTGTGTGCAGTGATCCATAAATAACAGTTGGGGGGAGGGGGTATGTGAGCAGAGCTGCTAAGGCTCTGTCACACTAAAAGTAGTGCCCCCCTCACACTATCTATAACTACATAATGTCTATATAAAAGGATCACCAGCACCACATAATACCTTAATGCCTCTGGCCCTATATATCATTTACCTTTTCATATAACAATTGTAATTCACTACAGACTAGTTCACACCATCCTCCAATGTCTAATTATCGGGAAATTTTACAAGTAGCTGTACAATTCGTCCGCTGCCCCGCCCTCTTCCCTTGCCCTCTCCCTGTCAGAACTTTCCAACAGTTTATCTAGATATGTTCCCTCATCCCCTCACCAGTAGCTGTACAATTCGTCCCCTGCCCCGCCCTCTTCCCTTCTCCTCTCCCTCCTCTTTCCCTCTCCCTCCCCTCTCCCTTCCCCTCTCCCTTGTAAACTCTCTCCAACAGTTTATCTAGATATGTTCCCTCATCCCCTCACCAGTAGCTGTACAATTCCTCTCTCTCCCCCCTCCCCTCCCCTCTCCTTCCCCTCTCACTTCCCATCTCCCTTCCCCTCTCCCTCTCAGCTCTCTGCAACAGTTTATCTAGATATGTTCCTCCTCCCCTCAGCAGTAGATCGGTACAATTCCCCCTCTCCCTCCCCTCTCCCTCCCTCTCCCTCCCCTCCCCCCTCTCCTCCTTTCCCCTCCTTCCCCTCCTCCCCTAACAGTATTTCCACAAACCATCTTGCAGTCCCCCCTCCTTCTCCTCTCCTGAACCTGCTCTCCTGCAGTTTAGATCTAGATACATGTACTTATTATATTCCTACAACTCCTCCCCTACCTCACCCTCACACTCACCCTCTCCCACCACAAACCCCACAAATCCTCTACTCTCCCTCTCTCCCTCCTTGTCTCCCTCCTACGCTCTCCTGCAGTTTATCTAGCTATGTTCCCTCCGATAATCCGACAATCTGACATCATGTCGGATAACCCAACGGGGAGGGGAGTCTGTTGGTCGGCCGGGAGAGCTAGGTGGAAGAAGGACGGGGTGTGACTGAGCTTGGTGAGTGTGGGTGAGGGGCTGGGTGGGTGTGGGTGTGGTTGTGGGTGAGGGTGGTGGAGGGTGAGGGGCATGGGTGAGGGTTGTGTGTGTGTGTGGGTTGTAGGGTGTGGGTCGTGGGTGTGGTGTGGGGGTGTGGGTGTGGTGTTGTGGGTGTGGGTGTGGTGTGGCTGGGGTGGGTGTGTGTGTGGGTGTGCGGTGTGGGTGTGGGTGTGGGTGTGGTGAGGGTGAGGGTGTGGGTGTGGGTGTGGGTGTGGATGTGGGTGTGGGTGTGGGTGTGGGTGTGGGTGTGGGTGAGGGGCTGGGGGTGTGTGTGGGTGTGTGTCTGTGGGTGTGGGTGAAGGTGAGGGTGTGGGTGTGGGTGTGGGTGTGGGTGAGGGTGTGGGTGTGGGTTTGGTGAGGGTGAGGGGCTGGGTGTGGGTGTGGGTTTGAGGCCTGGGGTGTGGGGTGTGGGTGTTGTGGGTGTGGGTATGTGTGTGGGTGAGGGCTGGGTGTGGGTGAGCGGTCAGGGTGAGGGGATGGGTGTGGTTGAGAGGCTGGTTGTGGGTGTGGGTGTGGGTGTGGGTGAGGGGCTGGGTGTGGTTGTGGGTGTGGGGGTGTGTGAGGGTGTGTGTGTGGGTGACGGTGGTGGATGTGTGTGTGTGTGTGGGTGTGGGTGTGTGTGGGTGTGGATGTGGGTGTGGGGCATGGTGTTGATATGGGTGTGGGTGTGGGTGTGGGTGTGGGTGTGGGTGTGGGTGTGGGTGTGGGTGTGGGTGAGGGTGAGGGTGTGGGTGTGGGTGTGGGGCGTGTGGGGGGAAGACGAGGAGAAGGCAACAAATATAAGAAAAACGATGACCATAGCGGGTGGGCCGCCAAGGCTCTCACCTCAGGGTTTTGTGTGGAGGAAGGGGGGGAGGTGTGTGAGGGGATGTATGTACTGCGGGCTGCGACACAGGAGTAGGGGTGGGGGGGAGGGGCAGGGGGCGGTGGTCCTGGAGGGGATTTAGGCTCGTTTCTGTACGTGTGACTTATTGGAGTTTTACCTCCAACTCCATATAGGGTCATATCAAAACGGATACCTGTAGCAACTCCTCTCCCCCTCCTCCCTTTCTCTATCCCTACTCTTCCCACATGGGAAGCAAGTATCTAGTCTATTTGGTCTGAGGGAGGAGTATGAGTGACTGTTTGTTGGGGTAGGAGTGTGTGAGTATGTGTTGGAGGCTGAGTCTGAGTGTGGGAGTGAGTGTGAGTGTGTGTGTGCGTGAGTGTGTGTGAGTGTGTGTGAGTGTGTGTGAGTGTGTGTGAGTGTGTGTATGAGTGTGTGTGGTTGTGGGTGTAAGTGTGAGTGTGATTGTGGGTGTGAATGTGTGTGAGTTGTGTGAATGTGTGTCAGTTGTGTGAATGTGTGTCACTTGTGTCAATTGTGTGAAGGTGAGTGAGTTGTGTGAATATGAGTGAGTTGTGTGAATGTGAGTGAGATGTGTGAATGTGAGTGAGTGGTGTGAATGTGAGTGAGTTGTGTGAATGTGAGTGAGTTGTGTGAATGTGAATGAGATGTGTGAATGTGAATGAGTTGTGTGAATGTGAGGGAGGTGTGTGAATGTGTTGTGAGTGGGGTGAATGTGAGTGTGTGAGCGTGAGTGTGTGTGTGAATGTGAGTGTGTGAATGTGAGTGTGTGTCTGAGTGTGTGTGTGAGTGTGATTGTGTGTGAGTGTGAGTGTGTGTGAGTGTGTGTGAGTGTGTGAGTGTGATTGTGTGTGTGACTGTGAGTGGGTGAATGTGAGTGTGTGTCTGAGTGTGTGCGTGAGTGTGATTGTGTGTGAGTGTGAGTGTGCGTGAGTGTGATTGTGTGTGTGAGTATGTGTGAATGTGAATGTGTGTCGGACATTGGATTACACCAACGAATGGGCAATGCTCACAGACAAAGATGCAGCAAACAAACTGAACGGACACTTTGCCACTATACGGCAAAAGCTGTCAGAAAAATTTAAAAAAAGATGGGAAAACAGATCAGGAACTGTGAAGAATGAAATCTCCACCTGCAAAACAGATATGATAGAAGTAAAAAAATTAATAAATGACATAGACACGAATAAACCAAGTGGAATAGATGAAATACCAACCAAAATACTGAAAGAGGCACTCCAAGCCATCCCAGCCACCATAGTAGACCTATTCAACATCTCCTTTGAGCAGGGGCGTTTTATCTCAGCCTGGAAAATGGCAACCATCACCCCCATTCACAAGGGTGGAGACAAACAAAACATGGGAAACTACAGGCCAATATCAATTCTTCAAACCCCAGGCAAGCTCATTGAAAAAGTGTTACATAGACACATCAATGAACACCTGGAAAAAAACGATATACTAAACGAAAGACAAGGGGGCTTCAGGAAACTGCACTCCACATCAAAAACAATAGCTAACCTAACAAATGACATAATGGCATCAATGAACCAAAAACAATTAGTTGGAGCCGCCTTCATTGACTTCAGCAAAGCATTTGACACAGTAGACCACAAAATACTACTGGAAAAACTAAAAACCATGGGCATAAAATCCAACACTATGGATTGGATAAGATGCTACCTGAACAACAGGCAACAGAAAACAAAAATAAACAATACACTATCAGACAACCAACCTGTCACATGTGGTGTACCCCAAGGGTCAGTGTTAGGGCCACTACTCTTTATAATCTATATAAACGACCTTGAAAAATGGTTGCAAACTGAATGCCTCCAACTATATGCAGATGACACAGTCATATACGCAAATGGCACCACAGAAGAGGAGGTAATAACTAAACTAAATAAACTCCTACTAAAACTAGATGAGTGGTGTGAGTCCAACAAAATAACCATCAACACAAGCAAATCAAAAACAGTACTCTTCTCACATAAACAAATGCCAGAAAGAAAACTACACTGTAAGTTAGGAAACCAAACACTAGAAAATGTAGACCATTACAAATACCTAGGCCTTGAGTTGGACAGCCAACTAAACTACAATCTATGTATAAATAAAATTATACAAAAAGTAAACCACAAACTGTGGCTATTTGCAAAGCTAAGAGACTACATGACACAAGAAATGTCAATAAAAATCTTCAAGGGCATGGTGCTCCCCTATTTTGACTATGGAGATGTAAACTACATGGGTGCGAGAAAAGAACTACTAAAAAAACTGCAAACACTGCAGAACAGAGCCCTAAAAATCTGTCTAAGAGTAGACAAGCTGCACCCAACCTATGACATACACAAAAGAACCAAAGTGAAACTACTAGAAAATAGGAGAATAATTCATTTGAAAACATTAGCATATAGCTATAGTCAAAACATTAAACTTCTAACAAAACCACAAAGGGCTACTAGAGCAAATAATGCACCACTACTAAAGCAGACCAGAAGCCAAATAAAAGCTCATGAGAGAAGCACGCTGGAAATGGCTGCCAAGTTGTGGAATGCCCAAATGGTAAAGGAACGACAAATTCCTGACCTAAAAACTTACAAAAAATATCTGTGCAAAATAAGGCTAGGAAACCCCCAGTAAGCTGCACTGCAAAGGGGCATGTGATATGTCACGGCCCACCAGCGGGATGCCCAATGGAAGGTAACCATGCCAAAAGTAGCCAGATAACACACCACACAGCTACGTACAAGCCTATGATATGTAAATAGGAGTAGGCTAGTCTAGTAATAAGAGTAGAAAAATAAATACATATATACCAAGAAAATCCAAAAAAACTAACATAGGCTACTAACCATACCAACCAATTATCTATCTGCTACTGAAATGCAGGCAATCAAATACCTTATCAGCAGCCACTGTGTGGTAAGATAACACCAACACTACAACTGGCCAGCATTGAAAACAAGCCTGGGTACCCGGGCTTATATGCTATGGACAGTATAAATACAGCCTCAATAAAAAAAACACCCAAAAAACAACCCACCGCCATGGTATCGGGCGCAGATCTCATCTGCTTCAGACGCTGGCTGACTTGCCCTGGTCACTGGTGGTGAGCCTTTCACACACTCACACACACACAACCACTCTCTCACCCCTCCACACACATACCAGACACCAATACCTCTGCTAGTAGTAAGTAGTACGGTGTGAGTGTGAGTCGGGGGGGAGGGCGTGAGAGGTGGAGGTGGGAGAGTGGGGGGGATTGGAGGGGGGGAGGCTGGGGGGGGGGGGGAGGCGAGACGGGGCAGGGGGACTGGGATAAACCAGGTCTATCAATCATCGCGCAAATAGCTCTATCTTTTCACACAGACAGTTGCTTCCAGAAAATTGGAATATTGATTTAAAGCGGAATAAAACCAATAAATGGTACTGAGGGTAATATTACTAGTTGTAAAAATATACAGATTTTCGGTTAAGAATTATATATTGGCAGAGAGCATCATTATTCTTGGGCGACGGAGTGGGGACAATGTTATGTAAACTAAAAGTAATAATATCCCACTCCCATTGTGACATGATGTAAGCTATGTGAAATATATGTTCATGCATGGTTCCTGAAATTAGTGAAGAGATGTTTCTATATAAGAAGACAGTACATGATTATTGACATGTTTCTCTATGCATCCATAAAGAGTGCAATTGGAGAAAGGGTCATATTAACAGAGATCTATTGTAACTATTTGCAGCTACCTGTCCACCCATGACCACTGGGCAGGCCCACCAGCCTAATCTGCATATACCCAGAGCACCACCTGCAGCTGGGGTGAGTGACAGCCACCTATGCTGGGGGGTGTCGCCCACCCAGGCTGTGGGGGTGCCTGATTGGCTGGCTCTGGAGATGCCCTGTCACCTACACTACCTTGGCCCTCTGACCACACTAACCTCATTCTGAGATTCATTAATTATTCAAGACTCTGCTTCAGACACACTCTACTCCTGGCTCTTGAGTGAGACACAACTACTCTAGAGCAGGACCCCAGATACTCTGTCTGATGCTAGCAAAATTGATATATCTAAATTGAGTTGAGTGCAACACCCAAGGGACTCCGGTTCAATGGGCTGTAGGCACTGATTCTTATACAGGCTAAAGTAGTAATGAGATTCTGTGTGGACACAAGGTAAGGGGTGTGGGTGATAGGTCACTAGTAGGTGGACAGGAGTTGATGCCATTAAAGCACAACTTCACCACTGTTCATCTGTGTGATTTGTCTTCCGTTTATTCCTTAGGAGTTTAATTAAGGGTTGTTTAAGGGATGCATCAGGGAGTGAGATGAAGGGGGAGAGATTTGTAGTATTATCTGGTGTTCATGCGGCCGGGCATCCACTAATATTATATAGTGTTGTAAACACTTATTCAAATACTACAGGATATATATTTAGGTAAATAGATTATTTGGTAACTATATCATTTACATGAATAGATCCTTTCTCAGGGCCATAATACTGGCCTATATTTGGAGTCTTTAGAGTTTTAGTTTTTTTTGTGACAAGGTATTTATCCTGCCCATAATGTATAATCCCCCGTGAGGGTGCTTGTTTTCAATGCTGGACAGCTGTGATGTTGTTTTTGTTCTGATCCTTTGCCCAGGGGTGTTTATCTGTTTCAGCTCAGGCCAGTCTCTTTTTGTTTTGGGTGTTAGTAATAATCTATGTTCGATTTTTTGTATTTTTTCCAGAATTTGTGTCTAGTTTGAGTATGATACCTTAGCCTACTATGTACATCTACTTGGGTGTCATGTAGGTTTGCGGGAGAGGATCCCGTCCCATATTGGTGCGTTGCAACCCCCTTTCACCGAAGTCCTGTCCTTCGATAGTGTGCCGGTGCACCAGAACACACCCGGACTCTTCAGGACTGTGACTAGGTGGGATGGCTGTGTTGTTTGCTTAGCCATTTTGCATTTCAGGGTGGATCAGATGGATGACCATGGCCTGTCCATTTCTGTGTTGGTTTGTGCCATTACACATACCCAGGTGGACTGTGCCATGTGGTGATGGTTTCTCTGATGTCCTTAGTACTTAGGGGGGTTAGTGTCCTCTTTTTTCCCCCTATCTACCATTTTTATGTCCTGTCGTTTGATTTTTGCACAATTGCACAGCAAGCAGTGACTGTGCTCAGGGGTGCATGTGATTTTTGTTCTGTTGGGAAGTAGGTTCTTTCTTTAGTAGTTTTTTGTAGTGGTCAAGGTTATGGATTGCCCTTTGTTTTGTGTTTTGCTTATTCCAGGCATGTGCTGCCATGGCAAGTACATTTCTCTCATATATTTTGGTGTTACTCATTTCTGTCAATAGTATTGGGGCTGCCATATGTCTGGTGTGCCTGCGGGGGGTTACTGTATAGCCTGGTTTTGTGGTGTGCTAGTATTTTAAGGTGCGTTTCCCGTCTATTTGTCAATGGTGTTATGTTGCATTTTTTGTGTAGTTCCATCGTAGTGTATATTTTGTGTACCTGGAGACATATTTTGAGGGCATTGATTTGTAGCACCTGCAGTTTGTTTAGAAGTTTGTTATTTCCTCCCATGTAGACTACATCACCGTAGTCAAAGTAGGGGAGGATCATCCCCTTGTATATTTTAATTGCCATCTTTTCAGTCATGTAGGGTCTTAATTTTGCCAGGAGCCATATTTTGTGGTTTGCTTTTTTTATAGTGTTTGTTATGCAGAGGTCATAACTTAGGTATCTGTCTAGGTCCACTCCTAGGTATTTGTAGTTGTCTACCTGCTCTAGCTCACTGTTTCCCGGGAGACACTTTATAGTATTATTATTGGTTAGGCTTGTACCAAATAGTACTGTTTTTGATTTAGTGCTATTTATAATTATTTTGTTTAGGTTGCACCACTCAGTCAGTTTTGTTAGTGTTTGGTTCAGTTTTGTTTCTATTTCTTCAGTTGATTTGCCTGCGGTGTATACCACAGTATCATCTACATATAACTGGGTGTTATCAATGTCCAGCAAGTTGCATACATATATATATATATATGCAATATGTATATCTGTCTATATTCTACCTGTGTATAAAGAACTGATAGGCTAGATATATATATATATATATATATATATATATGTGATATACAGTAAAACCTCTCTATACCGACCCCTCCTCAGATCGACCACTCCCCTATATCAATCACTTTATTTGGGTCCTAACAATACTATTGTAAGGATATTCTAAAGCTCTAAACCGACCACCACCCTAAATGCACCACTTAGAGTCGGTCCCATGGTCGGTCGATTTAGAGAGGTTTTACTGTATAAGGATTATGTGTATATATATAATCGGATGGGTCTGATATAGTTCCTCCATTCAGCTTGCTCTACGTATTAGCCTCTCCACCTTCCTCCCGGAGACTGGTGGCGCCGCCACTCTGTCATTTTCTTCACTAATGATGCTCAATTGCCTGTTCCAGGAGCTGCGAATATATAGTATAAAGCAAAACCTCTCTTACCGACCACCTCCACAGATCCACCACTCCCCTATATCGCTTTATTTGGGTCCCAACAATATCATTGTAACTATATTCTAACTCCCTAACCCGACCACCTCCCTAAATGGACCACCTAAAGTCAGTCCCAAGGTCGGTTGATTTAGAGAGGTTTTACTGTATATATATATATATATATATATATATATATAAACAACAACAAACAACAACATATTTAACCGAGCTTGGTTTAACGGGGTTATACTGTATATATATATATATCTATATATATATATATCTATATATATATATATATATATATATATATATAGATGGTGATAACCATGATGGACCGGGCACGGTGGCCGAATTGGTAGAGCACAGGCCTAGCGTGCGGAAGATCGGGAGTTCATGAGTTTGGTTCCCGGTCGAGTCAAACCAATGACTTAAAAATTGATACTTGTCACTTCCTAGCCTGGTGCTCGGCATTATTAGGATAGGGCAAGGGATGGTTAGCTCGGTGTCAGGATAATGTGGCTGAGTGGGATATTGGGTCATGGTGCCGGTGGTCTGATTTCCCAGTGGGGCAGGACTATAAAGTCGGTACCCGTCCTGATATGACCTTAGATGTTGCTAGGATGTAAAACAACAAACAAACAAACATAACCATGATGTCACATGTAATAACCCGGGGAATGTCATCGTTTAGCGCCTCTCTCACCAGGGTGCTGTGGGTTTTCCCAGCATTCAAAGTACAGTATAACCCCGTTAAACCAAGCATGGTTAAACCAAATGATCGGTTAATCCAAACCTTTTTCGGCGGCCTGGCAAAATACTACCATTTATTACATAACAAAGTTGGTTAAACCAAAGTCGGTTAATCCAAATTATTGGTTAATCCAAACAAAATTGTCAGACCCCAGGCACTCTGGTATGGTTAAACCAAACGTTCATGTGGTTATAAGGCCATCTGAGACCCCATCAATTTTTTTATGTGATAAATGGTAGTATTTTGCTGGGCCACCGAAAAAAGTTTGGATTAACCGATCGTTTGATTTAACTGAGCTTGGTTTAACGGGGTTATCCTGTATATATATATATATATATATAAAGTAATTTTTCTGTGTCGCCAAGCAAATACAATATCGTTCCAACTTTGCTTTAGGTAAAGACTAATTAGAATGTGAGATAAATCTGACGAGTTGTTTGTTTTTGTTGTTGTTTTTTTGTTTTGTTTTTTGTAGAATAGGAAATTTCAATCGCAGTCAATTGGTCATCCTTATTAAGGCTCCTTGCTCTATCCTACCAATGCCAAGCCCCAGGATAGGTATCGACAAATATACCTTTTTAAATCATTGGTTTGGCTGGGGCAGGATTTGAAACCAGGTGTAAAAAATATTCCGACTTTTTAGGTCTGGTTCATAAATAAATAATAGTTTAAATTAATTCTAAAATATCTCTTTTTCAGGAAACTCATGTGAAGATTTAAGAAAACTATTTTAATCATATTTAAATCATCCAGTTATTTCTATAAAGTCATTATAATAATATTCCAATTATATAAGTAGCCCTATAAAACCACTCTAATAATACCTCATTCATTCTATCATGTCGGCAACAACATATGCATAATATTCAAACCAAGGTGTGAAACCATGGTAGATTATGTATATTAAGTGAAGTGATAATTAATATCAGATTGTTCTAAGGTTCTACATCAAATATAACCACTGGAGATAAGAACTCTGGAAAAGTATTACTGTATTGGTATATACATGCATCACTGAAGTGAAGTCTGTTGGTATTATATATTGTATAAAGGGAGGTAAATGCTGAAACTAAGGATGGCATATACAGTTGCTGCAGACTGTGGTTTCTTCACAGGGATTTGAATCCCATGACCTATCAAAACAGGAGGCGGACGCTCAACTCATTTGGCCACACCACGTGGTTATAAACTTTGCATTAAAAAAAGTAACAGCCAAAAAGACTGTTATGGCGGTGCACTGAATAATCAGTATTTTCCCTGCTGTTCGTGTAAGAGATTGATATCAGATCAAGCTCATGCAGTAGATTCTTTTTTTTTTTTTTTTTGGTCCATCAGTTGTTTAAGCAGGGGAAATTTCAGTCATAGACGACTGGTCTTCCTCATTCCACTGCTGGTCGATAGAAAGCCCGAGCCTACATTTTTACCGACCCAAGGGATTTTCAACCTCCCACACCACATAGACATGGTATGAGAGCAACCCGGCTTTGATGACGCTGTAAGTTATACACAGCGGTGGAAATCCAAATTGGCAGAGCTGGGGGCATGGGGAATCGAACCGCTGACCCTCAGATTAGGAGTCTGACCTAGAAAAAAAGTCAGACACTCTAACCACTCCGCCACAGAGTATCAATTCACATAAAATCCCAGATGGGATGGTTGAATGAGTTGAGCGCCTGTTTGCCCTGTGGCAGGTTGTGGTCATAGAATTCCAACCCCCGGGGTTTTAAACTACAGCGGAGGGAAAGCAATGACTTAAGGAGTTATGCTTATCACTAGCTAGCCTGGAGCTTGGCATTGTCGATGTTGGTTGCAACATGGGTAATCGAACAAGGCGGAGTCGGATACCTATTCAACGGCCGCTGGTGCCACCTGTACTTGGACCGTAACATTAAATATATAGATTGACATCTAGCATGCCTAGCGGGTCTTTTGTAAACTATGCCGAGTAACCACCCATAGCTGGCAGACGTGCATATGCAAATTAGATACGACATCAGCAGCCGAAATCTATAACAGAGTTATGAAAACTTGGCATGGTCATGACATTTCGGGCTGGCCAAGCTGCTATATAAAGCACGCAAAACCCGAACTCTGCCACTAGGACTTGGTGGTGGACGCCAACGGACCTTTTACTCTGGCATCCCACCCACCCCACAATAAGAGACTAGAACTAGAGGTCTAAAGCATCTCAGGGTCTTCTCTCATTATACTCAAGCATGTACGATTGCCATTTTTGTTCATTAAAAAAGTCCAAAATATATACCATTTATCAGTGTTCGCGTTGTTCAATTACAGTATAACCCCATTAAACCAAACTTTAAGGGACCCTAGAAATTTGTTTGGATTAACCGATCGTTGGTTTAACCGAGCTTTGGCTTTGACTTTGTCTTGGCTTTGGCAAAAACATGGGTGCATTATAAATGTAATGTGGACACTTTGATTATTGTTTTCTATGTATATACAGTATAACCCCGTTAAAGCAAGCTCAGTTAAACCAAATGATCGGTTAATCCAAACTTTTTTCGGTGGCCCAGCAAAATACTACCATTTATCACATAAAAAAGTCAGTGGGGTCTCAGATGACCTCATAACCACATGAAAGTTTGGTTTAACCGTACCGGAAGTTGCCTGGGGTCCGACAATTTTGTTTGGATTAACTGATAATTTGGATTAACTGACTTTGGTTTAACCAACTTTTTTATATAATAAATGGTAGTATTTTGCCAGGCCGCCGAAAAAAGTTTGGATTAACCGATCATTTTGTTTAACCCAGCTTAGTTTAACGGGGTTATATTGTATTAGGATAGCGCAACGAGCAGTGGAATGAGGAAGATCAATTGTCTGCAATTGAAATTTCCCCTGATTAAAGCTGTATAGCGCAATAAAAGCATCAATACTTTTAAAGCACCTACCCACCCACCACCACCACTACCATCACGACACCCAACCACCCACCACCACAACCACCATGAAAACCACCACCCACCAACACCACCATCACGCCAGCCACCCACTACCACCACCACCATCAATACCACCGCCCACCACCACTAACAAAACACCACTCATCATCACCACCACAACAATCAACACCACTAAACCACCTCCACTACCACCACCACCATAACCACACACACCACCACCACTAACACCAACACCAACACCACACCACCACTACTATCACCACAACTACAACTGTCAACAACACCACTAACACCACCACCACCACACCACCACTACCATCACAACAACTGCAAATATCAACACCACCACTAACACCATCACCACCACAACCATAACCACAACAATCAACACCAATACACCACCACCACCAGCATAACCACACACGCACACATACACCACACCACAACCACACCACCATTACCATCACCACACACCACCAACACTAACACCACACACCACACAACCACCATCACACATACACCACCACCACCATACCCACCCACCACGTTACACCACCACCACCACCACACCACCACACCACCATTACCATCACCACAACTACAATTATCAACACTAACACTAACACCATCACACCCAAAACCACAACCACCAGTAACACCACCACACCTCCACTTCACCATACCACCACCACCACTTCACCATACCACCGCCACCACAACCACAACTATCACCACCACAACTACAAAAACACTCCACCACCCACCACCGCAATGACTACCAGAACCAGAACCACAACCACACCACCACTTCACCACTCACCACCACACCAACCGCAAACACCCCCCACCACCTACACACACCACCCCCCACAACCCCCCAGTCCCCCAGCCCCCCAACCCCCCACCACTACAACCCACAACACCACCTCCCGCTGCACCCACACCTACACAGCTTTGTGAGCCGACTGTCTGTACCATTGTGGAACGCTATCAAAGTGCTTTGATGAATGCGCGCGCATTGTGAGCGATAATACCAGCAAATGGTGCATCAACACAGGGCGCCGCTGTTGAGCCCTTTGAGCGTTAATGTTAGAGCTCCGGCGTTGGGACCCCCGCCCCCAACCACCCTCACCCCACCCCACCCCCACCCCCGCCCCCACACCAACAAACAAACAAACCAGGGCCTCTCTACGCTGAAATAACCAGGATTATCTCAAATAACCCACACACAGAAACACCACACCACACAACCAACAACAATTACGCAAACTACAACGAAGAGCTAACATTGAAAATGTCATTTTCATTCATTTATTTAATCTGACAAATTATTGTGATATGAATTGCAGTGGTGGGTTTCCTTGGAGTGTTGGGTTATTTTTTCAATTTCTTTTGGCAATTATCTACGATGGTGTTTTGGTAAATGGTCCCCCTCCCTCCTAGCGGGAGTGTGTATAGTAACTATTCATGTGGCATGAACAGTGGCCACACTGAGGGCATTATTCTGGCGGCATAGAGTATCATTCAATTTACGAGTACACAATGGTTGATGGTGTCAGTACTGCATTGAGCGATGCAGCATAAAGAGTTGGAGGTAATGCGATCGTATTATACCTGTATTCGCCATGGCCTATGTTCTATTAAGGCATGTCATAATGATGTTGAATGGCAATACATGGACTGTATATATAGCAATACATAGATTGTATGTATATATGTAGCATATATATATATATATGGATATACATATGAAGAGCTCTTTTCCAAAACGCAATAAGCCCCAATCAAAAGGGATGAATTTGCAATGCCAATGCCAAGTTTATAGATCGTGTTTTGGAAAAGAGCTCTAGTTTGGGTTATTTGCCGCTCCAACCAGTGGTTCACAACTGGTTCATCAAAGGCTGTGGGTATGTGCTGTTCTGTCTTTGGGAAAGTGCATATAAAAGAACCCTTACTGCTTATCGGAAAGAGTAGCCTATGTGGCGGCAGCGGGTTTCCGCCAAAGGAAGATGTCAGAATGACCATATATTTGACGTCCAATAGCCGATGATGAAAATCAATGTGCTCTAGAGGCGGTGTTGAATAAAACAAGCTTTCCTTTTTGCCACTGGTTACGAGCAAACAGTCACATGTGGGATTGCCATTTCCACATTACCTACAAATGGCATCACATAACCAAGCAACAGGCAGTATGGGTCAGGTACGCCAACACAACATTCATAGAATTTCAGATATTAGCCAGAAAACCTACTATCATCTGATAGCTTATCATGCTTTTCTTATCCGCACATGAAAATGCATAAATAGTAGCTTTTATGTACTAATATGTTAAAAGGACAGCTATTATTATAGAAGTGATTGCAGTAACTCCAAGAAGTCCCGGTGGTGGCGCCACGTGCACATCAGTGAATATTTTGGGGCACCCGATTGGTTAAATACATTTACAATTATTAATTCATACACATTCTCCAGAAATCGGAACAACCGGGGTTCGAACCCCATATTTATTCTCCACCATTTATACCCATATAACATTTCTATCCACTATAACAAATTTGAATAGCGACAAGAAAACAACAAATGCAAATAGCAAACCAGGGAATAGAAATGAAAGTTAATAATATATGTTGTAGATTACTTAAATAATTATGCCGATATTATTACAATTGGAGCAGTGTTGCTTGGTTAGTTCCGTGAGTACTCACTAACCGGAACTGGCGCCACCTGTGGGTCAGGCCCACATTTTTGTGGGCACCGTTGGATGCTCCCACCATTCCAGCAGTGACCGCATCCCTGCAAACATCCCTGTTACTGGATTTTTGATTTAATTAAAGTTGCATAGTCTGATGGTTTGGGTTTTTTGTCATTTTCTGAGATAAATATAACAACTTGATTGCTATAATTTACCTTACCCGTACACTGCAATAAGTGAAGTAATTTTGATTTAAATGGTTGATTTTTCAGATACTTGAAGCGGAAAGATGCCAAATTAATCTTGGCAAGCACACCAAAACTCTGACACCATATACTTCTGCAGTAACAGGTTCTATTAAATTGACTTAGTATTCCATTCCATGTGGCAACAGATGCTTAATAAGTGCACCAGTTTCAAAGTTAGATATGTAATTTCAAATATAGGTCAGTGTTTTTGTTTTGAAAATTTGAAGCTTTCATCAGAGCTTTAAATAATATATACTATTAAGGGATGTGATAATCGAACTATGCAGCTTTAAATAATATATACTATTAAGGGCTATCAGACTATGCAGCTTTAAATAATATATACTATTAAGGGATGTGATAATCGAACTGTGCAGCTTTAAATAATATATACTATTAAGGGCAATCGGACTATGCAGCTTTAAATAATATATACTATTAAGGGATGTGATAATCGAACTGTGCAGCTTTAAATAATATATACTATTAAGGGCTATCGGACTATGCAGCTTTAAATAATATATACTATTAATGGAGGTGCTCATCAAACTATGCAGCTTTAAATAATATATACTATTAAGGGAGGTGCTCATCAGACTATGCAGCTTTAAATAATATATACTATTAATGGAGGTGCTCATCAAACTATGCAGCTTTAAATAATATATACTATTAAGGGCTATCGGACTATGCAGCTTTAAATAATATATACTATTAATGGAGGTGCTCATCAAACTATGCAGCTTTAAATAATATATACTATTAATGGAGGTGCTCATCAAACTATGCAGCTTTAAATAATTTATACTATTAAGGGAGGTGCTCATCATCAGACTAGGCAGCTTTAAATAATAATTAATATACACTCTTAAGGGCGGTGCTGATTTTTCATATAATGAACAGCGTTTATTCACTAACAACCATTATTAAAAGAAACATGAGCCACGTACACTGCAATAAATAATAGTGGATATTTTAACATCCATTGTCGCCAGCGCCTTCAGCTACAGTCGGAGAATGGCGCATAGATCGACAACAGAGCCTCGTTTTGACGCCTCCCAATAAACAGGTCGGTATATTATCGCCCCACAATGAGGAGTAGCCACAATAGAGTGAACAGTGTTATTACCGGGACGCGTCTTCCATAGAGGCCGCAAACTGTCTCCCAGCACAATGCCACGCACACTGTAACACTTAACTGGAATGAAGCGGTATTAAACATAGCCACCTTTCATACGCGGGTTTATTAGACAAGAACATTGTCCGTTAATAGGAACTTTATTAGGAAAACCTTGTCATTTATGAGGCACTTCATTAAAGTTGCATAGTACGATGTTTTTGAGATTTTAAGTTAACTATCTATCTGCTACTGAAATGCAGGCAATCAAATACCTTATCAGCATGTAATATTTACTGGAATGCGCGACCATCTGAGCTCCAGAAATACCACTTACTCTTCCCCGGTGCGTTCTGACAACTGTCCGTCAGTTCACACCTGATGCCCCTCTCCAACAAACTCATATGCAAGAAAGGGAAGACAAGTCGCGCAAGATTGACAGTGAAGAAGTTGTGCTTTATTGGCATCAACTCCGGTTCACCTACTAGCGAACTATCACCCTCACTCCTTACCTTCTGTCCACACAGAGCCTCATTACTCTCTTTAGTATGTATAGGAATCAGTGCCTACAACCCATTGAACTGGAGTCTCATGGTTGTTGCACACAGCTCAGTTTGTATATCAAAGGTGGAGCTTCAGACAGAGTGTCTGGGTTCCTGGCCCAGAGAAGAGTGTGTCTCCCTAAAGACTGAAGAGTAGAGTCCTTCTATCAGTAGTGCCTGTAGCATCATATAGATCAGAGTGTCTAGAATAATCAATATCAGAATGAGGCCTGTGTGGTCAGGTGGGGCAAAGGGGTGCAGGTGACTGGGCCTCCCACAGCCAGCCAATCAGACACCCTCTACAGCCAGGGGGGGGGGACACCCTAATAGGGGCTGCTGTCACTCAACCCCAGCTGCAGGTGGTGTCCATCATGTATGCAGAGTGGCTGGGTGTGCTTGCCCATCGGTCCTGTGGTAACAGGTAGTTGCAGACAGTTACAATAAATATATATATTAAAAATGTTCTTCTCCTCCACTTACACCCTTATTGGTGCATAGAGGGAACATTTCACCAAACATTAACTGTCCCTTATATAGGAACATCTTGTCATAATCTTGGGCACTATGTATTAACATATATTTCACATAGCCTAATATGTCACACAGCGAGTGGGGCACCCATTGCTTTTCTATTACATAACCTTGGTCCCCACTCCATCGCCAGAGGATAATAATGCTCTCTGGCAATATATAATTCTGAACTGAAACCCCGTATATTTTTACAAGCAGCTATTGTGTGATAAGATAATACCAACACTACAGCTGGCCAGCATTGAAAACAAGCTTGAATACCAAAGCTTATATGCTATGGACAGTATAAATACAGCCTAAAGAAAAAAGAAGAAGAAATTCGTCTTCTCGTTTTTCGATAAATATGTTAGCTTAATCATAATAATCCTTGTGTTATTTTACTTTGAAGGAACTTGAACAAAATTAAGATAATGTTTAACTTCACAGATTTTGAAAGCGAAAACATGCAAGATTAATTTTGGTGTGCACGTTGAAATTAAGACACCCTTAATCCCTGGCCATATAGCCATTAGTGGACATAGTTGAACGTAGTGGAGGCTAACGTAGTTGAAAGTAGTTGAACGTACCAGCATCCATACTTGCCCATGATGTTAACTTCGTAATAATGTGGGTGAGCTGTGATCTCCAATTTAATTTTTGGACATGTTCAAAAGAGCCGTATGTTAGAGGCTGAATTTGCATCCGTGATGCTAACATTCTCTAGCATACTCTAGCATACTCTAGTGTGCTTTAACGTACTCTAGCATACTTTTATGAAGCCCTGGTCACATAGCCATTAGCAGACGTAGGTGAATGTAGTGGAGGCTAACGTAGTTGAACATAGTTGAACATACCGGCATCTGTACCGTAATGTATTTATCTGTACTGTAACATACTTATCCATACCGTAATGTATTTATCCATACCATAACGTATTTATCCGTATGATAACATATTTATCCATACCAAAACCTGCTGTACCTTTACGTATTTCAACGTAGTTTAGCATACTTACACCACATTTGACCCATGTTAATCTATCCTACGGACAGCTATGTTATCAGGCCTTTAGGATTCAGCAGTAGCGTGTTCTCTTAAGTTTAAGTTGTGTTGCTTTTTTTTTTTTGCTAAAGTATTTATTCATCTGAATATGACATTTGTCAGCACTGGAGCACTGGATTTCCAGCCATCTTACTATTGGAATTGACAGTCTGAATAATCTAAGTTTGATCAGTGCTATATTTGTTACAGCACCGATCCTGTAGAAGTAAGGGAGTGGTTCCTGCTGAATAATGTACAGCACCAGTCACTGTAGTTCATGCAAAAATGGGGAGCAGCACCGAGTAGAAAGTGTATACTCGGGGCAACTCAAACAATCGTTGTGGGTTACATTTGTTCTCTTATAAAACAAGGTAAGTTTATAGTTGAAAAGACATTTTGTCTATCTTATATAATGTTCAATGTGTTTAAACATCTTGATAATTGTGTAGGATGTTCGGTGTGTTGATGGTTTGTTCATGATGGTTAGGGGTGGTGGCAGGGGAGGGGGGCCCATTGGGTTGACGTTGTATCCCATTCTAACTTCTATGCAGCAGCAGATACTTAATGAGTGCATCCGTATTTAAGTTGGATCTGTAGGTTCAAATGTAGATAAGTGTTTGGGTTTTGGAAATTAATTTTGATATTCGCATCGGACGATGTCTATGCAGCTTTAACAAGAGACAAATGAAGTGTTTTTATTTGGAACTACTCATGGGAATTCCTAGTCATTTATTGGGATTTAATGAGAGAATTTATCGCGACTTATTGGGAACTGTCTCAGATATCCAATAAAGGTCTCTATTGGGAATTTCATTAGGAAAGAGCTGTTTTCCGCATTATGAATGACAGAATTGTGGTAATTTGTAATAAGCCCCACTAGCGCATGGCGGCAATAGCAACTACTCTGACCTCTCTGTTTGCTCAAAAGTAGCAGCAGGTGGCAGCACACTAGTAGGAACAGTCCCTAGGGTGATTGGTGGTTGGTTGTTGGAGTTTTACTTCCTGGCAACATCTAAGGTCATATCAGGATGAATACTGACTTGTTTCAGTGCACACTCATGACAACTTCATAGTACTGCCCCACTGGGAAATCAGGCTGCCAGCACCATGACCCAATATCCTACTCAGTCACATTATCCTGACATGGAGCTAACCAGTCTTTGTCCTATCCTAATGATGTTGAGTGCCAGGCTAGGAAGCGACAAGTATCAATTTGATAGGTTATTGGTTTGACTCGAGTGGGAACCAAACTCCTGATCTGCCGCATAATCGGCCACCGTGGCCGGTCCCATTGCTGGTGGCCACCCCTCTAAAAAGGGCATGGACTACTCAGCTGGGCAGTGACAGGTCATTCCTATTCCGACCTTAGGGGAAGGAAGAAAAGTTTGTTTTATTTAACGACGCCTCTAGAGCACATACATTTTTATCATTGGCTATTGGATGTCAAGCATATGATCATTCTGACATATTTCTTTGGAGGAAACCCGCTGCTGCCACATAGACTACTCTTTCCAATAGGCAGCAAGGGGTCTTTTATATGCACTTTCCCACAGAGAGGACAGCAGATACCACAGCCTTTGATGAACCAGTTGTGGACCACTGGTTGGAACGGAAAATAACTGCAAAATGGGTCTACTGAGCAGGATTGATAGGATGACCGACACCGGTGGACACCTTACCGCCTGAGCTACATCCCACTCCACCTTGGGGGAATAAACTAGGGAGCGCCTGAGATTTGAAGCTATCTCAGTGTAAAGCCCCACTCACACCTCACAGGATTGCAGGAAACGGACAGAAACCGAACAAAGTCCGTTCTGTGTCCTTACAAGTTTTGAACACGCACAAAACTAAGAATGGATGCCGCCGGGCTGAGATCTACGGTTCTTGACCGGTTTGAGTTCATTTCGTCCATTGGCTATCCGTTCATTTCCGTTTCATGTCCGTTTCATGTCCGTTTCATGTCCGTTAGTCCAGCGGCCTTCGCAACAGTCTGACACATTTTAATACATTTTGATACTTATCACCACCGGACTAGACAATTCTGTCCGTTGCTCAATCCGGTGTGGTGTGACTGGGTCTTTACTCTTTTTATTCCTCAAGCAGAGTCGGCTCCGGTCTATCACATAATCAAACCACCAGATCTTACGTGGGAGCTATATTAAAGAGGAGAAATTTGTTCTTTATTATGGATAACATTTTGAAAGCTACCTGATTTATTCCGGATTTTATTGTTGTTAACAATGTTTGTTGGGGTTTTGTGTCCTGGAAACATCTAAGGTCATATTAGGAGGGGTACCAACTCATTATTATTAGTAGTATTTTGAATCCTTGATTGGTTTTCCGTATCCCCACCTGTCGAACATGTCGCCACGCTCTAAGTTGTAGTTCATGTATTTCCCTCTAGGTGGCGCCAACGTCGCGGTCATAGTTTGTCTGCCCCCCCCCCCCCCCCCAGGGGGATGAAATATCAAATGGATTATATTACCATGAACAAAGATGAATTATATTAATATGAACTATGTGAATTATAATATACTTTAATTTAGTGTGAAGTAGATTTTATTTTGAACAGTTGCCTTTGGAGGTATTTGAAGTGAAGGCATGAAGATTTAAATTGACATCCATATCTGGTAATGGGCAAGGTGTTGGGGGGAGGGAGGGGGAGGTGGAGGGGAGAGGGAGAGGGAGAGGGAGAGGGAGAGGGAGGGGGGGAGGGGGAGGGAGAGAGAGGGGAGAGAGAGGGGGAGAGGGAGAGGAGAGGGAGAGGGGAGAGGGAGAGGGAGAGGGAGAGGGAGAGGGGGAGGGAGAGGGAGAGGGGAGAGGGAGAGGGAGAGGGAGGGAGAGGGAGAGGGAGAGGGAGAGGGAGAGGGAGAGGGAGGAGAGGGAGAGGGAGAGGGAGAGGGGGAGAGGAGGGGGAGAGGGAGAGGGAGAGGGAGAGGAGAGGGACAGAGAGAGGGAGAGGAGAGGAGAGTAGGGAGAGGAGAGGGAGAGGAGGAGGGGAGGGGAGGGAGAGGGAGAGGAAGAGGAGAGGAGAGGGAGAGGGAAGAGGGAGAGGGAGAGGGAGAGGAGAGGGAGAGGGAGGGGGTAAGAGAGGGAGAGGGAGAGGGAGCGGGAGATGGAGTGGGAGAGGGAGTGGGAGAGGGAGAGGGAGAGGGAGAGGGAGAGGGAGAGGGAGAGGGAGAGCGAGAGGGAGAGGGAGAGGGAGAGGGAGAGGGAGAGGGAGGGTGGAGAGGGAGAGGGAGTGGGAGTGGGAGACAGATTCGAGGAGCGGACGAGAAGGTTTGGGAGAGTGGCAGAGGAGGGGGAAGGGGAGGGGAGGGGTAGGGGAGGGGAGAGGAAGGGGGAATGTGGATGGGGACAGAGGGGGTGGGAGGATGAGGGAGCGGGGGGCGGGGGGTTAGGTGTTAGGGGAGGGGAGAGGGTAGTGGGTGTGGGGAGGGCAGGGGAGGGGGTAGGGAGGGGTAAGGCTAATGGGCGTGTCTCCTGCCTCCACTAACCGCGTAATGTCGACGTGAACGCCCCACTCATACTCACACCTCACAACTTACGCACCGTGTTTATAGCTTCACGGCCCCTGAAGGCAACCCCAGCAAACAGAGCACCTGCTTCCCCGAATTCCGCCTCTGTCGAATGCTCCTTATCTCAGAAACACCGACGTGGACCTCTTCATGGTCTCCCTCCACTAATCTTGATTGGCTGTGAGACTAGGAAACTAATGGCCGGATTAGCGGGGTGGCCGTGTTGTCCGTATTGGCCGTGTTAGGCACAGTATCCACGATCAGTGTAGCAGCGATAGTGACTGTTAGGTATATATGTACATGCTCAAGGAGTTATAATGTTGCAGTTCTGCAACCGGTAACCGTCGTAAGGTTACAAACAACCCAGTATCTAAATCAACGCATTCATTACAGTGATCACATTGACCATATTGAATGCACTGACTGCAGTGAAAACATCCTTACAACCTGAACTCCCCTTATGATGCAGATACCACTCTCCCCACCACTCCTACAAAGGACCACTATGTCACCAGGCACCATTGGATACCCAAGTCTAACCTCACTGACCCCAGCTGTGTCACTCCACCAACCAGTGGACACAGTGGCCTAGAGGCACCAACTCTCAGCCCCTCTTCGGCCAGGCCCACTTGGCGAAGCCCTCCCACACCACCTCGGAAGATCGTCAACCCCACTCCACACCCAGTCGCCATCGCCTCTTTGTCCAGCCTCCCCACCACCACAATCACCTTTTCCATGCACAAGAACAACGATACTATTGCCTCACCCCATGAGCACACGGTCACCGAAACCGACAATGACCCCAAGTTCAGCAACAGTGAGTCCGATGACACACACCCAGCAGCTGCAGCGCCACCAGCCCCCAACTCCAAAGACCCCACCAAGGAGGACTCTTGGTCCAAGATAGTTAGAAAGAACAAACACAAGAGGCCCACCACCACTACACCTCCACACACCGAGTACCACGGTGATAGCCGCCACCCCAAGAGGTTCCTAGCCCTCTTCCTCTTCAATGGCAAGGTAGAGGACACGCTGAAGGAACTTGACAAGTTTGATCGCACCCATGGCACTACCCCTCTCTCCCTGGATAAATACCCTGACCACCTCATCATTGGTGCCTAGACATGGGTTTCCCTTGACAGGCTCCGAGCCTCATAAACATTTATGGAGATGCCTGGGTTGGCCAAGATGCACCACTATGTCATCTCTGGCTTCCACCCACACATAAACCCCGCTGACCTGATTGGATGACATTCCATTGTCAGTGCCTCCTGGATAAAGAAGGGAGACATTGCCATTTACTGTGCCAATGTCTTCACTGACCATCCAATAGACACCACTTCCCGATTCGACTGTGGAGCCTACTGACTCCTACGAAACGCCACTCCCCACCTCAGACCAATCCTTTGCACCACCTGCCAATAATATGGCCAATACAAGCATGAATGCAAAGCCACTGCCGTCATCTGTGCATGCTGTGCCGCTCTGGGACACATTGGCACTAATGTGAGGCACCTGTCAGGTGCTCTGCCTGCAAAGGAAATCACAATGCCAAGAATACAGTCTGCCACATGCGCATCCAGCTGCTTCATCCCCTTCTCCAAAAGAATAAACACCACCAGGGTGTCAGACTTTGCTTCCACTCTCGATACTGAGCTCGCCGCCATTCACCATCGAAGACCTCCACAACTCAAGTGCCATCATCATTACCGACTCTCTGAATGCCATCAAAGAGATCACCCACCCAAATGCCCGACACTCCCTTGCCGATGTGATCCAGATTATAATCTCGACCAGACATCATGCACACCTCAACACAGTCCTGCTATGGGTTCCCTCCCATATAGGACTCTATAGTCATGATCAGGCCGACTGTGCCACTCTAGCTGGTCCCAACCCAGCAGACTGGAGACAGCCATCCCTCCCTCCATCACCAAACTGACAGCCGTCGCTTCTCGAGCCACCACCAAACTCTCGGAATGCGTCACACAGAATGGTCAAGTACGGAACCCTTATTCAATAAGCTGGCTCTGGTACACCCTGGTCAGAAATAACATCCCCCATCCAGTCAGCCTTCCTGCTTCTACGCAGTCACTGTCAACCGCTTCAGGACTGGCTACCGCCATTGGATTGATGTCCCCAACCTCCAGCGCTGTCCCTGCAGCAGTAAGATCTTCAATGTGGCCCACATACTTGCCTCTTGTGGCGCTGTCGACAGATCTGCCATCAGTGACTTCATGGAGGACTCTGACCACCAACTCAGTAACATTAGGACCACTCTGGCCATCCTCTCCAGGATTTCCAAGTTATCCTGGAACACACTTGCCCGCTTCTACCGCCAGAACGCAGATATCATCAACACTGTCGGTTGCCCAGACCCTGACACCGAGGACTAGCAGGCCCCACCTTGTCCCCATACCTGACTTGGCACCACTACCAACTAACCACTAATTTTCACTAACAACTAACAGGTAACCCCACCCACTGCCTAACTAATCCCATCCTCACTTCACTTCTTCCTCAGGCCATGGTCGGACTTATTGTGCATACTGGTGAATCTGGAGGGACTGAAGTTTGGATCCTGGTCGAGTCAAACCAATGACTTACAAAATAGCTGCTTGGCACTTGGCGTTATCAGGTCTTGACAGGGACTGGCCGCACAGTGTCAGGATAATGTGACTGTGTGGGACATCAGCTCATGGTGCCGGTGGTCTGATTTCCCAGTGGGACAGCACTATAAAGTCACCATGAGTGTGTGCTGTCACAAGTCAGTGCCTGTCCTGGTGTGGCCTAGGGTCTTACTGGGGTGTAAAACTACACCAACCACCCAGCCTCCCCCGGCCCTCTCATAGGACTGTGGTTGGGCTCTTAGGCTGCCTTTTTCCTTCCTCCCGCCACTAATTTCTCTGACCACTACCCATCGGAAGCCAATTCCCAACCAGATGGGACCACTTTCACGGTGCCCATACAGAGCTGCAGATTTGCAGCCTTCAGCGCACAAATGCGACTGAAAACTCCCCAAAAACATGTATATTTGTCACATCGATGCAGACACGTGGATTTACATTCATAATACGGGAAGCTGTTCACGGGGGTGTTCCATAGTTTGTGTCAGAGGATTAATCACATTAAAGAGGCACTTGAGGCCCTTACTCACTCATTGCCCATTTAAGTACCTTAAAGGGGCAGTGGTACTTAAAACTGCATAATCCGATGAAAGCCTACAATTTTCAAAACCAAGACACTTTGCTCAATTTGATCCTAGATATTCAACTGAGATACGGGTGCAACTTATTAATTTTTATGTTTTTGTTACATTATTTGTTTAAGCAGGGGAAATTTCAATCGCGGATGATTGGTCTTCCTCATTCCACAGCTCCTCACCCTATCCTAATCAGTGCTAATAATGCCGAGCGCCTGGCTAGGAAGCGACAAGTATCAAGTATTAAGCATGGGATTCTAACTGCTGAGTCAAACCAATTATTTACTAATTCATACTGGTCGCTACCTAGTCTGGCATTCAGCATTACCATGGCAGGGAAAGAAGCAGTGGGATGAGGAAGACCAATTATCCACGATTGAAATGTCCCCTTCTTAATGAACTAATGAACCAAAAAACAACAACTCAAACAACCATTAAAAAAAAACCCGCATTCTCAACCCTCCTCCTCACATTTCACTTACACACACGCCTGCTGCAGATGCTGGCATTTGAACACCTCAGCCATAACTAACTTCAGCTTATTCTTGATGATTATTATTTCCTCTATTACTATCTTACATGCAATCCTTTTGAACTCTACCATGTGAAAATTTGGAACTGAACGATATTATCATTTTCAACTCAGCTGTCAATACGCATTTACCTGCTGACAATGCCAGACTCCACACACACACACACACATATATATATATATTTATTTAGTCAGGCTAAGTGAAAAGAAGAGGGCGAGACGGGAGGTTGGTGAACAGCCTAATTTATTCGATAAGGGTCTTGGCCGAGCAATAAACGCCCTATCTATACAAAGCTTAAAAGTAAAAAATAAATGTGTAGTGGGTGAGGTACGAGGCTAAAGTGCACTCAGTAGAAGGTGGGGGGAGGGGCAGCAGCAAAGAGCGTACTGGCCCGCAGCAAATATATAGCATGCACAAGAAATAATTATCAAATCGTAGCATAATAAATAATCATTATTATAAAATACCTTCACCCACCAGTTTATATTCATATAATAGATTATATCACACATATATATTTATGTATATATATATAGCGATAAACCCTTTATCGTGTGTAATAAGCTCTGTATTGTTCTTCCACCCCCTTGGGGGTTGGGGGGGGGGGGGATCAGCATGCACCTCGCGTGCATAGGAAGGCTGCCCACCTCGCGTATACATACATACATTCATACATATATATATATATGTATATATATATGTATATATGCATAAGCATAATTATTTAGGCACACATAACTAACTAATTAACATGGAAACCGTTCACTATCACTTGATGAGTGTCCATGCCTATAACATCGTCAACATCACGCACTGTCATATAGTGTATGCCATGCATGGTTAGGCTTGTGTCCATGCCTATAACATTGTCAACATCATGCACTGTCATACAGCATATGCCATGCATGGTTAGGCAGGCTTGTTCGCTCGAGCCCCCTGCAGTGTCGGTTCTTAGAGGTTGAGAACCAAGGAGCACTCAGCAGCACCAGCTGTATGATGAGGACCCTGCACCGTCGGTGTATTATACAGTGTGGGAAATGTGCACAAGGATTTACAGCAGACAAAATAAAGGAGCTGACACTTATTCAACCCGCGTGTATATATATATATATTGCAAATTCTATTGTCACATAGTTACATGACCAGAATACCAGTGCCCCGGCGTTGACAAAAGACTTTCTTCAATGAATAAACATTTTGTTGTTGTTTACATTACAACAACACAATTAGAAGAAGTATAACAAGGTGATTGAGATTTAGGAAAATATTTCTATTTTAAGCACAGTTGTACCCGATTGTGGGATGTGACGGCGTCAGTTAAAGTTGCATAGTCCGATGGTTGTGAGTCTTAGTCATCTTCTGACGTACATATATTAGGTTGATTATTATAATCTACCTTACTTTAGTTTGAAGTAATTTTGATTTTAAATGGCTAGCTTTTGAGATATTTGAAGTACAACCATGCAAAATGAATTTTAAGTGCACCAGTATTTAAGTTAGATACATGTATGTAGAATCGAATCTGGACTTGGGGGTTCGTAACCTTATGACGGTTACCAGCTGCAGAACTGCAGCAATATAGAGAGGCACCAGTAAATCGGTCCAATCTATGGTTGAAGATTAATCTTCTGGTGGGATGGTTGTAGAAGCTGGGGATGTCTTTACAACAATTAAACAATGAATCATTGGGGTGGCCCCAAATCACTCCGGTCCGGCGGTAGCACAGCACTTGTATCCAGTCAACAGCAGCAAGGGTTTAGGAGGAAGGGACTGGTAAAGGTGGGTCCAGCGGTTCCAGCAACAAGAACAAAGTGAGAGAAATGATAACATAAAGGGCCCCACCCAAGCAAACAACTCCCTTGATCAGGGGGAGAAGTAAGCCCGGGAGAAAAAAAAAAGGTAGAGTATAGGAAAGAGAAATGAGGAGAGTTGAGTCAAAAGACCATGTCTATTTGCTCTATGGTGGCCAGCCGGCAAACCAAAGACACGGACAGAGTAAGAGCAGAAAGTGAAATGCTGGCGGGCTCCCTCTCCTGGAACTCTTTTCAGACATTATCAAGGAGGAGCATGGCCAGCAGAGATGAGATAGAGAGAGGTGTGGACGAAGTACGGTCCGGATAGCAAATCTAGATACTTGGTTTGGTTTGAAAATTTGATGTTTTCATCGGACTATGCAGCTTTAAACTGTGAGCTATGTGCAGTTATCTGATGCGTTGGAGCATGCGCAATCACACGCAACACAAGGGGCATGCGCACGCCCCACTGACTCCAGCCCCGCCCCCCGCCCCGCCGCCCACCCTGTCCCCACCCCACCCCCTCCCCCACACAAACGCGCCCAAACACGCATCTGACTCTCAGCTGGCGAAGAGACGTTCAGACACGCGTCATAAAATCGAAGTGTCAAGTCTTCACCCTCTAGGTGTCACTGACACAAGGTGTAGCATCTGTCTTGTAGTGGCCACGCCCCCTTACTGCAAAATCCGACACCAATATTAGTTAATACATTATAGTTGCATAGTACGATGAAAGCATAAACTTTTCAAAAGCAGAATAGTTATCAAGATTTGAGGCTAAGCATCCAACTTAGATACTGTTGCGCTTACTAAGTGTCAGCAGCATTGTATCCTAGTGAAGCAGCACTATAAAGTCGCCATGACCTCAATTAAATAAGGCCTCTATCACAATATGGCTTGCGTCCATTTCTGACTACTTTGCGACCACCTTGCGACTGCCTTGCATCACCTTGTGACCATCTTGCGACTACTTTACAACTGCCTTGCGACCACCCTGCGTTGCCTTGTGACTGCCTTGCGACTGCCTTGCGACTGCCTTGCGACTGCCTTGCGACTGCCTTGCGACTGCCTTGCGACTGCCTTGCGACTGCCTTGCAACTGCCTTGCGACTGCCTTGCAACTGCCTTACGACTGCCTTGCAACTGCCTTGCGACTATCTTGAGACTGCCTTGTGACCGCCTTGCGACCGCCTTGCGACCAAAGCAAACATTTGCGAAAAACAATGGTTAGTCATCGGTCGCCAACTTGTAGGTGATCAGGGCTGAATTTTGGGGATGGTCGATGAGCAGTTGGCGACCAATCGCCACCCGATTGCCGACTGATCGCCGACCAATCACCGACCAATCACTGACCAATCGCTGACCGATCGCCAACTGGTTCTTCAAGTTATTCAAAAGTGATGGGCAGGAGCAACCAAAGGTACAGGTGTGCGCATTGAAAAATTCCCAAAGTCTGGTGTGGGTCGCCACCAGCAGTTGCTGTTGTGAAGATGGTAGTTGCCGAGTGCTTGGTGACTGGTCACAGAGTGGTCGCCAAGTGGTTGTTCAGCAGTCACAATGGTCTTATCGTTGGTGAGTTGTCAGTGACTGGTCAGCGAGCAGTTGGTGAGTGGTTGGTGAGCAGTCAGTGACTGCTCAGCGACCAAAATTCCCAGAGTGAGTGTGCGTGGTCAGTGACTGGTTGCAAACACTGAAAATGGTATTGGTTGTGAGTAGGTTTCTTGGTGCAGTTGCTGCAATCACCTAGCAACCAAAATGGTCACCTGGAGGTTGCTAACCAGTCACTAACCAGTCGCTGATTGGTCATTGACAGCTTGCGTTCACTTGCCACAACCTTGAAACCATCCCTTTTTGGTGGTCGCAAGGTGGTTGCAAGCAGTCGCAAGAGTAGCATGACTGGGGTATATAACTAATTAACATAGAAACCGTTCACTATCACTTGATGAGTGTCCATGCCTAGAACATCGCCAACATCACACTGTCATACAGTGTATGCCATGCATGGTTAGGCTTGTGTCCACGCCTATAACATCGCCAACATCACGCACTGTCTTACAGTGTATGCCATGCATGGTTAGGCTTGTGTCCATGCCTATAACATCGCCAACATCACGCACTGTCTTACAGTGTATGCCATGCATGGTTAGGCTTGTGTCCATGCCTATGACATCGCCAACATCACGCATTGTCTTACAATGTATGCCATACATGGTTAGGCTTGTGTCCACGCCTATAACATTGCCAACATCACACACTGTCTTACAGTGTATGCCATGCATGGTTAGGCTTGTTAGCTCCAGCCACATGCAGTGTCAGTTCTTAGAGGTTGAGAACCAAGGAGCACTCAACAGCACCAGCTGTACACTGAGGACCCTGCACAGCCAGTGTATTATACCATGTGGGATATGTGCACAAGGATTTACAAAATAAAGGAGCTGAAACTTATTTAACCGGCATGTGTGTGTCTGTATGTGTGTTTGTGTGTGTGTGTGTGTTTGTGTGTGTGTTTGTGTGTGTGTGTGTGTGTGGTGGTCTGCGCCTGCGCAGATATGTGAAGTGGTGAGCGTGGTATGGGTGGGTGGGGGTGAGAAAAGTTTTAGGGGCATATGAGAGGAAAAGGGGGCTGGTGAGGGGTGTTCTCATTCAAACATTTATGTATATATAGACATATATATATATAGATGTATATATATATATCTATATCTATATTTATATCTATATATATATATAAATAGAGATAAATGTATATGCAGATATTCATATACAGATAAATATATGCAGATATTCATATACAGATAAATATATGCAGATATAAATATTTGAAACTTACTTAAAGATGCATAGACACACAGATACACAGACACACAGAGACACAGAGACACAGGGACACAGAGACACAGGGACACAGAGACACAGAGACACATACACACAGGGACACAGAGACAGAGAGAGACAGACACACAGAGACACAGAGACACAGAGAGACAGGGACACAGAGACACAGAGACACAGACACACAGAGACACAGATACAGAGAGACAGAGACTCAGAGACACAGAGACACAGAGCCACAGAGACACAGGGACACAGAGACACAGAGAGACAGACACACAGAGATACATAGACACATAGACACAGAGACACCGAGACACAGATGCAGAGAGACACAGAGACACAGAGACACAGAGACACAGAGACACAGAGAGACAGACACACACAGAGACAGCGACACAGGGACACAGAGACACAGACACACAGACACACATAGACACAGAGACTCAGAGACACATAGACACAGAGACACAGGAACACAGAGACACATACACACAGACATGCAGAGACACAGAGACTCAGAGACACAGATGCACAGAGACACAGAGACACAGAGACACAGAGACACAGGGGCACATAGACACAGAGAGACAGACACACATAGACACATAGACACATAGACACATATACACATAGACACATAGACACAGAGACACCGAGCCACAGAGGCACAGAGACACAGAGACACAGAGACACAGAGACACAGAGACACAGAGGCACAGAGGCACAGAGACACAGAGCCGCAGAGACACAGAGACACAGACCCACAGGGACACAGAGACACAGGGACACAGAGACACAGACACACAGACACACATAGACACAGAGACTCAGAGACACAGAGACACAGAGACACAGAGACACAGGAACACAGAGACACAGGAACACAGACATGCAGAGACACAGAGACTCAGAGACACAGATACACAGAGACACAGAGACACAGAGACACAGAGACACAGGGGCACAGAGACACAGAGAGACAGACACACATAGACACATAGACACAGAGACACAGAGCCACAGAGGCACAGAGACACAGAGACACAGAGACACAGAGACACAGAGACACAGAGACACAGATGCACAGAGGCACAGAGACACAGAGACGCAGAGACACAGAGACACAGACACACAGGGACACAGAGACACAGAGAGACATACACACAGAGACACATAGACACATAGACACAGAGACACCAATACACAGAGGCACAGAGACACAGAGACACAGAGACACAGAGACTCACAGACACAGAGACACATACACACAGACACACAGAGACACAGAGACACAGAGACACAGAGACACAGAGACTCAGAGACACAGAGGCACAGGGACACAGAGACACACACACAGACACACAGACACACAGACACACAGACACACATGCACACAGACACACAGAGACACAGGGACACAGAGACACAACCACACAGAGACACAGGGACACAGCCACACATAGACACATAGACACAGAAACACAGAGACACAGAGACACAGAGACACATAGACACAGGGACACAGGGACACAGAGACACAGAGACACAGAGACACAGACACACAGACACACAGACACACAGACACACAGAGACACAGAGTCACAGAGACACAGGGACACAGCGACACAGACACACAGAGACACAGGGACACAGACACACATATACACATAGACACATAGACACAGAAACACAGAGACAGAGAGACACAGAGTCACATAGGCACAGGGACACAGGGACACAGAGACACAGACACACAGACACACAGAGACACAGACACACAGAGACACAGAGTCACAGAGACACAGGGACACAGAGACACAGACACACAGAGACACAGGGACACAGACACACATAGACACATAGACACAGAAACACAGAGACAGAGAGACACAGAGACACAGAGACACATAGGCACAGGGACACAGGGACACAGAGACACAGACACACAGACACACAGAGACACAGACACACAGAGACACAGAGACACAGAGACACAGAGACACAGAGACACAGAGACACAGATACACAGAAACACAGAGTCATTGAGATGTGAGTCTGACCAATCACCGGTGACGCTGCGGCTAGGCGAGGAACTATTTCATACTTTCTTAGTCCATGCCCACAAATATATGATACGGGGAAGTAAACGCCCACAAGTCCTTCAACTGTGAGTGTCCTAGTTTATATTCCCATACCAGCTTTTAGAGCATATACTATACATATAGGTCTGGACATAATTATTAATGAATATATATATATATATATATATATATAGTAAAATCTCTCTAAATTGCCCGACCTTGGGACCGACTTTAAGTGGTCGGTTTAGGGAGTTAGAATATGAATACAATGGTAATGTTTCAAATAAAGCAATCGATAAAGTGTGAGATCAATATAGCGGAGTGGTCGATCGGTGGAGGTGGTTGTTTAGAGAGGTTTTCCTATATATATATAGATATACACTCATATGAATAAATGATGCATATGAAATCATGCAAGAATAAATGCACATAAGTTAGCGGATAAGCAGGTAACTGTCATTCCCTGATTATTCACCAAAAGGTTCCGGTGGCGCCACCACCCAGCATTCAACCTCACTAACTGATGCCCCAGACCTGCGTCAGCCGGAACCAAGCTATATTGATACATATACATGTGTATGTAAATAAATGGTGTCTACACGTCAGGGACGTCATACAATATGGGGGTTTGACACCGACTGACACTGTTGGTTGGATGCAGTTAGTGAGGTGGACAGCCGAGTGGTGGCGCCACCGGTCATATCCAGGTAATGATGGAGGAGGTTAATACAATACTGCAACTTTATTAAATGAAGGTGTCAAACATAGTAGTCTTCCGATTATTTCTATTTGCATAATCCTTATAATGTATATATCACATATATATTCTTATATTTTGAGAAACATATGAGGATGCAAGGGATCTTTGAGCAGGTCTAGGCAGCTCATAGTTCAGGATGTGGACTCCAGGCGGCGCCAGGAGTCATGTTCGCTGGAACGGGAGGTTCGGCGAAATAGGAAATATAGGAAATATATAATTAACATGTGATCACATTTGTTATTTAAATTCACATAATGAATTGCATATATATATGTGCTCTATAATCTATTATGGGAATATAAGCAAGGACACTCACTCTCTTCAGTTCGCTCTATTATAATATACCATTCATCTAGGCTCTACTGCATGCCTGCGTGTAGTTCCAGAATCGGCCACACCGGAGCCACTAGTCGTAGACTTTGATACTTGTATGCCAGCTGTGCCTGGTCGTTATTGCCTCCAGACCCACTTGGACGGTCGGGGGAGGGAGGAGGGAGTAGGGCTGTTTATATACATTATATACATATATATTCATATATGTATGAATGTATACAATAAATATACTGATAATAGATGAATATATAAATACATGATTACATAAATAGTCATAAATGTACATATATAATCATATATTTACATATATATTCATATATGTACATATATGTACATATATATTCATATATATTCAAATATATTCATATATATTCATATATATTCATATATATTCATATATATTCATATATATTCATATATATTCATATATATTCATAAATAGTGTTATATATTCATAGATAGTGTTATATATTCATATATATTCATATAGATTCATATAGATTCATATAGATTCATATACATTCATATACATGCATATAGATTCATATATATTCATATATATTCATATATATTCATATATATTCATATATATTCATATATATTCATATATTCATATATATTCATATATTCATATATACCTTCATGTATATATACATAACATATATGTATGTCTACATACATATGAGTATATATATACTATATATATACTATATATACTCACACTCGCCTCCCCTCACGCACACACACACACAAAGCAACGCACACAACACTAGCACACATTTCGCAGTCGTTAAACAGATTATGTGGCCGGGCCTTTTGTACCCAGGCAGTGACCTGCACGCCGCAATGAATAGTTGTCGGATTTATAGCAGTCTATGCTCTTTATGCCTGTAGCGCCCCCTAGCGGGGCCCCATAGTGCCAGGACACCCCACCACGACCAACACCAACACCAACACCAGCAACCTCCCCACGAACACACCCACACTCCCTCTTTCTCTCTGTATCCCTCATCCCCTACCACCACCACTACCACCACTACCCCCCCCCCCCCACACACACACACTTTAGTAGCCCCACCTCACCTCCCACCATGAACCTATACAGACTTTGCACAATGTCCCACAACCCCCCGCGCGGTCCCGACATGTTTGTGGCCATTGTGAGAGCCGGGGCGGGGGCGGGGCGGAGCAGGACGGGGCGGGGCGGGGCGGGCGGGTGGGGGGGGGGGGGGCGGGAAGGGGCGGGGCGGGCGGGGGGAGATGGGCGGGGGTGGAGGAAGGGAAGGGTGAGGGATGGTTGGCGGTACGAGGTAGGAGGTAGAGGGAGGGTAGTACAGTGAGAGGGGAGGGCGGGGGTGGAGGGGGGTGCGGAGGAAGGGTGAGGTTTGGGTGGTGGTGGGAGGAGGTGGGAGGTGGGAGGTAGGAGGCAAAGGGAGGGTAGTAGAGTGGGTGGGTGAGGAGGAGGAGGAGGAGGAGGAGGGGGGTAGCTCTAGACAAGGGCGTGCTGCTCGAAATGCACAAACATTTATTGTGGCAGCGGACCCCAAGCCGAAATGAAAGTTTGAATGGCCTGAATGCACCTAATTCTCCAGGTGCTTTGGAGCTCGCCATCTCTATAATTTGACCGGACAAGAGCCACATAACAGGGGCATAATGGAACTGTAGGGGTGGGAAGGAAGGCCGACCGCGCCTGCACAATGCCGGCCTGAGGAGGCCCATTGACGGCCCGTGAATGGAGACTCAAAGCCGCGCTTTGTGGCCGGGGTAATGAATGGGGGCGACAAATACCGGCATTGAGGTGAAATTGACATGCCATTGTGGGGCCGCGTAATGAAATCAACACAACCCTTAGTCAAGGCGATTGAGCCATTGTGAGCGGCAAGATTGAAAATCATTGAAATCGGCCCGCGGAATAATAGCGCTGAAAGGGAGGCAGAATGGGCCTTGGAAACAAGCTATTGAGCCCTGAATGCGGCCAAACTAAGGCGCTATTGACTAACTACATAGAGACATTCAACGGCGCTTTTTATTCGCCGAGTATCTGCGCCTGAAAAGGGCTGAAATGAAATCGCTCAAAAGCTTGTAGGGAGATTTATCAGCAAGGCGACGCAATTAGCATTGCAATGGGAGGACTGGGGTAGGAGTGGGGGTGGGGGTGGGGGGTGTGAGGGGGGATGGGGAGGATGTGGGGGGGGATTAAGGAATGGCGGATGGGGAGAGGAGGGGGGGGGGAGGGGAAGGGAAGGGGGCTGACCCCCAGGGCGAAGTAGGGGTGCTGGAGGAATGGGAGATGGGGTGGTGGTGATAGGGTGGTAGTGAATAGTGATGATGGGGTGGTAGTGATGAGGGGGTGGTAGTGATTATGGGGTGCTAGTGATGATGGGGTGATAGTTACGATAGGGTGGTAGTGATTATGGGGTGGTACTGATAGTGACGATGGGGTGGTAGTGAAGATGGGGTGGTAATGACGATGAGGTTATAGTGACGATGGGGTGGTATTGATGATGGGGTGATACCGATAGTGACGATGGGCTGGTAGTGTTGATAGGGTGGTATAGTGCTGATGGAGTGCTAGTGATGATGGGGTGGTTGTGATGATGGGGTGTTAGTGACGATGGGGTGGTATTGACGGTGGGGTGATAGTGAGGATGGGGTGGTGGTGATGATGGGGTGGTAGTGCTGATGGGGTGGTAGTGCTGATGGAGTGCTAGTGATGATGGGGTGGTTGTGATGATGGGGTGTTAGTGACGATGGGTGGGTAGTGACGGTGGGGTGATAGTGACGATGGGGTGGTGGTGATGATGGGGTGGTAGTGATGATGGGTTGGTATTAATGATGAGGTGGTAATAGGGATGATGGGGTTGTACTTGTAGTGATGATGGCGGGAAAGTGATGGGGATGGTAATGGGGGATGGTGATGGAAATAGGGTGGTGGTGATCGTGTAATGGGGTGGTGGGGGTAGTGTTGATAATGGGGGTGGAGAAGGGAGTGATGGTTGGGGGTGGGTGGTGGGCGGGGGTCAACATAAAGAGAAGGCGGGCGCGGGCCGTATGGACAACCGGGTGATGGGGTGGTGGTGGTGATGATGGCTTAACGGGGGCACAGCCTCCTGGAGGAAAGGGTCACGTGCTCAATAGGGTTATGATGGCAGACGCAGGGCTGTGGCATGGGGTGTGGCATGGGGGTGTGGCATGGGGTGTGGCATGGGGTGTGGCCTGGGGTGTGGCCTAGGGTGTGGCATGGGGTGCCATGGGGTGTGGCATGGGGTGTGGCATGGGATGTGGCAGGGTGTGTGGCCTGGGATGTGGCCTGGGGTGTGGCCTGGGGTGTGGCCTGACGTGTGGCCTGGGGTGTGGCCTGGGATGTGACCTGGGGTGTGGCATGGGTGTGGCACGGGGTGTGGCAGGGGGTGTGGCATGGGGTGTGGCATGGGGTGTGGCATGGGATGTGACATTGTGTGTGGCATGGGATGTGACATGGGATGTGGCATGGGGTGTGGCATTGGGGTGTGGCATTGGGGTGTGGCATGGGCTGTGGCATGGGCTGTGGCATGGGGAGGTGGTGATAGGGGCAGTGCTGGTGGAACTGGTGCTGGGTGGTGGAGGTGGTGCTGGGTGGTGGTGGTAGGGTGGTGGAAGTGGTAGGGTGGTGCTGGGTGGTGGAGGTGGTGCTGGGTGGTGAAGGTGGTAGGGTGGTGCAGTGGTGATGAGGGCTTGGTTTGTGGGTGGGTCGGAGATAAGAGCGAGGGGGCGAGGAGGGGCTGGGTTAGGGGGAGGGAGGGGTGATGCTGATTCTACTGGTTTACTGAGTTGTGTTTGTGAGGGAGAGAGGTGGGGGAGGTGGAGGAGGTGGGGGAGGTGTGGGGGAGGGGGATTAGCCGGTTTGATAGTGGAGAGGGATGGAGGCTCATCGAGATGGGGAGTGGCTAATTAAAGATGGTTGGGTCGCTGAGGTGGTGGGGTGGAGGAGAGGGGGAGGGGGAGGGGAAGGGGGAGGGGGAGGGGGAGGGGGAGGGGAGGGGGAGGGGGAGGGGTGATGGAGGGTTGGAGGGAGGAAATAGTAGGAGGGAGGAAGGAAGAGTAGTGGGAGGGCTTGAGGGAACGGAGGAGGAAGGAGGGAGGAAGGAGGGAGGAAGGAGGTGGAGGAAGGAGGAGGGATCACGCAGGAGGGAGGAGGGGGGGTGGAGGAGGGAGTAGGGGAGGAACGGAGGAGGAAGGATGAGGCAGTAAGGGGGAGAGAGAAAGGATTGGGGAAGGAGGAGGGAAGAAGGAGGAGGCAGGAGGGAGGATGGGGGAGGGAGGAAGGAGGAGGGAGGAGGAGGGAGGGGGAGGAGGAGGAGGAGGAGGGGGAGGAGGAGGGAGGAGGGAGGAGGAGGAGGGTGGAGGGAGAAGGGAGGAGGGAGGAGGGAGGAGGGAGGAGGGAGGAGGGAGGAGGGAGGAGGGAGGAGGGAGGAGGGAGGAGGGAGGAGGGAGGAGGGAGGAGGGTGGAGGGAGAAGGGAGGAGGGAGGAGGGAGGGGGAGGAGGGGGAGGGAGAAGGGGGGGGAGGGAGGAAGGAGAGAAAGGGGAGAAAGGAACAGTGCAGACGGAGGATTGAAGGAGGGAGGAAGGGGGGTATGGGAGTGTGGTTTGTGGAATATGGTTTATGGAATGTGGGTTGTGGAGGGAGAAGTGTGGAGCGAGTTGGTGGATCAAGATGCCTTGAATGGCAAAGGAGAAGGATGGGTGGTTGTGTGTGTGGGGGAGGGGGGGAGGGGTGTGATGGGTATTGTGAACCCTGGGCTCAGGCTCAGCCTCAGGATAGTGCGCCATACAATAAGCGATATCTTTACTTGTACCTCACTCCTTGCATGGATACATGGATACCTGGATACATGCATACATGGATAAATGGATACATGGACAGATACATGGATACATGGATAGATACATGGATACATGGATACATGAATACACGGATGCATGGATACATGGATGCATCTATACTTGGATATATATATATATATATATATATATATATATATATATATATATATGAATATATATATATATAGATCAAAATATATTGATATATTATCTTTCTATTATTTATTGAAAAGTAAATGAGAAACATTGCAATATGGCCAGGTTGTTACAATTGATACCAAACCTGTCCTCACGCAACACAGGTATTCAGAATTCTGCTGAGGCATAGCCGGTGTAACAATTTCAATTTCCCCCCTTTTCAAGTTCCCACGGGGAATCTGAAAATGTTTTTAATTTCCCCAGAGGGAAATTAAAAACGTTTTCAGATTCCCGGGGGGGAAATTAAAAACAGTTTTCAGATGCCTCCCCCTACTTTCAAATTCCCCCCTCCGGGAATTTAAAATTGTTTAAAAAACTTTTTAAAACGTTTTAAAATTCAGACCTATAATATCTTGGAGACTTCTTGTGTCATTTTGTTGTACTAGTAATAAATATGTATATTTGTCATGAAAAATAACAAAAAATAACAAAAATAAAGAAAATTCCCCCAAAATGGGGGATGGGAAATTTAAACCGAGGGAGGGAACTTGAAAATATTTTCAAATTCCCCTGGGATGAATTTGAAAACGTTTTCAAGTTCCCGGGGGGGAACTTGAATCAGGGGGGAATTTGAAATCTTTACACCGGGTCACAGCTACATCTTACATGATGGGAGATTAAAGGAGGCAGTGAATTTATCTAATTGTCTCGTACAATATTTCACTGCAATCTACATTCAAAACAAATGTATAGCAAGAACCGTGCCAAACAGGAAGCATGTGATTATTGGTGCAAAGTGAGTTTAATGTATCGGGTCCATAGCTAAAGTTGTATAGTCCGATGATTTTGAGTTTCTGTTATTTTTCTGAGATAAATATATTATGTTGATCGTTATAACCTACCTTACTTTAGTTTGAAGTAACTTTTATTTTACATGGCTAACTTTTGAGATATTTGAAGTCCAAATATGTCAAATTAGTTTTTGCAAGCTTGCCAAAACTCTGACACCATAGGCTTCAGCAGTACCAAGTTCTATTAAATTGACTCAGTATTCCCTTCTATGTGGCAACACATGTTTAATAAGTGCATCATTATCTATGTTAGATATGTAGAATCAATTTGAGATAATTGTTTTGGTTTTGAAAATGTTATGCTTCATCGGACTATGCAACTTTAAGAATAGGCGTGGGAGACGCAGCAACCAATCTCAACTTCTGGTGTGTAAATGGTAGCTGTGATCCGGCATGCTGGGTCTCAGCTTCAGTCCTTCCTGATGAACCAGCGAAAGTGAGACCTAACAACGAATGAGGCATGTGGCGAATGGCATCACACATGTGTATGCACACTTGATGATGGTAAGATAAACAAACTGGAAAAATTGTATATTTAGAACCACGGCATAAAAGGGGTGATCCATGTCCTTATCTGCTGAACACTCAGAAAGCACTGAAGCCGTGACCTGGTGTTTGTACACATCTGGAAGTGAATTGTCTCGTACAATATTTCACTGCAATCTACATTCGAAACAAATGTATAGCAAAAACCGTGCCAAGCAGGAAGGGTGTGATTAATGGTGCAAAGTGAGTTTAATGTATCGGGTCCCTAGTTAAGGATAGGCGTGGGAGAGGCAGCAACCAATCTCAACTTCCGCTGTGTAAATGGTAGCTGTGATCCAGCATGCTGGGTCTCAGCTTCAGTCCTTCCTGAGGGACCAGCGAAAGTGAGACCTAACAACGAATGATGCACGTGGTGAATGGCATCACAGATGTGTATGCGCACTTGATGATGGTAAGATAAACAGACTGGAAAAATTGTATATTTAGAACCATGGCATAAAAGGGGTGATCCATGTCCTTATCTACTGAACACTCAGAAAGCACTGAAGCCGTGACCTGGTGTTTGTACACATCCGGAAGTGAATTGTCTCATACAATATTTCACTGCAATCTACATTCGAAACAAATGTATAGCAAAAACCGTGCCAAGCAGGAAGGATGTGATTAATGGTGCAAAGTGAGTTTAATGTATCGGGTCCCTAGTTAAGGATAGGCGTGGGAGAGGCAGCAACCAATCTCAACTTCCGCTGTGTAAATGGTAGCTGTGATCCGGCGTGCTGGGTCTCAGCTTCAGTCCTTCCTGAGGGCCCAGCGAAAGTGAGACCTGACAACGAATGAGGCACGTGGTGAATGGTATCACAGATGTGGATGCGCACTTGATGATGGTAAGATAAACAGACTGGAAAAATTGTATATTTAGAACCAAGGCATAAAAGGGGTGATCCATGCCCTTATTTGCTGAACACTCAGAAGGCACCGAAGCTGTGACCTGGTGTTTGTACACAACCGGAAGTGGGGTGGTTTGTCCACAACCGGAAGTGAACGGTGACACAATCTCAGCCATATCCTTCATTATAAGGACATTTTGAACGCATAAACACATGGTTCCTGATGACCAAACTTGGTAGGATTTGTTTCTAATGTAGATTTGTTTCTAATTTAGATTTGTTTCAAATGTAGATTTGTTTCAAATGTAGATTTGTTTCTAATGAAGATTTGTTTCTAATGTAGATTTGTTTCAAATGTAGATTTGTTTCTAATTTAGATTTGTTTCTAATTTAGATTTGTTTCTAATTTAGATTTGTTTCTATTGTAGATTTGTTTCTAATTTAGATTTGTTTCTAATGTAGATTTGTTTCTAATGTAGATTTGTTTCAAATGTAGATTTGTTTCTAATGTAGATTTGTTTCAAATGTAGATTTGTTTCTAATTTAGATTTGTTTCAAATGTAGATTTGTTTCTAATTTAGATTTGTTTCTATTGTAGATTTGTTTCGAATTTAGATTTGTTTCTAATGTAGATTTGTTTCTAATGTAGATTTGTTTCAAATGTAGATTTGTTTCTAATTTAGATTTGTTTCTAATTTAGATTTGTTTCTATTGTAGATTTGTTTCTAATGTAGATTTGTTTCTAATGAAGATTTGTTTCTAATTTAGATTTGTTTCTAATTTAGATTTGTTTCTAACGTAGATTTGTTTCTAATGTAGATTTGTTTCAAATGTAGATTTGTTTCTAATGTAGATTTGTTTCTAATTTAGATTTGTTTCTATTGTAGATTTGTTTCTAATTTAGATTTGTTTCTAATGTAGATTTGTTTCTAATGTAGATTTGTTTCTCATGTAGATTTGTTTCTAATGTAGATTTGTTTCTCATGTAGATTTGTTTCTATTGAAGATTTGTTTCTAATGTAGATTTGTTTCTCATGTAGATTTGTTTCTATTGTTAGATTTGTTTCTAATGTAGATTTGTTTCTAATTTAGATTTGTTTCTATTGTAGATTTGTTTCTAATGTAGATTTGTTTCTAATGTAGATTTGTTTCTAATGTAGATTTGTTTCTAATGTAGATTTGTTTCTCATGTAGATTTGTTTCTAATGTAGATTTGTTTCTATTGAAGATTTGTTTCTAATGTAGATTTGTTTCTAATGTAGATTTGTTTCTATTGTTAGATTTGTTTCTAATTTAGATTTGTTTCAAATGTAGATTTGTTTCTATTGTAGATGTGTTTCTATTGTAGATTTGTTTCTAATGTAGATTTGTTTCTAATTTAGATTTGTTTCTATTGTAGATTTGTTTCTAATGTAGATTTGTTTCTAATGTAGATTTGTTTCTAATGTAGATTTGTTTCTAATGTAGATTTGTTTCTATTGAAGATTTGTTTCTAATGTAGATTTGTTTCTAATGTAGATTTGTTTCTAATGTAGATTTGTTTCTCATGTAGATTTGTTTCTATTGAAGATTTGTTTCTAATGTAGATTTGTTTCTATTGTAGATTTGTTTCTAATATAGATTTGTTTCTCATGTAGATTTGTTTCTAATGTAGATTTGTTTCTATTGAAGATTTGTTTCTAATGTAGATTTGTTTCTAATGTAGATTTGTTTCTAATGTAGATTTGTTTCTAATTTAGATTTGTTTCTATTGTAGATTTGTTTCTAACGTAGATTTGTTTCTAATGTAGATTTGTTTCTAATGTAGATTTGTTTCTATTGAAGATTTGTTTCTAATGTAGATTTGTTTCTAATGTATATTTGTTTCTAATGTAGATTTGTTTCTAATGTAGATTTGTTTCTAATCTAGCTTTGTTTCTATTGTAGATTTGTTTAGATTTGTTTCTAATGTAGATTTCTTTCTACTAATGTAGATTTGTTGTTGATTAAGCGGGGGAAATTTCAAATGCGGACAATTGGTCTTCCTCATTCCACTACTCATTGGCCTATCCTAGTAATGCTGAACAGGGAGGTCAGGTGGGTGGGTGGGTGGGTGGTCAGTTAGGGCTAGTGTGACTGTAGGGAAGGGGTACTGTGGAGCAGTGTGTGGGTTCGGAGTGGAGGGAGGAGGGAGCGATGGGGTGCGTGGGTAGTGTTAGACAATGTGGGGGGTGGTATGGGGCGATGTGGCGGCTGAATGTGGGTGTGGGGCGCGGGTAGAGCGATGTGGGGGCGGAATGGGGCGGGTGGGGCGGAGACCAGTGAAGCGGGGCCGGGACCGTGAGCAGGCACCCCTACCCCCACCCCACCTCCTCCCACCCCCCACTCACCCACTCACCCGTCAATGCCTATCGCATGCGAGCAGACCGCGAGGTGAATAAAAGGCAATAACCAGCCGCCTTTTTGAGCGGGAATAATGCGGCCAACAAAACGCCGCTATGCGCCCGGCCCGCCCTGCAACAATCGGCCGTGATTGTTGTACACAATGGCCGGCTTTTAGAGCGACGCGGGACGACGCGCCATCAAAAGGGCCCCAGCCGGTGCAGCCCCGCCGCCCGCCCCGCCGCCGCCCGCCGCCGCCTCGCTGACGCCCCGCTCCACCCTCCCGCCGGCCCGCGCCCCGCAGCCGCCCCGCCGCCGCCCCACCGCCGCCCCACCGCCGCCCTGCCCCATCCCACCCGTCCTACCACTCGACCGCCACCACTCCGCCACCGCTCCGCCACCGCTCCGCCACCGCTCCACCACCGCTCCACCACTCCTCCGCCACGGCCCCGCCACGGCCCCGCCACGGCCCCGCCACGGCCCCGACCCGTTTCCCCACCGCACTGCCTCCACACCGCCCCAATGCCCGCCGCAGCGCCGCCCCGCTGGCCCGCCCCAATTGCCTCCCCCCCGCCCCCCGTCCGCCCCCCCGCCACGCCATCCCGTGGCTGCACATGCCTCAGCCCCCCAGCTCTGCCCCTCCCCACTCCGCCCCTCCTCGTCCTGCCCCGCCCCGCTCCACCCCGCCTCGTCCTGCCCCTCCCAGCTCCACCCCGCCTCGTCCTGCCCCTCCCAGCTCCACCCCGCCTCGTCCTGCCCCTCCCAGCTCCACCCCGCCTCGTCCTGCCCCTCCCAGCTCCACCCCGCCTCGTCCTGCCCCTCCCAGCTCCATCCCGCCTCGTCCTGCCCCTCCCAGCTCCACCCCGCCTCGTCCTGCCCCTCCCAGCTCCACCCCGCCTCGTCCTGCCCCCCCAGCTCGTCCTGCCTCGTCCTGGCCCACACCGCCTCGTCCTGGCCCGCACCGCTCCGCCTCGTCCTTGGCCGCACCGCTCCGCCCCGCCTCGTCCTGCCCCTCCCCGCGTCGCTCTCGTTTGACGGGCGCGCCGAAGTGACTCGAGTCGGGTACATAGCTATCTACAGAGCAACTCACTGGCTTATCTCTACACAGCTCCCCATAGAGCCGTGTGCCAAGTCGCCCTCTGTACCTCCCCCGGCAGATACACCTTACCCATAATAGCAGCACAGTTTTTGCTGCGGCATATCATCTTAGCCCATAATACATTGTACTGAACTTATTATCGCTAACCCACTAACACAGTAACCTCCTTCATAATCTACTACTAATAATATCCCCTACCTAAATAACCCCTCATCTACCTATTTACAATGTAATGTAAACGGTTAGAAGACCAGTGCCTCAATGCTGAACAAAATGTATGTTTTGATGAATATATTGTTTTACAAAAAAAGCCACAAAGAAACAAACTCTACACGGTTGTTCACTAGGATTCTCTGTCTACAGCGGGCATGGCGGCCGAATTGGTAGAGCACGGGCGTTGCGTGTGGGAGTTCGGGAGTTCGGTTCCCCGTCGAGTCAAACCAATGACTTGTCAAATTGATACTTGTCGCTTCCTAGCCTGGTGCTCAGCATTAATAGGTCAGGGCAAGGACTGGTTAGGTCAGTATCAGGATAATGTGACTGAGTGGGATATTGGGTCAGCCTGTTTTCCCAGTCAGGCAGCACTATAAAGTCGCCATGAGTGTGTACTGTCACAAGGCGGTACCCGTCTGGATATGACCTTAAATGTTGCCAGGATGTAAAACCCAACAACCATCCAACTATCTACACAGTTGTCCATAGAGACATGTGCCAAACTGGTCATTGTAACTCACCAGAGCCACTCACTTAGGCTAACTTTCTACAAAGCTGCCCGTCCTGATATGACCTTAGATGTTGCTAGGACGTAAAACAACAACAAACAAACAAACAAACCTGCCCACAGACCTGTCTGCAGAGTTGTTCTCAGAACAGATTATTGGTTTGTCTAGACAGCAGCGTGCAGAGCTGTGCAGCGTACATCTACAGAGCACCTCACTTTGGACTGAGCAGCTGATTTGGTGTCAGAGAACAGGTGGCAAAACATGAGCGGCAAATGTCATGACAGTCAAATTCCAGTTAAGCCCCAGTCACACATACCCGGACGCGCCCCGGAATTTTAGCCGGACCACTTACGGACTGTCCCTTAGAGCCCAGGATAAAATCGCTATTTTTGGTAATTTTTGCCTCACTCTCACACCTACCCGGAGAAACCACGGTGTACCCATGGACCACAGCACGGACAACCCCCCAGACTACCCGGTGTAGCCACGGATTAGTCCCGGATCAGCCCCGGACAACCCCCGGACGACCCGTGGACTACTCCCGGATAGCCTGGAGTATAAAATGACCCGGACGAGACCCGGACGACCCCGGACAACACACGGACTACCCGGATGAGTCATGGAACACACACGGATGATGCTGGTTAACCCCGGATTGCAATATTCCCGGGATCGCACCGGATCACCCCGGATGTTTTAAACATTTTAAAACATCCGGGGTGGACCCTGGATGAGGCCGGACCAGCCAAGGATCACCAAGGATCACCAAGGACCAGCCACCGATGAGCCATGGGCCATGCCGGATCACTTGTCCGGGGCTCGTCCGGCCCCTGATCCGGGTAGGTGTGACCTAGGCTTTAGTGAGGGCTCACGGAACTATACTACGCAACACCACTTCAATGGAAATAACATTGACATGCTTAACTTTATTTCTTTAAATGCATCAAATTAAATTCTCAACTATATCAGACCAGTTTTGATATGACTTTAGATCTTGTTGCGACGCAAAACCCCAAATCGGAGCTGTGTTAAGAGCAGCTCACTGTACGTCCATAAATCAGTTCAATGGCTCTCCCTGCCTACAGAGCCCTACTCAGCTGCTCACAGAAATTTCTCCCCGGATGTGTACGAAGCTCCTCGCTGAGTTATCTCCAGAGCTGTTTACTGATAAATACTCCACAGGGTGCCTGCAGTGTTCCTTAGTCGATATGTAAATAGGAGTAGGCTAGTCTAGAAATAAGAGCAGAAAAAATAAATACATATATGCCAAGAAAATCCAAAAAAAACTAACAAAGGCTACTAACCATACCAGCCAATTATCTATCTGCTACTGAAATGCAGGCAATCAAATAACTTATCAGCAGCTACTGTGTGGTAAGATAACGCCAACAGTACAACTGGCCAGCATTGAAAACAAGCCTGGGTACCCGGGCTTGTATGCTATGGACAGTATAAATACAGCCTCAATAAAAAAAAAAATTTTAAACAAAAAAACTAATGCTAGGTACACACCTACCGTATATGATTCACGCACTAAAACGCGCGACCCGACCCGACCCGAACCGCTTAAAACAGAAAACGGGCCGATTCATTTTTCGAATCGCGAATCGCAATCATAAGGAAGCAGTTTTAGCCCTAAAACTGAGTTTTAAGTTGCGAATCACAATCGGTAGGTGTGCAAGGGGAGCGCACACCTCACGACTTTTGGGCAGTTTTAGATTGTATACGGTAGGTGGGTGCGGAAAAACGGTAGGTGTGTACCTAGCATTAGTCTGCTGCTTACTGCTTTCCAATCATCGAGCTGTCTATCTGTTCGTGGAACTCTTCATTTACCAGTTTCCTGAACTCTTCACAGAGCTGTCCGTTGAGCCTGTTCACTGAGCCATTCATTGAGCTGCTCAACTGGTGTCTTCAATGCGCGGATCACTGCAAATGTGCCTACACCTCTTGCCATTTCGGGGCTAGCGTCCTAACCATTTGACTATCTAGGCTCCCTGATGCAATCACTCTTTGCATGCTTACCTGTTGTCTATGTGGTTCCTCGCCTGAGGGGACAGTGCAGAGAACTACATTACTGGAAAACATTGTGCCTAGATCGGGATTCGAACCCATACTTCTTGCCATTCCGGGGCTAGCGTCCTAACCACTAAAACACCTAGGCTCCCGAATTCAATCATCCTATCGATGCTTCCCTGTTGTGTATGTGATTCTTTGCCTGAGTGGTTACATTGCTGGAAAATATTGTCTGTCGAGCAGGTTTCGAACCCAGTCCGTTGTTAACATAGTAGCCATTAGACTATCTGGCTAACTTCAGAAATATTTAAAGTGCAAATATGCGAAATTAATTTTGGTGTATATATACAAATTCTAACACGATATACTTCAGTGGTGACAGGTTCTATTGAATTGACTTAGCATTCACTTCTATGCAATAGCACATGCTTAATGCCCGGTACACACCTAGCGTATACGATCGTTTTCCCGCACCCACCTAGCATATACGATCTAAAACTGCCCAAAAGTCATGAGGTGTGCACTCCCCTAGCACACCTACCGATTGCGATTCACGACTAAAAACTAATTTTTAGGGCTAAAACGGTAGGTGTGCGCTAGCACTACGATTGCGATTCCCGATTCGAAAAATGAATCGGCCCGACTTCAGTTTTAAGCTGATCGGGAGTTTTAGTGCGCGAATCCTATACGGTATGTGTGTACCTAGCATAAGGCCCTGTCACACTATGCTGTATTGTGTCAGAGTATGCCGACATATGCTGCCATATGGCAGAATTTTGAACATGCTAAAAAATACGACTTATGCCAAACTTACCCATAACTTGTCTCAGCCAGTGGGCTTTAACGAATACTACTTAAGCAAAACGGACCAATAACGTTCCCATATTTTGTCTCAGTGTACACCAGCGTACACCAGCCTACACCAGCATACACCAATGTGTTGGCGCAAAATCACATATGTTGGCACACGCTGACGCAATACGGCATAGTGTGACAGGGCCTTTAATAAGCGAACTGGTGTCTAAACTAGATATGTAGAATGAAATGCAAGTGTTTTGGCTTGAAAAATGTCATGCTTTCATCACACTTGACAGCTTTAATGCACAACAATAATCTTAATTAATGAATACCACTTGACAAATAATTAAACCAGTGAAGACTTTGCATTTTGATCTGCAACTTCTTGGCCACTTTCTTTATTTTTAAGTTCAAGAAACCTCCATGTCGTCACCGTACTCATGAGTGAACGCTTGTGGTGACACTGTTGCTACCAGCACTGATGCTATCTCCTGATCCTATCTAGTGTTATTGTAGGGTGCTATCTAGTGTGTGGCATCAGCTCAGTCTAGAAAACGCCACTCCTGATAACATAATCTGCCAAGCAAAGGTTATCACCTAAGAGTGCTCAATACCCCAATTTATGTATTTATTTTGCAATTGGGGTTTAATATATTAATTATATATATATTAATACATTAATTAATATATTAATATATATTAATATATTAATATATATTAATATATATAATATATATTGATATATATTAATATATATTAATATATATTCATATATATTCATATATATTCATATATATTCATGTATATCACTATGTATATGAATATATATTAATATATATTCATATATATTAATATATATTCATATATATTAATATATATTCATATATATTAATAATCTCCATACTTTGATTGCTTTGTTTGTTTGGGTTTTACATTATAAAAACATCTAAGGTCATATCAACACGGATGCCGATTTTTGAGAGTGTGACTTTATAGTGCTGCGTCACTGGGAAATCTGGTCACATACACCATGACCCAATGTCCCAGGCAATCACATTATCCTGATACTGAGCTAACCGGTCATTGCTCTGTCATATTAATGCCAATGCCAGGCTAGCTAATGACGAGTATCAATTTTGTAAGTTATTTGTTTGACTCGGCCGGGATTCAAATGCCTGACCTTCCACATGGGAAGCCTGCACTCTACCGATTCGGCTACTGCTTCCGGCCCATATTTTATCGTTTGATTCAATATATATAATACATCTATATAAACATATAAATGCCTCCTTTCATTCGAAAATATTCCAGGTTCCTATGTGCTATGCATCTATATACAGTCCAGACAGAGCGCTGACCTATTCAATGTCGCACACTTCAGAGCGAAGACCAAGACTACTCAGATACTGGTGAGAGAGCTGCTATTCACAGATGACAGTGCACTGGTTGCCCACTCTGCTGAAGAGATCGAGAGAATAGTGAACGCTTTCTCTGATGCATCAAAGAAGTTCAGCATGAAGATTAAAATCAAGAAGACGGAGGTGCTATACCAACCCAACTCTACAAGAACCCGAGAGGAGGAGATCATGGTTGACGGAAACAAGCTGAACTCTGTTCCGGAATTCACCTACCTCGGAAGCACTATATCAAGTGATGGACGCATTGATGCTGAAATACAGAGGAGGATGGCCAAGTCTAGCACATCTTTCAGCCGACTACACCAGAGACTCTGGAACAACCACCATGTGTCCATTCGGGTCAAAGGCACGATCTACCGTGCAATCGTGCTATCCACCCTACTATACGGAGCCGAGGCCTGGACAGTGTACATACGACAGGTGAAAAAGCTGCATGCCTTCATGATGCGACATCTGAATTCAATCATGAGGCTAACCTGGAAGGACAAAGTGATAAATAAGGAAATACTCGAACGGACGGGGCTGCCCTCTATGGAAGATCTTCTGATAAAAAAGGAATCTCTGGTGGAATGGACACCTCATGAGGATGTCATCAGACAGGCTACCAAAGTAGATCCTCTATTCTCAACTGACTTCTGGTTACAGAAAGTGAGGGCGCCCTCGTCTCTGGTTCAAGGATACCATCAAGAGAAACCTGAAGCTGAGAGACATTACGACCGACTCATGGTCGCACCTCTCGCAGCAGAGAGCTAAATGGAGAGCAGCAGTCAAGAAATGAAAGCCGTCTATGTCCCATCGTGACCGACAGAATGATGGTGATGATGAGTCCAATGAAAGCATCAAATTTTCAAAAACTAAGCCCTCGTGTAAATTTGAACCTACATATGCAACTAAGATACTGGAACAATTATTAAGCATTTGATGCTACATAGAAGGGACTACTGAGGCCATTTAGCAGAACCTGTTACTACTGAAGCCTATGTGGTCAGAGTTTTGGAATGCTTGCCAAAATTAACTTAGCATGTATTCACTTCAAATATCTCCTAAATTAATCATTTTCAAGCAGAGTTACTTCAAGCTAAACTAAGATAGATTATAATGATCAATATAATATATTTATCTCAGAAAATGACCGAAAGTCTAAATCATCGGACTATGCAACTTTAAACATGATTGCAATATGACAATGACAGACGATGCCGAGAAGCACAAGAAGAGAATCCACATGGACACTTATACCCGTGTCACACTACGACGTGACGAGCCAACGTGAGCCTAACGTGATCATTTTTCGTCATGACGTTGGGTTACGTCATGATGACGTCAAAATGACGTTAGAATGACGTCGAGGTACGTCACATTACATCATGTTACGTCGAGTTACGTCAAGGTTTTGGACATGTTGAAAACTTTGGACGTAGGTCGAACGTAAGGGTTTACGTTCGCCGTACGTTCTGTTCACGTTCAGTGAACGTCAATGACGTTAAACGGACGTTATTTCAACACTGCTCACTACGTTCAACTACGTTCCACTACGTTGACCCACATTAAACCAAGTGCAAAAGCCTACGAGGCTTAATGGGAACGTCAGGAGAACGTCAGGAAAACGTCAGGAGAACGTCAGGAGAACGTCAGGAGAACGTGCATTCAACGTACGTTCAACGTCTCATTACATAGCTAACGTCATGTAGCGTTCTTCTGGCGATGGAATAACGTTCATAACGTTCCGTGAGCGTAGTGACGTTGTCCTCTCTCGTGACTGACGGTATCACTACGCTTTACCAACGTTACGTTCTCGTCCACTACGCTGCATCCACGTTCAAATTGTGCCCAAATTTGCATACTACGCCGAGAAGTTCAACGTTCTTCACGTTCTCCCTACGTTGACGTCGTTACGTCGTAGTGTGACAGCCCCATAACTCAAGCCTTTATGGTTCTTATATACTATGTATTTCAAGTACTCGATTCTCATGGGTTTAGCCAATACTGATACGACTTTTCCCCACTAGCTCCTTTTAATATTACCAGACGGAATGATCGAATGAGTTGAGCTTCCATCTCCCGTTTTGGTAGATTTGTATTTATATTTATTTTAAATATTTGTATTGAGGGCAAGAGAAAGCTAATACATGGAATTGTAGAGCATCAAGGTCACTTATGCAACCCGGGTCGTGATGCCCAACAATCCAGCCCAGATGGTGCTTAGAACTATTTACATATCAAATTAAGAGATTTGTGAATTTTATGGAAGATGAGATGAGTGATATGAGGCAAGAGAGAAAACAAACAAAAGTAAAATGTTAAAAACACACACCAAAACACCTGAACCGCGTGGGATCGTGGGATTCGAACCCTGGTCGAGTTAAACCAATGACTTCAAAATTTATACTTGTCTCTTCATAGCCAGGCGCTCAGCATTATTAGGATAGGGCAAGGACTGGTTGGCTCAGTGCCAGGATAAGGTGACTGAGTAGGATATCAGGTCATGATGCTGGCAGCCTGGTCTCCCATTGAGGCAGTGCTATAAAGTTGCCATGAGCGCGTACTGTCACAAGTCGGTACCTCTCCTGACATGACCTTAGTTGTTGCCAGGACATAAAACTCCAACAACCAATCAAGCTTTTGACATCAGGGCAGGTTCACCACCAACCGTGCCAAAATATCATATCACACAATCTTACAGAGGGATTGTATAGTAATATTGACGGATGAAGTGTTGTTACTTACCTATTAAGAGCTAAGATGGTGCTAGATTAGTTTTTATTTGAGAGTGTTTATTTAGATGCTATTTTAGCTCACAGAACAAGCGATTATTTCACCAACTTAAAGTTGCGTGGTCTGATGTTTTTGAGTTTCCGTCATTTATTTTAGATAAATATATTAGGTTGATCGTTACAATCCATCTTACTTCAATTCGAAATAACCTACATGTTAAACGGCTAACTTTGGAGATATTTGACGTGCGAACATACCACATTAATATTTGGTGTGCACGTACAAAATAATCTGACATAATAAGCGGTGGCAGTAACGGGTTCTGTTAAGTTGACGTTGCATTCCCTTCTATGCAGCAATGAATGCTTAATAAGTCCACCGGTATCTAAGTTGGATATGTAGAATCGAATATAGATAAGTGTTTTTTGGAGTGTTTTCTTTTTAAAGTGATGCTTTTATTGGACTATGCGGCTTTAATACAACTAGTGAACATCACCTAAACGAGGTGTCTAACTCCGGGAGATGTCGATCTGTGCGGGTCCATTCACCCTCGCCTTTAACGCTGTCCATCTCAGGCCTCACAATGAAACATATTTTCGCGACACTTAATTAAATTTCGCGCTAAGGTATATCAAGACGTTCCCAAATAATAATTGTGCCACAACATTGCACAAATAAAAGTGATGATTGAGTTGAGTGAGAAATGCTCCCACCCCTTCAAAATGCCCACATCCCCCTCCTCTCTCCTCTCTCCTCCCCTCCCCCTCCGCTCCCCTCCTCTCTCCTCCGCTTCCCTCCGCTTCCCTCCCCTCCCCTCCCCTTCCCTCACCTCCCCTCGCCTCCCCCCCCTCCTCTCCTCTCCCCTCCCCTCCCCTCCTCTCCTCTCCCCTCCTCTCCCCTCCCCTCCCCTCCCCTCCTCACCTCTCCCCTCCTCTCCCCTCCCCTCCCTCCCCTCCCCTCCCCTCCCCTCTCCTCCTCCCCTCCCCTCCCCTCCCCTCCCATCGATCCATTCCTTAAATTTCAATAGCTGATTTTATTTTTACTAAGTTTAAATTAAATTAAGAGTTACAATATTTATATGGTTGGAGCGGTGAGTTGAGGTTGGGGAGAGGAGAGATAAGGGGGCGGGGGGTAGGTGGGCGCGAATTTTAAAATAGTTACTGCCCCGATGGCTTAAGTTGGGTTGATGAAGAGAATTTAATGGGGACTTGTGGGTGGGTGGGGTGGGGGGGTGTTGTCAGGATATACAGGTAGGTGACTAGTTGAGATGCTTTCCGTTGTGACTCCATTCTCGGGTGTACAAAGGAGGATGAATGGTAGGAGGGGGCAGGTTGGCATATAGACGATTACCTCCACCAACCCGGCCGCCCTCTCACCGGACGCCATGGTTGAATCGCTAGAGTGCAGACTTACCGTGCGGAAGGCGCTTCCCGGTCGCGTCAAACCAATGAGGTCAGGAAACACTCATTTTTCTTTCGAGCTACAGATCCACGGAACAGTGTTCCAGACCAAGTGGTTCAAGCACCAATGGTAGAAGTATTTGAGATGGCTGAATAGACCAGGGACGGACGCCCACAATTGTATGACTTTAGCGCTCTGTCCACCTCAATGTATGAGCGCAGAAGAATTATTTTTAAACCATAACGAGCTGGCATTAGAGGACCAATAGGGTCTAGATCAGCCAGAAGAGGATGTGTCAGTGAATCTGTAAGATCTGTAAATTACTTACTTACAAAATTGATACTTGTCACTACCTAGCCTGGTGCTTTGCATTATTAGGATATGGCAAATACTGGGTAGCGTAGTTTTAGGATAATGTGACTTGAGTGGGAAATTGGGTAATGGTGCCGGCAGCCTGATCTCCCACTTAGATGAAGTCGCCATGGGTGCGCGCTGCCACAAGTCGGTACCTGTCCTGATATGACCTTCGATGTTGCCAGGATGTAGAACTCCAACAACCAAAATTAGCCCTCTGAGTAGGAGTCTAGAAATGATGCATTCGATAGCACTCGAAACCATAGAAGTCAGCACGAAAGTGTTACGATAATAGAAGAGAAATACCAAATTACATGGAACGTTTTTTAGAAGGGAAGGGTCTTCTATTGAATGCCAACTTAAAGCTGCATAGTCCGATGAAAACATAATATTTTCAAAACCAAAACAATTATCTAGATTTGATTCTACATATCTACTTTAGATACTGATGCATTTATTAACCATTTACTGGCACATAAAAGGGACGACTGAGTCAATTAATGGAACCTATTACTGCAGTGTTAGAGTTTTGGCAAGCATGCCAAAATTAATTTAGCATGTTTCCATTTCAAATATCTCAAAAGTTTGTGATTTAAAATAAAAGTTACTTCAAACCAAAGTAAGGCAGATTATAATGAACAACCTAATATGTTTATCTCAGAAAATCAGAGAAACTAAAAACCATCGGACTATGAAACTTTAATAAATGCATTACGAAGAAACAAGTTCCTCTCAACGCACTTTTCTTCTGCAGCGGCATCTAGAAAATTCTAGGTCCAAGACAATAAATATATTTACTTTGCTGGTAACCTTGTCTTATTCTATTCATGGTTTCGTTATTTATGAAGGTAACAAAAAGAATTTAGGTTTAAAACTATAATGACATTTACGTTGAGGTAGATTTATCTTAATCTATTCATATTTGTGGCAGAGTGGTTAGAGTGTCTGACTTTTTTCTAGACCAGACTCCTAATCTGAAGGTTGGTGGTTCAATTCACCATCACACCCCCCCCCCCCCCCCCCACCTCTGCCAATTTGGATTTCCACCATTCTGTATAACTTACAGCATCATCAAAGGCCGGTTGCTCTCATACCATATCTATGTGGTGTGGGAGGTTAAAAATCCCTTGGGTCGGTAAAAGTGCAGGTTCGGGCTTTCGGTCGACAAACTATCTAATGGTGAAAACAAGTCAATTCAGACTTATTCATGATAGGCAGTATAAATCTTCAAGAAAACAAATACTGGTATTTACTTAGATGGGATATTTGACTTATTCTATTCATATCTGTATTATTTGTGATGGGTAACAACAAGAATTGATAGGTTTAAGACAATAATGACATTTACTTTGATGGCATATTTGGCTTATTTTATTTATATTTGGATTATTTGTGATGATTAATAACAATAATAGAGGATGCGGAGCATTCAGTACTCATTGCATTCATGAAGCTTTTGTTGAAAAAATTAACATTCTGTAAATTTAGATAAAGATAATTCCAGAACCAGATAAATCTAGATTTAGCGCTAGATATGTTTAGAGTTACCAAGTTAGGTACTAGTTGCAGCCCATATTTATATTTCTTATTAAGAAGCCAGGACAAAATCAGATATGAATGATCAGATATGAATGATCAGTTTAAAGATTTTATTAATTTTATTTACAATTTATGCATAGCAAGGTTCAATAATCATCGCATTAAGCTAGGATTCCTTACACGCGGCATGCGGCATGCGGCATGCGAACAGTTTGGGTCCTTTCACCCACACCCACACACATAGTGTCAGGTTTCTCTAACACTGTTGTCTATGGGCATTCGCATTCACATGCCGCACCGATCGCTACATGGACCGATTCAGTTTTCGCATGCCGCATGCTGCATGACGCATACCACGTGTAAGGAATCACCCCCATTGACTTAGATGCTTTTCGATTTTTTGACGCATTCGCATTCGCATTCGCATACCGCATACCGCATACCGCATACCGCATACCGCATACCACGTGTAAGGAATCCTAGCTTAAAAACTGCATAGTCCGATGAAGCATTACATTTTCAAAACCAAAACCATCATTTAGATTTGGTTCTACATGTCTAATTTAGATATTGAGGCACTTATTAAGCATTTGTTTCTACATAGAAGGGTATTCAGAGTTAATTTAATATAAACTGTTACTGTTGAAGTCTATGGTGTAAGTATTTGACGCGAGCCTTGCCAAACCTAATTGTTACATGTTTATACTTCAGATATCTCAAAAGTTAGCCATTTAAAACAAAAGATACTTCAAACTAAAGTAAAGTAGATTATAAGGACCAATCAAATATATTTACCTAAGAAAAATGACAGAAACTCAAAACTATCGGACTGTGCACCTTTAAATAATACCTCAATACTAAATTAGTACTCGCCTCCAGAGTTGACCCACGACCCGCGTTTCAGCCGAGTGCGCATGCTCCGGGGAAATCGCCTATTAGATCCCCTACCCCCAACCCCACTCGATTTCAAATGAAGTTCCAGGCTGGGGAATCAACTGGCTTTGTAAAGAGCGGACAAATGTCAGTTAAGAAGTGCGATAACATGGAGACAGGTAAATGGGTCTAGTAGTGTTCCTGCATCAAAAGGATTTGAAAGGTTTTATTTATCTCATAAGCAACACTTGTCCATTTCAGCCAGTTTGAAAGGGGAGATTCACCTTCAGGCAGATATGGTGTGATGAATAATGCACGAAGCGTGGACTTAAATTGGGATTAGCGATTTATATTCGCATAATGGATTACATAGTTGGTAATCCTTAGAAAGGTAGATGTTTATAGGAATAAGTGTATTTCATATGTGGTGGGGGGCAGTGTGGGAGGATGGTGTATGGAGGTAGTAGTGGTCGTGTATGGGGGGTACTACTAATGGTGGTGGCAGTCTGAGGCAGTGTGAGGCAGTGTGGGAGGATGGTGTATGGAGGTAGTAGTGGTGGTGTATGGGGGTACTACTAATGGCGGTGGCAGTCTGAGGCAGTGTGAGGCAGTGTGGGAGGATGGTGTATGGAGGTAGTAGTGGTGGTGTATGGGGGTAGTGGGGGTGAATGGAGGTAGTAGTGGTGGTGTATGGGGGTACGACTAATGGTGGTGGCAGTGTGAGGCAGTGTGAGGCAGTGTGAGGCAGTGTGGGAGGGTGGTGTATGGAGGTCGTAGTGGTCGTGTATGGAGGTAGTAGCGGTGGTGTATGGAGGTCGTAGTGGTCGTGTATGGAGGTAGTAGTGGTCGTGTATGGGAGTAGTGGTGGTGGTGTATGGGGGTAGTGGTGGCAGTGTATGGGGGTAGTGGTGGTGTATGGAGGTTGTAGTGGTGGTGTATGGGGACAGTGGTGGTGTATGGAGGTAGTAGTGGTGGTGTATGGGGGGTACTACTAATGGTGGTGGCAGTCTGAGGCAGTGTGAGGCAGTGTGGGAGGATGGTGTATGGAGGTAGTAGTGGTGCTGTATGGGGGTAGTGGTAGTGTATGGAGGTAGTAGTGGTGGTGTATGGGGGTACTACTAATGGTGGTGGCAGTCTGAGGCAGTGTGAGGCAGTGTGGGAGGATGGTGTATGGAGGTAGTAGTGGTCGTGTATGGGGGTACTACTAATGGTGGTGGCAGGCTGAGGCAGTGTGAGGCAGTGTGGGAGTGGTGGTGTATGGAGGTAGTAGTGGTGGTGTATGGCGGTACTAGTGGTGGTGTATGGGGGTAGTGGTAGTGTATGGAGGTAGTAGTGGTGGTGTATGGGGGGTACTACTAATGGTGGTGGCAGTCTGAGGCAGTGTGAGGCAGTGTGGGAGGATGGTGTATGGAGGTAGTAGTGGTGGTGTATGGGGGTAGTGGGGGTGAATGGAGGTAGTAGTGGTGGTGTATGGGGGTACGACTAATGGTGGTGGCAGTGTGAGGCAGTGTGAGGCAGTGTGGGAGGGTGGTGTATGGAGGTCATAGTGGTCGTGTATGGAGGTAGTAGTGGTCGTGTATGGAGGTAGTGGTGGTGTATGGAGGTAGTAGTGGTCGTGTATGGAGGTAGTGGAGGTGGTGTATGGGGGTAGTGGTGGTGTGTGGGGTAGTAGTGGTGGTGTGTGGAGGTAGTAGTGGTGGTGGTGTATGGGGGTACTACTAATGGTGGTGGCAGTCTGTGGCAGTCTGAGGCAGTGTGAGGGAGTGTGGGAGGAGTGGTGTATGGGGGTAGTGGTGGTGGTTTATGGGGGTAGTGGTGGTGCATGGAGGTAGTAGTGGTGGTGTATGGGGGAGGTGGTGGTGTATGGAGGTAGTAGCGGTGGTGTATGGGGGTAGTGGTGGTGTATGGAGGTAGTAGTGGTGGTGTATGGGGGTAGTGGTGGTGTATGGAGGTAGTAGTAGTGGTGTATGGGGGTAGTGGTGGTGTGTGGGGTAGTAGTGGTGGTGTATGGAGGTAGTAGTGGTGGTGTATGGGGGTACTACTAATGGTGGTGGCAGTCTGAGGCAGTGTGAGGGAGTGTGGGAGTGGTGGTGTATGGAGGTAGTAGTGGTGGTGTATGGGGGTAGTGGTGGTGTGTGGGGTAGTAGTGGTGGTGTGTGGAGGTAGTAGTGGTGGTGTATGGAGGTAGTGGTGGTGGTGTATGGGGGTAGTGGTGGTGTATGGAGGTAGTAGTGGTGGTGTATGGGGGTAGTGGTGGTGTGTGGGGTAGTAGTGGTGGTGTGTGGAGGTAGTAGTGGTGGTGTATGGAGGTAGTGGTGGTGGTGTATGGGAGTAGTGGTGGTGTATGGAGGTAGTAGTGGTGGTGTATGGGGGTAGTGGGGGTGAATGGAGGTAGTAGTGGTGGTGTATGGGGGTAGTGGTGGTGGTTTATGGGGGTAGTGGTGGTACATGGAGGTAGTAGTGGTGGTGTATGAGGGAGGTGGTGGTGTATGGAGGTAGTAGTGGCGGTGTATGGGGGTAGTGGTGGTGTATGGAGGTAGTAGTGGTGGTGTATGGGGGTAGTGGTGGTGTATGGAGGTAGTAGTGGTCGTGTATGGAGGTAGTGGTGGTGGTGTATGGGGGTAGTGGTGGTGTGTGGGGTAGTAGTGGTGGTGTGTGGAGGTAGTAGTGGTGGTGGTGTATGGGGGTACTACTAATGGTGGTGGCAGTCTGTGGCAGTCTGAGGCAGTGTGAGGGAGTGTGGGAGGGGTGGTGGTTTATGGGGGTAGTGGTGGTGCATGGAGGTAGTAGTGGTGGTGTATGGGGGAGGTGGTGGTGTATGGAGGTAGTAGTGGCGGTCTATGGGGGTAGTGGTGGTGTATGGAGGTAGTAGTGGTGGTTTATGGGGGTAGTGGTGGTGTATGGAGGTAGTAGTGGCAGTGTATGGGGGTAGTGGTGGCAGTGTATGTGGGTAGTGGTGGTGTATGGAGGTAGTAGTGGTGGTGTATGGAGGTAGTACTGATGGTGGTGGCAGTCTGAGGCAGTGTCAGGGAGTGTCGGAGTGGTGGTGCCAGATTAACAACAACAGGAACACTATTGGCTTGTCACTCTAAATAGATCCATTGTCAACAGTTAAAATGCACCAGTGTGTGCTGGTGATGTGTGCCCATTGTGCCTGATTCTGGTTCTAATGGCAATGTGTACAGACAATAGCACCAACGTTTCACTCAGCCACTATGAGCCATTCATCATTCATCGGGGTATTGAAAGTGGACTTTTAAATTAACCCAAATTGTCACGTGATTCTATTATATATACATTTTGTTGTTCATAATATATATGTATATAACCTATTATATATATATAACCTATAATATATCAAAAATATATATATAACCCATCATATATATATTCTGTGTTCTTAATTTAGATATATACATATATATGTGCTCTATAATCTACTATTATAGTGACCAGGGCGCGGTTGGCCCACCAGTACTGTAATGTATTGTAGTTATCCGAACACCCCCAACCGTACTACTGATGACGTCATGATCAAGCATTCTTAATAAAGGCAGTTACGTTACAAGAACTCATTGTGTCCACACGTACATTACATGGTGTCAGATGTTACGGGTTTAACAGCAGATATGGCGCTTCACGGATTAAAGCCCCCGGGACCATTGAATCTAGATGAACGAATGGCCATAAATTGGAGATCTTGGTTGAATTCATATGAAATTTACGCAATAGCAGCCGGGGTCGGATCGAAGCCGGAAAAGATACAATGCTGTGTCTTGCTGCATGTTGCAGGAAGTGAAGCACAGAAGGTTCACCGTACCTTCGAGTTCATCCCTGCTGACAAAGACAAAATCGGACCGTTGATAAAAGCGTTTTCAAAATACTGCGAAGGGAAGACAAATATAACAGTAATAAGGTATGAATTCAATTCTTTCAACCAGACGAACGAAAATATGGATACGTACATCCGCGAATTGAAACATAGGATACAGTTTTGCTGTTATGAACAATTGGAAGCGTCCCTACTATGTGATCGGATTGTATGTGGTATCAAGGATGATGAACTCAGAAATAGGTTGCTGCAAGCGCCTAAATTGTCTTTGGAAGACTGTATTCAACTATGTAGATTGAGTGAGAATAAATCGTCACAAGTGCAGATGTCTACGACAGGACAAGTAGATGAAGTGTCTCGTAGTTACAGACAACGAGCTCAGCCAGGGACCAGGATGTCTCCATGGAAACAGACGTCAACAAGTCATTATCAACAAAACCGCAAGATGGCGGTTAGCAATTGTGGACGATGCGGTTATAACCATCGAGATGGAAACTGTCCAGCCCGGGGAAAAGAATGCATGGGATGTAGACGCATTGGTCATTTTGTGAAGATGTGCCATTTACAAAAGAAACAGCAACAGGAAGCACCAATATATGAAATTAATATGAATTCGGAACTGCACGATGACCCAGTCGTGGAAGGTAACTACAGCAACCGAGAGCAAGACCATGAACATGACACTGACGAATATGATTTGTTTGTCGGGTCAATACACGATACTAAAAAAGACGACAAAGACTTATGGTTTGTGGTGTTTGCAGTTGGTGGTATTGATGTATCGTTTAAACTGGATACAGGATCCGAAGCCAACATTTTGCCTTTGTCGGTATACAAACAGATGAGTAGTGATAATTTAAGGACATCTACTTGTCACTTAGTCACATACGGAGGACATAGAATTACGCCTACGGGGGAGACAACATTGCGAATTAACGGTCATAACTTACAGTTTCAAGTAACAGATGCCGGCAGTGCGATCATAGGCAAACAAGCCTGTGTTAAATTAGGACTGGTGGCAAGACTAGACACTTTAAGTGTAACACATTCACAAGAAGCGGATAAAGTGGTAATGAAATATTCTGACGTGTTTAAAGGTTTAGGTTTAATTAAGGTTAATGCTAAAATATACGTTGATAAAAATATGACTCCAGTTGTAGACCCTCCTCGTAGAATACCGTTGTCCATAAATAATGATGTCCAAAAAGAGTTGGAACGCATGATAGAATTGGGAGTCATTGTAAAACAAGAAAATCCAACGCCTTGGGTTAGCTCAATAACAATAGTCCGTAAACCTGGTAAGTTACGAATTTGCCTAGACCCAACTAAACTCAATAAAGCAATTTTAAGGGGACCATATCCAGTAAGAACAGTCGAAGAGGTCGTAGCTGAATTGCATGGAGCTAAATATTTCTCAGTATTGGATGCACAAAGCGGGTATTGGCAGATAGAATTAGACAGAGAGAGTTCTGAACTATGTACTTTTAATACGCCTTGGGGTAGATACCGATTTACTAGATTGCCATTTGGGATAAAAACTGCAGGGGACATATTTATTGAGGAAATGAACGAAATTTTAAAAGGTATGCCAGGTGTTAGTGTCATATCAGATGACATTTTAGTGCATGGAACTACAGAACAAGAACATAACATCAGATTAGAAGCAGTGTTAAATCGTGCCCGAACAGTTCATTTAAAACTAAACCCTAAAAAATCGAAGATTTGCAGAAACAGTGTTAAATATGTAGGACATGTAATTAGCTCGGATGGCCTAAAGCCTAACAATGACAGAATACAGGCAATTATTGACATGCCCAGTCCTACCGATAAAGCAGGTGTACACAGATTTTTAGGTATGATTGGCTATGTTAGTAAATTTATTCCAAACATGGCTAACATAACAAAACCGTTAAGAACGGTAATTCGTAAAAATATTTCATGGCACTGGGAGGTAGGACAAGAAAGGGCTTTTCAAGATTTAAAGAAGCTATTAACTGAAGCACCCATACTACAGTATTTTGACAGTACGCAAAAAGTTGTCATCCAAGTCGACGCATCCAAATATGGTTTGGGTGCTACTTTGTTTCAAAATAACTTACCAGTAGCCATGGCTTCAAAAGCCTTAGATAAGTCCCAAATAAACTATGCAGTAATAGAAAAAGAGTTGTTGGCCATATGTTTTGGCTGTAAAAAATTTCATAATTTCATTTATGGCAATGAAGTAACAGTAAAAACAGACCATAAGCCCCTTGTTGCAATTATGCAAAAACCCATACATGAGCTGTCCGCAAGGATGCAACGTATGCGCATGCGATTGCAAAACTATAATATAGCAGTATCATATCTAAAAGGGTCGCATTTATATTTTGCAGATACTTTATCAAGAGCCCATACATCCAGTATAGCCCCTAATGACTTGTATGACCGTGACATCTCGGTAGGGGCTATAGATATAGGAATGGATGTAGTACAACAAGTCATAGAAGCCACCAAGGTAGATCAGACGCTCAACAAATTAAAGACTATGACGTTGGAAGGATGGCCAAATAATGGCGATAATATCCCTAATGATGTAAAACCGTATTACACATTTAGATATGAAATAACATGGGTTGATGGATTACTAATGAAAGGTACACAAATTATAATACCGAAAGTGCTGCAGCCCGATATGATAGACAAATTGCATGAATCACACCTAGGAGTCGTTAAATGTAAACAACTCGCAAGAGATAACATATTTTGGCCAGGATTTAGTACCCAATTAGAAGATAAAATATCGAGATGTAGTATATGTCAAGACTTCAGGAAAATGCCACCAAAGGAACCGTTGATAAATCACGAAATAATTGATATCCCGTTCAACAAAATTGGAATAGACTTATTTCATGTAAATGATAGAAATTATATCTTAATTATTGACTATTATTCTAAATTTCCGGATTTCATAGAATTAGATAACACATCGACTAAAACAGTAATTATAGCATTAAAACAGACATTTGCCCGCTTTGGCATACCCAAATATATAGTATCGGATAATGGTCCGCAGTTCACGAAACGACGGTGTCGGCGCGACCATAGCCCTAGAGTCCCGCAGCTTACCAGTGCCGACAGCAGATTGGTTAATAATTAATACAATAATGATAGAATATTAGGAAAATAATAATAATACCTCCTGCCGAAGATTTATACCCGCATAATATTATGCTAACTATAAACATAGACACTGACTCTCTTCAGTTTGATCTATTATTATATACCATTTATCTAGGCTCTACTGCATGCTGCATGTAGTTCCAGATGCGGCCACACCGGAGCCACTAGTCATAGGCTTTGACATTAGTATCCCAGCTATGGCTGGTCGTTATCTGTATATCTATGTGTATTTTATTAACAAAGTTATATTCAATTTATACAGGTATAGACTGGTGCATGGTGCCTGCTGCTTGTTCTTTTTGTCATGCCCTTTAATACCGTGGAACATCTCAGTTTGAGTTGTTGGTCTTACTCCTTCAGCTTCTTTGATATGGGCGTAGAAACTCAATGCAGTTAGCATTTCAATTCTTATTCATGAATAGTTGACCTCCGTTCACATTGTGGTAAAGTCTTTGGCCTTAGTGTTTGGTCATAACCTTTGCCTATAGAGTTTATTATTTTTACAAGTACATGCAACGGGTCTACCTTTAATTGCGCCTACTGCTCTTGAATGCAGGCGGTGTCCTGTTGGGTTGATGCAGTAATGCAGGTGGTGTCCTGCTGTGGGGATGCACTATTGCAGGTGGTGTCCTGCTGTGTGGGTGCACTAATGCAGGTGGTGTCCTGCTGTGGGGATGCACTCATGCAGGTTGTGTCCTGCTGTGGGGATGCACTAATACAGGTGGTGTCATGATATGTGTATGCATTAAAGAAGTTATAGAATCCCTAACAAATTAAAAGATATGGTCATTAATGGCCTTTAAAATAAATGATATAATCATTGCTATCAATCATGTACTAATCTATTATATGAATTGTGCAGGTCACGTGTAACAAAGCAAGAACACAGTTGCATTTAAACCAACTGATCTTTTAATGCCATTTTCCACTTTAGGTAATGAAGTTACACACCCCCCCCCCCTGCCAACCTCATCCATGTCGAAGACTCTACACAATCTTTCACTGTAAGTCTATAAATATGGTTCACAAAACTGACAGAAAGAAGAACAATAATTATTCACATGTTCTCTGTGGCGGAGTGGTTAGAGTGTCTGACTTTTTTCTAGGTCAGACTCCTAATCTGAGGGTCAGCGATTCGATTCCCCGTGCCCCCAGCTCTGCCAATTTGGATTTCCACCGCTGTGTATAACTTACAGCGTCATCAAAGGCCGGTTGCTCTCATACCATGTCTATGTGGTGTGGGAGGTTAAACATCCCTTGGGTTGGTAAAAGTGTAGGCTCGGGCTTTCTATTGACCAGCAGTGGAATGAGGAAGACCAGTCGTCTATGACTGAAATTTCCCCTGCTTAAACAACTAATGGACAAAAAAAAACAAAAAATGCGGGGCCACTAACCATCACAATCATCATCCCACTCAGTCACAATATCATGAACCTGAGCCAACCACTTGTTTCCCTATCCTAGTAGTTCTATAAGCCGTGGTCACATACACGTAAACGTAGTTGAATGTAGGATATATTAACGTGGGTCAAACGTGGTGTAATTACGTTAAGCTATGGTGAAAAACGTTAAGGTACGGCAGGTTTGGTATGGATAAATTATGTTATGGCATGGATGCTGGTGCGTTCAACTGTGTTCAACTATGTTCAACTACGTTCAACTATGTTCAACTATGTTCAACTACATTCAACTAATTTCAATGTATATTAGCCTCGACTACGTACAACTATGTTCAACTACGTCCAAGTATGCTTAAGTAGGCTCGAGTATGCTAGAGTATGCTAATGTATGCTAGAGTACATTAAGAGTATGGAGACTTCGCCACAGTATGTTAGCCTCTAACGTCATGCTCTTTTGAACATGTCCACAAATTAAATCGGAACTCATCGCCCAACAACGTTATTACCAAGTTAGCATGACAGAGAAGTATGGATGCCGGTATGTTTCAACTATGTTTGACTACGTTCGACTACATTCGAATGCGTTTGACTACGTTTGACTATGTTTGACTATGTTTGACTAAGTTTGACTACGTTCGACTACGTTCGACTACGTTCGACTACGTTCGACTACGTTCGACTACGTTCGACTACGTTCGACTATGTTCGACTACGTTTGACTACGTTCAACTAAGTTCAACTACGTTCAACTATGTTAGCCTCCACTACGTTCAACTACGTCCACTGCCTATAGACTGTATGTGACCGGGCCTATCCAATGCTGGGTGGCCGGTTACGACAAGTACTATTTAAAAAAATGATGGACGAAGTCTTCGGTTTTGACTCTGCTGAGGATCGAACCCACGACCTTTCACAACAAGAAGCGGACATAGTCACAACTAGATCATTTCTTCCAATATTTAGGAGCTGTGTGTGTTTGGGGAGGGGGGGGGGGCAGAATGTCCAAGGTAGTGACAGCCCACACACCATCCAAATTGATTAAATAAAACTTTAAAAAACCCAAAATTTAGCTGAATAAAAGGGGAGGGAACTTGGTGAATTGCGTGAATTTTCTTAAGAGCTAGTCAATTTCACACACGGTTGCACTTCTATCAAAGGTGGCTTTTATTCCAGTGTATATAATATCCCATGAATGTTGCTCAAATGGAGAAATAAAAACCAACCATGCCCACAAAGGGTCACCTGAATTTATTATCTTTAAAAAAAAACCTGAATCTGTCTTCCTGCATTAATTCATCGACGAACATATGTGTTGTGAATGAAGCGCACAGTGCATTTACCTCTTGACAGATACTAACACAGTTACCAACAACCAACCAGTTAGTTTGTCTATGCAGGGTTGTGTAAGTCATTAGTTTGACTCGATTAGGATTTGAACTCCAGATCTTCCGCGCAGGAAGCCAGCGCTCTTACCGATTCGGCCACCGCGTCCAGGAAGGATTAATTTCCATGTTTAGCAAACCAGTCGGGACAACTGAATCGGGAAGAGCACTGGCTTCCTTCCCATACAGTGCTGTCCTGCTGTGTGTCCTGCAGTGCTGTCCTGCTGTTCGAAACCCGACCCAGTCAAACCAACGACTTGCACATACTTGTTGCTACCATAGTATCAAGTCTGTCATTTTGGCATTAATAAGATAGCGTAAGGACTAGTTTGCTCAGTATCACTCAGGATAACGTGACTAAGTCGGATATCGGATGATGGTGCCGGCAGGTCCAGTTTCCCAATGGGGCAGTACTATAAAGTCCTTATGAGTGCATACTTAACGAAACCAGTACCTGTTGTAATATGACCTTAGACGTTGCTAGGTAGTAACACCCAAACAAACAAAGGGCTCACATGTAGCAAATGAACCCAAATCCGGGATTGTGGTCAATTCTTCTTAGTTGCGCAGCAGAAAGTCTTGGCATTGCCGGACACAGGCAGGACGCTGTCGTGCTTGGCGCCTGCGCACACAGCCTCGTTGTTGAGTTAATGTACAGATAGATCCCTGGCGTTTTTTAAAGTTGCATAGTCCAATCAAAAGGCATCACATTTCCAAAACCAAAACATCTAGATTTGATTCTACATATCGATTTGGTTGTTTGTTTGGGTTTTACATCCTGACAACATCTAAGGTCATATAAGGTCGGGCACTGACTTGTAACAGTGCGCACTCATGGTGACTTTATAGTGCTGCCCCACTGGGAGACCAGGCCGCCAGCACCATGACCTGATATCCCACCCAGTCACATTATCCTGACACTGAGCAAACCAGTTCTTGCCCTATCCTATTAATGCTGAGTGCCCTGGCTAGGAAGCGGCAAGTTTCAATTTTGTAAGCCAATGGTTTGACTGGGCTGGGCTGGGAAATCCTGACCTTCCACATGGGAAGCCTTCATGCTTACCAATTCTGCCTGCATGCTTACCAATTTGGCCTGCATGCTTACCAATTCAGCATGCTTGCTTACCAATTTGACATGCATGCTTACCAATTTGACATTCATGCTCACCAATTTGCCCTGCATACATACCATTTTGGCATGTATACTTACCAATTCAGCATGTATGCTTACCAATTTGGCATACATGCTTACCAATTCGACATGCATACTTACCAATTCAGCATGCATGCTTACCAATTTGGAATGCATCCTTACCAATTCAGTTGACATGCTTACCAATTCGGCACGCATGCTTACCAATTCGGCCTGCATGCTTACCAATTCGGCCTGCATGCTTACCAATTCTGCCACCAAGTCTGGGTCCTTTATAAATTACATTCTAGTGCACTTTTCAAGCATTAGTTACTGCTTAGAATGGAATAATAAATACTACATCAATTTAATTATTTTTAAAACCCTGTTCTGCTGAAGCCTATGGAGTCAGAATCTTGATGTGACATTAAAATAAGTTTTTCATGTCTTAACTTTATAATATTATACATAATACAAAATTGCTTCCGCATGAGTGGCGAGTCCCGGCCCGAGCAGTGGGGGAGGGGGGGGGGGGAGGAGTGCATGTTGGTACCTCCACCCCCCACCCCAGCCAGAGGAGGGCGGAGGGAGGACCACTACAGAGCTTATTACACGTGATAAAGGGCTTATCACTATCTATATACAGTATAACCCCGTTAAACCAAACTTGAAGGAACCCTACAAATTTGTTTGGATTAACCGATCATTGGTTTAACCTAGCTTTGACTTTGAGTTTGACTGGCTTTTGCAAAATCGTGGGTGCATTATGAATGTAATATACAATGTATGTGGACACTTTGATTATTGTTTTTTATGTATATACAGTACAACCCTGTTAAACCAAGCTCGGTTAAACCAAACGATCAGTTAATCCAAACCTTTTTTGGGGGCCCGGCAAAATACTACCATTTATCATATAAAAAAGTCCTAGATGACCTTATAACCACATGAAAGTTTGGTTTAACCATACCAGTAATGGCCTGGGGCCCTACAATTTTGTTTGGATTAACCGATAATTTGGATTAACCGACTTTGGTTTAACCAACTTTTTGATATGATGAATGGTAGTATTTTGCCGGGCCGCCGACAAAAGTTTGGATTAACCGATCATTTGGTTTAACCGAGCTTGGTTTAACGGGGTTGTACTGTATATATATATTCCAAAGTCAGCCTCTTATAATAACAGTTTCTTCGAAGTAAAAGTAAGGTAGATTATAACAATCAACCGAACATATTTATGTTTAATAAAATGCCGGACGCTTGCCACCATCGGACTATGCAACTTTAAACTGGGAGTAAATCATTGTGCGCCTGGTTAGGTCTTCCACGTCATTACCTTCTACACTGTGTCAGCCAGACTGATGAATAGGCACTTACCTAGGTGCATTATACTGTAACAGTTAGGCTTAAGATGCAATGGTGAATTATGCTCATAATGTTCACTCAAGTGTAATGCGACTTTCGAAGTCCCTACACGTTTTATGTGAATAGAGAATGTATATACAGTACAACCCCGTTAAACCAAGCTCAGTTAAACCAAACAATCGGTTAATCCAAACTTTTTTCGGCCCCCCTGCAAAATGCTACCATTTATCATATAACAAATTTGGTTAAACCAAAGTCGGTTAATTCAAAGTATCGGTTAATCCAAACAAAATTGTCGGCCCCAGGCCACTTCCGATACAGCTAAACCTAACTTTCATGTGGTTTTAAGGTCATCTGAGACTTTTTTATATGATAAATGGTAGTATTTTGCCAGGTCGCAGACAAAAGTTTGGATTAACCGATCATTTGATTTAACCGAGGTTGGTTTAATGGGGTTAAACTGTATATACATAAAAAACAATAATCATAGTGATAGTGTCCACATACATTATACATTCATAATGCACCCCCGTTTTTGCAAAAGCCAAGTCAAAGTCAAAGCTCAGTTAAACCAATGATCGGTTAATCCAAGCACATTTCTAAGGTCCCATCAACTTTGGTTTAAAGGGGTTATACTGAATATATATATATATATATATATATATATATATATGTGACGTGTAACAAATTCTGTGAGTATAAAGATATGTAAGGGAATTATTATCATTATTGTTACACCCTGTAAGAACCAACACTGTACCGTTGGCGCCACCTGCGGCCTCCTTGCCTCCACCAGATGTAATGTAGACCAGTGTCAGTCGCACCGGAGGATATATACATTTTCAGCGGTACAGTGAGTGGCGGTTACAGTGTGCAGAGGTGGTGGCGCCACCATCGGAGCTGGGGTTGGGGAGGCTGGAGTACTAGATGACTAGGACAGACTCCATCAGTCCACGGATCTGAGTGAGTGATGAGGGAATGGAGGGATATTCCAGGTTATTATACTGGGATAATCCTTATACAGGATATATATATATATATATATATATATATATATATAAATATATATATGTGTGTGATGTGTAACATATTATGCAAGGTTAGAGATACATAGGGGAATATTACTTATTATTATTATTGCTTTACTCTGTAAGATGCAACACTTTACCGGTGGCGCCATCTTGGCCCACCTCATCTCCCCGGATGTTAACCGGTGTCAGTCACACCGGAATGAAACCTCTCTAACCAACCACCTCCACAGATCGACCACTCCATTATATATCAATCGCTTTATTTGTGTCCCAAATGATCGCCCATACAATACCATAGCAAGGATAAAACAAAACTCCAGAAACCGACCACCTCCTGAAATGAACCGTTTATAGTCTGTCCCTTTGTCGGTCGATTTAGAGAGGTTTTACTGTATATACATGGGTTCAAAGCAGTTTATTCACATTTTTCTGACATGTGACCCATCTTGGACAACAGGTGAGTAGCCTAGTTTAGAAAATATTATCCTTTCATCGGATTTTGCAGCTTTAAATTGAGTTTAGCAATATAAAAGAGGTAGCTCCCCACCCCTACATCCACCTCACCTATGGTAACAGCACAGTTTACATAGCAACCTGCCCCCTTAGCCCAGTGACCAGATGCGATGGCCGAATGGGTTAGAGCGTCTGTCTTCCGCGTTGTTAGATCCTGGTCGAGTCAAACGAATGACTTAAAAATTGATACTTGTCACTTCCTACCCAGGTGCTCGGCATTATTAGGATAGGACAAGGACTGGTCTGCTCAATGTCAGGATAATGTGACTGAGTGGGATATCAGGTCATGGTGCTGGTGGCCTGGTCTCCCAGTGGGGCAGCTTTATAAAGTCGTCATGAGTGCGCACTGTCTCCAAGTCGGTCCCCATCCTGATATGACCTTAGATGTTGCTAGGACGTAAAACAACAAACAAACAAACAAACAACAAAACAGAATATCCAACTTACACCTGACCCACTAACCCATTAACCCACTAAACCTCTAACCCACTAACCCACTAAACATCCATCTTGACCTACTAATTGACCCTACCTAGGTACATGTGGAGACACCTATCTGCAATGGCTGGAATAGTAGTGGATTGAACACCAGTGCCTTGACACTGAAAAAAGAGTCATCATCATCATCATCAATCCCTTAACTACTAGGGTCGTTGGGACACAACCGGTGACTTTGCAACTAGTGGGAAGTGCGTCGGTCCTTTGGATGTATATATGGGAAGGTAGACGCGCCCACCCTGTATGAGTCTCCCAGTTATGGGTGAAATAGCTGGTGTCAACACGGCATCACTGGGCAGATATCTTCATGTTACGAAGACAAGGGCCAGATGGGCGGAAGGGTTCCACAAACTCAATGGCCACCTGTTCGATCTGGAGAGGGATGAGCCCTAGTCAGGTTGTACTTCGCCTAAGACTCACCATGCAAAAGAAAGTATGTTCTAATGAATCGTTTAAGAAAACATATAGAAGTATATAAACATATATATTATATACATGGATCTCCTCTAATAATCCCATAGTCTCACTAAGCACAAAGGTATCAACCACCATAAACCCCTTTGAAATCAGATGCACAAACCTACACCAAGACGGCCTTCACACCGCCCCCTATGGCTTGATTGATATGTGTGTTGGGTGTGTGTGTGGGGGGGGGAGGAGTGGGGGGGGGGTGACACATTTTGTGGGCTCTGAAGCATTAGTTATTGGACAATGTCATTCTCCGCCTTCCTTTGAGGATTTTATTTTAATATTTAAAAAAAAAGAAAAAATGCACACTCTATCTTAATACAGCACCGCTTTTCTAAAGTACAGTGACTGTTGGCTCTGTTCAGAGGAGGCTTATTCTGTTACATGTCATCGCCATAAAAGTTATGCCAAGTGCTTTTTTTCCTTCTTTTTTTCTACCCCCAGGCAATTAAGAACATAACAGAATATAACGTGTAAGTTTAACAGAAGTCACTTGTAAGATTTACATAAATAAATCAGTTGTCATAACCGTAGCTAGGAATTTTTGTTTGCGGGGCAGGTAGATAGATCCTTGGAACAGATGAGTTGAATGAGTTAGAGCGTCCGTCTCCCGTGTTGGTAGACCGTGGGATCGTGGGCTCGAACCCTGGTCGAGTCAAACAAATGACTTAAAAATTGATACTTGTCGCTTCCTAGCCAGGCGCTCAGCATTATTACGTTAGGGCAAGGACTGGTTGGCTCAGTGTCAGGACAATGTGACTGAGTGGGATATCAGGTCATGGTTCTGGTGGCCTGGTTTCCCAGTAGGGCAGCACTATAAAGTTACCATGAGTGTGCACTGTCACAAGTCGGTACCCATCCTGATATGACCTTAGATGTTGCTAGGACGTAACACAGCAAACAACCAAACCTAATTCAAAGTGCTCATCCAGATTTGATATATCTAACTTACATAGGCGCACACTTATTAAGCATTTCTAGCTGCATAGAAGGGAACAAAACTAATTTTTGTTGATGGTAAATATGTTTATTCTCCTGAATACTTCTTTTGTCAGTGCCAAAGCACTGGTCCTCCCGCTATTTTCCAATGCAGAGTTATTGGCACAAAAGGTATATAGAATAAGGTATACAATAACTGTTGAATACACAATTTGCAGCATGTAACACGATGAAATTCTGTAACCCAAAAGTTCCATAGCAATATGGAACCAGTAGTGTCGTATAAGTAGATCAATTTCTTTTAGTCAGATCAATGTGAGTATTTACATGGTATTTAGAATGTAAGCAGAAGTTATATTCTGTATTCATTTGGTCAAGTTGTAGTAAGTTTAATGCAGGGTCTGTTCAGTTGGAGTTAGGCAAGCGATATATAAATGTCTGTTTGTTAGAAATATTCTCGTGTTTTTCTAGTGTAGTTAGTTATGTGAGTTTATAAATTATGCTGTTGAGGTGGGGTTGTTAGTAATACACTGTTCCAGCTGTGACCAGTGAAGCATAAAACCTCTTAAGCTAAAATCTATAGAGGGGGTGTAATGATGTCACAAGAGAACTTTCAGTGGCTATATTGGATTACATACAGAAGGCTTACAACTCCCTATACTGGGCTTATTTACTGATTTGTTGGTTTATTTGTCACTGTTTTGAGCAGTTTGGCCACAGAAGTTGTTGCTAAAGCGCTGTAAGTAAACGCATTGGATGTAAACTGCCCAGAACCTCCCAGAACACAAGAAAACTCTGTTTTACTGCATCTGCATGCATTCACAACATCGCTAGGGAGTGTGCTCATAATCCAAGATGGCTGACCGCTGACCACTGACCGCTGACTGCTGCGTGATGACGTCACATGCACTCCCTCTATTGTGTCAAGGTTATATAGCCATGTTAAAATTAATGCGCGATGTTTGCACTTCAAATATCTCCAAAGGTAGCCATTTAAAATAAAAGTTACTTCAAATTAAAGCAAAGTAAATTACAACGATCCAACGATATTCATCATCATCATCATGCTGTCGGTCGCGATGCGACAAAGACTGCTTTCATTACTTGACTGCCGCTCTCCATTTAGCTCTCTGCTGTGAGAGTTGTGTCCATGAGTCGGTCTTAATGTCTCTCAGCTTCAGGTTTCTCTTGATGGTATCTTTGAACCGGAGACGGGGGCGCCCTCTCTTTCTGTAGCCAAAAGACAGTTGAGAATAGAGGATCTGCTTTGGTAGCCTGTCTGATGACATCCTCATGAGGTGTCCAGTCCACCGGAGATTCTTTTTGATCAGAAGATCTTCCATAGAGGGCAGCCCCATCCGTTCGAGTATTTCCTTATTCGTCACTTTGTCCTTCCAGGTTAGCCTCGTTGTGTTCCTCCTAGCTGATTTTCCGCTGTCGACGGAAGATGAGCTCGAGCAGCGCGGTCCTTGATAACCCGGGCGACGACCGAGCCGGTATGGTGTTTTGTGCGGTTGTACATTTCATGAAAGCTGCCTGCAAAAGTGTTGAAGTGCTGCTGGCTTTTGCAAGTTACCAGCGGCACTCTCTCGGGGAGCAAATAGAGGTTTCACACCGGCAAGAACATGTCAAGACAGGCGCAAATCTATTTGTCCCTGCAGTGGCTGGTCGGGAGATGTTGGGAGTTCCATACATCAACCGCCCTTGATGCTGCCACAGTGACATGGTTTTCTGTTTAGGGTTTGCTCCCTTAGCCTTCGGTTCTGTCAAGGACCTGTACCACAAGGCAGTGGTTTAGAACTCTGCAAGGCAGGGGCGTCAAACTCCCTGAGGTATTGCTATACCTGCATACCACGATATTCAATGGGCTTGATACAACGATATTCATCCTTAAAAAAGAATAAAATCAAACTATGCAACTTTAGCTCATTAAAACATAACTTATTTCAAACTGAAATGGAGTACATTATAGCGATCACTCTAATACATTTATCTGAAAAAGAAATATGACATGAACTCAAAATCATGGGATTATTCAAATTTATGCAGTTTATTTCTTTCTTTTTTAAACCCAAAGGAGAGTGGCCAGCATTGAAAACAAGCCTGACTACCCGGGCTTATATGCTATGGACAGTATAAATACAGCCTCAATATAAAAAAAAGGGGAAAAAAAAGGTCTAATAATTCAGAGCTCTGAAATCCAATAGACCTTAAATCGTCGATTTGCTCGATACTCATCACAGGTGCCTGAAGGTTAATATCAGGTAATAACTGCTTAAACATAGGATGTCCAAACACTTACCACCAACTAGGGTCTATAACACAATTTTTAAAAGCCACCATTATGGACGATCATTCATAGTTAAAATATTTAAAATAAAGGGGGTGCTCTCCTAATAGCTGGCATCAGGTACTTGACTAGTGAGGGAATGGCTGGGGGTGTGGAGGAGGCAGGGGGTGTGAATGGGATTGAAGTGTTAGGGTGGGGGTGGGGGTGGGGGTGGGGGTGTTAAAAGTTCAGCTAAGTGTTTTACAACCCTCTTAATGGTTGACCTTTGCTCTCTCCACCACACTTCCTCCCTCCTCCTCCCCCTCCTCCTCCCACTCCTCCTCCCCCTCCTCCTCCCCCGGCATTCCTCCGCCCGAACCCCTCAAACCTCCAATACCGCTCCCCTGCTCCTCCCTTCCCCCTTTCCTTCCCCTCCGAACACCTCCTCTCCCCTCCTCTCCGTTCGTCTCCCTTCCTCTCCTCTCCTCTCCCCTCCTCTCCCCTCCTCTCCCCTCCTCTGCCCGCCTCTCCCCTCCTCTCCCTTCCTCTCTCCTCCTCTCCCCTCCTCTCCCCTCCTCTCCCCTCCTTTCGCCTCCTCTCCCCTCCACCCCCTCCTGCCCCACATCCCCCTTCCCCTCCCTTCCTCTCCCTTCCTCTCCCTTCCTCTCCCTTCCTCTCTCCTCCTCCCCCTCCTCTCCCGTCGTCACCCTTCCTCTCCCCTCCCTCTCCCTCCCTCCCCTCCCCTTCTCTCCCCTCCTGCCCCCTCCTCTCTCCTCCCCTACTCTCCCCTCCTCTCCACTCCTTTCCCCTCCTCTCCTCTCCTCCCCCTCCTCTCCTTCTCCATTCCCCCTCCACTCCCCTCCTCCCCTCCATCATCACCTCCTCCCCCCTCCCCCTCCCCATACCCCTTCCCCTGTCCTCCCCATCTCATCTCCCTCATCCATCTCCCCTCTCCCTCCCCCTTCCCCCCTTCCCTGCCCGCCCTCCTACTCCCTCCCTCTAACCTCCACCACGCCCTTCCCCCTCCCCTCCACACACACCCATTCATACCCATCAACCTGTCACCCGAAACCAAAGTCATTGGTTTTAGATTTAAGTCTCAGATTGAGATATCCCGACTGGGTCTGTGTGATGTGTCTGTCATCGACTTTACCTGTAAGCCCCTCTCCAACTCCCTCCGCAACTCCCACCCCATCCCCACCCACAAGCTCCCAACCACACGGCACAAACTGGACAATACTAGCCTTTATTTATGGGTCTAAATCAGCAGAACTGTTTTGTTCTTGAAGATTTATACTGCCTGTCATGGATAAGTCTGAAGTCACGACTTGTTTTCACGCTTAGGCAGTTATAGATGGATAGAAAGCCGTAGCCTACACTTCTTACCGACCACAGGGATTTTTAACCTCCCACACCACATAGACATGTTGTATGAGAGTAACTACCTATGATGACGATCTGTAGTTATGGCACAGTCGTGGGAAATTCCAAATTAGCAGAGGTGGGGGCACGGGGAATCGAACCACCAACCTTCAGATTAGGAGTCTGACCTAGAAAAAGGTCAGACACTCTAACCACTCTGCCACAGAGAACACCAGCCTGTTTTGTGACCTAATTGAGAATGCTATTTTGTTGTTGTGATGCTGCATTTATGCTGCCTATAACAGTTAAGTCTACTGACTTATTTTCGCTGCTAGACAATAATAGTGTTGAGGTTCCCTTTCTTTTTGTCACTTTCAGTTGCTGTATAACTACTATCGACTGCATACATTCTCTCACTGTTTGTATGTATTTTCCAACATCTTCCTGACCTCTGTGAGCTTGTTATTTATTGTTAATAATATTATTAGCATAAGAAACCGTAAAAGAATAACGCAACAGTGGTTTTCAAATTACTGTATTAAAATAAACAATTGGCGACAATTAAAAAATAAACACAGGTGTACACATGTGATGTATAAGGATTATGCGAGTAATATTATTATTGTCAATATTATTGCTATTAGTATTGTTATCCATTGTTATTGTGTCTTACTCCATGGGTTACCTCATCCCTTATTGGGACCGACCGGTGGCGCCACCACCGGCTCAAATAGCAGTTGCTTTTTAGTCCTTGTTTTGACTCAGCCGGGGATTGGTCCCACGACTTCCCGCATCGAAAAAGCGGGCGCCCTGACCATTAGACCATCATATCCAGTCCACATACATGAGACTTGTTTGTTGCTTGATTGTTGGGGTTTTACATTCTCGCAACTTCTAAGATCATAAATGATGAAGGGTATCGACTTCATACAGTGCACACTCATCCCGACTGTATAGTGCTGCCCCACTGGGAGACCAGGCCACCAGCACCATGACCAGATTTCCCACTCAGTCACATTATCCTGATGCTCATCTAACCAGTTCTTGCCTTATCCTAGTAATGCCGAGTACCAGGCTAGGTCGTGACAAGCATCAATTTAGTAAGTTATTGGTTTGACTCGGCTGGGTTTCAAACTCCTGACCTTCCGCATGTGAAGCCTGTGCTCTTACTGATTCGTGACATGTCCTAAATGTGTAGGGTAGGTCAACACACATACATAAAGGCAAATGAAGCTAAGATTCCTTACATGTGGTATCCGGTATGCGGTATGCACATGTGAATGCGGCAAAAAATCGAAACGCCTTGAAGTCAATGGGCTACAATCCTTATACGCGGTATGCGAATGTGAATACCAATGCAAATGCGGCAACTCGATCGGTCCCTGTAGTCATCGATGCGGCATGCAGCATGTGGCAGGCGGCATGCGGCATGCAGTATGCGAATAGAAACCTCAGTCGCACGTGTCCATTAGTTTTAGATGAGGAGAGGTGACTGATCATTACGGAACGTCACACACAGGGGTGCGGAGGGGAAACATATGGTAATGGTGGTGGTGGGGAGACGGACCGTAACGGGTTGGTAAAAATGCTACCATATCCACAGAAATATGAATACTTATCTATAATTTGGTAATTATAAAGGTAGGAACCCTCATGTGACGTAACAAGAGGTACATAGATATAAATGACATATTAGGTCATATACAGTGCAGTATGGAGTATACTTGTTTATTTTTATTTTTTAAATATAGCCAGTCATGTGCCGAATGCCGCATGGCGTATACGCATAGAATGAATCTTCCCATTCGCATGCCGCATGCCACATACCGCATACAGCGTATAAGGAATCTTAGCTTTAACCTGATAGACCATCCCACACCCACATATCACAAGTGGAAATGGCTACGATGCCCCGTCCCCTCCCCCCCCCCCCCCACACGCTCCTCAACACCCATCCACCCACACATACACAACACACATCCACATACACAACAGGTAGACAGACCCTTTGCCTACTTAAGACCTTCAAATAAGCCGTTGACAATCCGCCTCTATAGCCCCCTCTCATTCTAAAGCGCCCCCTATTGTGTGCATGAGAGCCCACAGCGAGGCAGAGAGTGGGTGCCCGGGGCACACACAGGCATTGCGCAAGCAAACAAACAAAAATAAAAAATTGGAAGTATCCAAACATATTTTAACCAATGAAAATGTTGTTTTTTTTAATACTACACAAAATTGAAATTATCAATTGTTGTTAATTAACCAATGAATAAGTGTATTTCTTAAGCAACACATATTTCTTTAAGGGGCATAAATAAGTTTTACAAAGTATAAGAACAAATGTTTAAAGATATGAAAAGATGAAAACTAAATTAAAAGGAATATACAAACTTTGATTGAATGTGTATTTAAACATAATTATAAATGTACAGTGAGTGCATGTAAGGGGGGGGGGGGAGCGGTGCATGCGCAGACGTGGCGCCCCCCAACGGACATGAGTGAGAGCAGGATGGTAGTTGTAGGTTAAGAAGGCCCAACGAGCAGATGGCTGGGAGGGGGGGGGGGGTAGTAGATAGGCTAGGGAGAGGATGGAAGCTTCCGGCCTTATTATACTCGTATAATGGCTTATACAGCATATATATGTACATTTAAAAAGAGAGCTATCCTTGGCGTTGTACGGATCATTCCCTGAAACTGGGCCCGACATATTTGGTTTCCACATTACCAAGATGATAGTTACTTCCTTATTGTTTTGGTACAAAGTCAAATAATTATTATTATATATGTGCGTTAAGTATGTCATCAATACTAGACATATTTAATATATCCCACAACATATATTTAAAGTATGCTTGTAAGATTTGTTACTAATGTGAAAAGGTAAAAATGTACATAGTGACACTATACATTTACGCAAACTTAAAAAAAAAATATTTCTTGTCAGACATAATCTTGTTTGCTTAGTTGTGATTTAAACAAATCTTGCTAGAATTTCTTTGTGTATGTTAAGATGATCTTCTGGATGTGTCTTGGATTTCCTGTTTCAGATAGATAGTCCAAATATTATTGGTAAATTTATATCAGATAAACATTTATATCAGATAAAAATCAAAAGGTGAAATACATTTTTTCTACACTGACATGCACAACATGTAGCCCTTCATATGAACATGGCCCCGTCCTGATATGACCTTAGAAGTTGCTAGGACGTAAAACAACAACAAACAAACAAACAAACTATGAACATGGATTCTCTTATTATTTTGGATGTTTTGGATAAATTGACTTAATGTTCCCTTCTATGCTGTAACACATTCTAAAATATTCTGATATTAAAGTTGCATAGTCCGATGGTTTTGAATTTCTGTATTTTTTCTGAGATAAATATATTAGATCGATCACTAGTATCTACTTTACATTAGTTCAAAGTTACTTTTATTTTAAATGGTAAACTTTTGAGATATTCTGAGTGCAAACATGGAAAATTAGTTTTGACAAGCTTGCCAAAACTCATGACAACATAGACTTCTGCAGTAAGAGGTTCTGTTAAATTGCCTCAGTATTGCCTTCTACGAAGGAACAAATGCTTAATAAGTGCATCAGTATTTAAGTTAGATATGTAAAATCAAATCTAGATAATTGGTTTGGTTTTGAAAATTTGATATTTCATCGGACTATGCAGCTTTAAGTATAGGGTGAATGCAAATGTTCTATTACTGATCGGTGTACCTGACCAGGCGCATGTATGTATTTTATTTTATTTTTATTTTTTTATTGACGAGGTATTTACTCTTCCCATAACGTATAAGCTCCTGTCAGGATGCTTGTTTTCAATGCTGGACAGCTGTGGTGCTGTCTTGATCTGTTCCTTTGCCCAGGAGTGTTTACCTGTGTCTGCTCGGGTCAGCCTTCTGTAATTTTGGTTGTTATTAATAGCCTATGTTCGTTTTTTTGTAATTTTCCAGTTTTTTGGTCTAGTCTGAGTAATGACACCTTAGTCAACTATGCACATCTACTTGGGTGACATGCAGGCTTGCGGGAGAGGATCCCGTTCCATTCAGATTTTTTGTTATTTGTTACAGTATCCTTTCACCTAAACCCTATATGTATATGTATATATATATATATAAATATATATATATGTGTATGGGTTGGTGGTGCCTGAGTGGGATGTAAAAAGGCATAGTGGTTCTGGCAGGTCTAGGTGTGAGTGCACTCAGGGCCTACCCCCTCTGCTGGGATAGGGATCACCACGCTCAAAGGTCAAGGTTGGTGGTGGCCATGGGGCCATACAGCTTGTGGTGGTGGGCAGACCACTGGTAGCCATGGGGACCAGGAATGCTGGATCCCTATTGGTAGGGCCAAGAATGCTTGTTTTCCATTGGGGGAAAGGGGTGGGGGTGATACTCTACAATGAACCTGTGTAACCATATAAATAATAAACGAGAGGGCTTGACTCTCTCTCCTTCTTTACACTTTATACTCTTCCTTTCTCTTTGTTTGTCAACAGATTCGAGCATTGGACTTTACAAAATGTGTAATAAGTGCACCATTATCTACCAGGCTGGCAGCACCATGACCCTTTATCCCACTCAGTCACATTATCCTGACACTGAGCCAACCAGTCCTTGTCCTATCCTAATAATGCCAAGCGCCAGGCTAGGTAGCAACAAGTATCAATCTTAAAGTCATTGGTTTGACTCGACCAGGGTTCGAACCCACGACCCCACCCTTATTGGAGTAGGCAACTTTAAAAGTCCAGTTTGACACTGCAAGTTTGTATGACGTAATCGTCTAATAACAAATGATCACAAAGGAAATACAGTGGGAGTTCTGGATTCAATGTACGTCCGAATCTACTGCCACGTCTACTGCACCAATGTACTAATTGTTGGCGCTTAAAGCTAAGATTCCTTCTACGCGGTATGTGGTATGCGGCATGCAGCTTGTGGTATGTGGTATGCGAATGGGAGGATTCCTTCTACGTGGTAAGCGGCAAGCGTTGCCCCACCACCACCACTACCAGATGTTTCCACTCAGCACCCCTGTGTGTGACCGTTCTGTAATGATCAGTCGCCTCTCCTAGTCTAAAACTAATGGACAAGTGCGACTGACATTTCTATTCGCATACCGTGTGCCGCATGCCGCATGCCGCATGCTGCATATGCACCAATCGCTACACGGACCGATCGAGTTGCCGCATTCGCATTCGCATTCGCATTCGCATACCACGTGTAAGGGATGTAGCCCATTGACTTCAAGGCGTTTCGATTTTTTGCCGCATTCGCATTTGCATACCGCATACCGCGTGTAAGGAATCTTAGCTTAAACCCGCACCGTTTGGTTTGTTTGTTGGGGTCTTACGTCCTGGCAACATTTAAGGTAATATCAGGACGGACACCGACTTGTGACAGTGCGCCATATGTACGCGCTGTCTCAAGTCGGTACATATCATGATATGACCTTAGATGTTGCTTGAATGTAAAACCATAACAAATAAACTATACATATTTATTTCACATGTTTCCCCCCGACCATTATTGGTTTGTCCCGTGAGCCTCGTTTCCAGTTTGGTCACGTGATTAAGGCATCTTAAACTGAAACCATCAACAATGTACTCACACACTAACAAGTTCCCAATAAATAACTTTGAAAATAATAATGCTAAAAGCTTATGAATAAAACACCTCCTGCCTGCCTTTGATCCTGATCAGGAAAAGCTGTATATGCCGAATCGGTGAGAACGATGGCTTCCTTTGCGGCAGGTGCTGGGTTCGAATTCTGGTTCAGTTAAACCAAAGATCTGAAAAGAAAAGAAGAACAGATAATAGTCACTACACTGGCACTCGGCATTGTTTGGACAAAGCAAGGACTGGTTTGCTTGGATTCAGGATAATATGACTGAGTTGGATACCGGGTCGTGGTCTCGTCGGCGTGGGGGCAACACTATAAAGTCGTCATCGGCGCGCAACTGTCGCAAGTCGCTACCCGTCCTGATATGACCATAGATGTTGCTAGGATGGAAAACTCAAGCCCAAGCTATAACCTTCTTGATATTTGGTTGGTTGTTGGAGTTTTACGTCCCGGCAACATCTAAGGTCATATCAGGACGGGCACTGATTTGTGACAGTGTGCACTCATGGTGACTTTTATAGTGCTGCCCCACTTGGGTATCAGGCGACCAGCACCATGACCCGATATCCCACTCAGTCAGATTATCCTGACACTGAGCTAAACCAGTCCTTGCCCCCTATGCTATTAATGCCAAGTGCCTGGCTAGGAAGCGACAAGTATCAATTTGATAAGTCATGGGTTTGACTCGACCGGGAACCGAACTGCCGACCTTCCGCATGCGAGCCTTCTTGATGGTGTGGATCACCTGTCAAATTGGGTTCCCGCCTGAGCAAGGTGTTACCTCCAGTGTGGCAATGCTAAGAAGACAACAATGAGCTGTGGAAAATGTATGAAAGACCCTTGTGCACTAATTGGATAAACATGAGCTGAGCCTTTGCAAGCATTGCAAAAGTTGGTCTTAAAGCTGCATAAATCCAGGTATCAAAACCTAAACACTGACCTACATTTGATCCTACTTACCTGCTGACGTATTGTCATGTAGAACGGGATCGGGAATCAATTTGGTTGAACTTGCTATCGCTGAAACCAATGGTTTTAGAATGTCGACATGCACACCAAAATTAATTTTGTCTATATTTTAATTTCAAATATCTGCAAAGTTTGAAATTCACATTTAAAATTACTTCAACACTAAAATAAGGTATATTGTAATGATTAACCTAACATATTTATCTTTAAATTCACAGAAAATCAAAACCATCAGACTATACAATTTCAATCGATGAATACTTGTTAATACCACCAAAAGCCACTACATATACTATACTGCCATATATAGTCTACATACACAAATTTGTGTGAATAATCCAACGACCAAAAGACAAGCGATTTAACGGTAATCAAAGACCTACCGTAGAATAGAGATATTTACCAACAACACCAAAAATAAATGTTATTTGCAATAACAACGACATTATCCTAAATATATATATATTTTTTGTGGCGATGGAAGGTTACATCCTGGCAACATCTAACGAAATATCAGGACAGGTACCCACTTGTGACAGTGTGCATTCATGGTGACTTTATAGTGCTGCCCCACTGGGAGACCAGGCTGTTGGCAACATGACCAGGATGTAAAACCCCAACAACCAATGATCTATGGTCATATCAGGACAGGTACCCACTTGTGACAGTGTGCATTCATGGTGACTTTATAGTGCTGTCCCACTGGCAGATCAGATCTGTGGCACCATGGCCCGATTTTTCGCTTCGTCACATTATCCTGATACTGAGCTAACCAGTCCTAACGTATTAATGCCAAATGCCAGGATAGGTAGTGACCGGTATCAATTTTGTACATCAGTGGCTTGACTTGGCTGGAATTCTGAATCTAACTCCTGACCTTCCTGATCAGCAGGAGCGCCACTTCCGGTTAGTGAGGACTCGCGGAACTAAACCAGGCTCCATTTGTAATAATAATTGGCACATTGAAATATGCGACACAGACTCAGAATTAAGTTTGTAAAACTGATTCTTAGCGGCCTTTGAGTGGGAAGCCCTGTGATTGGATGAGAGACTGACTGGGGAATTGTGGGTAGATGGCGCTGGTGGTACGTCTTCCGGTGTGGGAGGCAATGCCAATAAATGAACACCCTTCCTTTCATTCGGCTGAATATCCCAAATCGAGAGATGGATTACACTCCAATTCACTGCCCGATAATCAAATATTGAAGAGAAAAAAAGACCCACATCATCATAACTGGGAATTTAAACCTCATCAAACAAAAATCTGAATGTAAATGAAACAGTTTTCCTAAAGAACTAAAGCCCCCCCCCCCCACACCCCACCCCCATCTTCCCAGACATGAACATTGAGAGAGTGCATAATGGATATATTGTGCCTGGGATTACTTATTTTTCTTGGTGAGTCACATGTTTCTATAGCTGTGAATCTCCTCTGTAGAGTTGGACCCCCAGGGGATGCGATCTGTTCAAATGAACGGCTACACCTATGTCCACTTTGTGAAGGAGTTCTATGGCGCTGATATAAAGGGGAAGCTTAGGTTGCAATAACTCTCTCTGCCGGCATTGACAGCTGTTCAGTCTCAGTATTTGAAATACACCTTCCAGGCTGCTACATAATATATATATATATACATATACATATATATATATATATACATATATATATATATGCATACACAGAAAAACCTCTAAATCGACCGACTATGGGACCGACTTTAAATGGTCCATTTAGGGAGGTGGTCGGTTTAGGAAGGGTGTTTTTATCGTTAAAATGGTATCTATTGTATGGGCGATCAATTGGGAACCAAATAAAGCGATTGATATATAGGAGTGGTCGATCTGTGGAATTGGTTGGTTAAAGAGGTTTTACTGTAAACATGTATGTACAGATGAACCTCGATCCAACGGACTAATAGGGGGGAGCAGTTGTCCGTTAAAGCCGTTTGTCTGTTGCAGCGACAAAATTGCTTTATCTATAGGTGCCATAGTGATAATGTGGAAAACAGGGGACCAAACATGTAAACAACACATCACAAGTCGGTACCCATCCTAATATGAACTTAGATGTTGCTAGGACGTAAATGCTTACTCAAGTAGCGGTCTCGGTTTGCTTCACCCGGGAATTTTAAATGTTCGGACCAGATATTCACTCTAGCAGATTGTGTCCGTTGGATCCGGAATTCATTGCATCAAGGTTCATCTGTATATGTATTTGTATATAAATGTACACGCAAATACACATACATATATAGATATATACACACATATATATGTGCTCTATAAATTATAATCTATCCACTCCTGATATGACCTTAGATGTTGCAAGGTTGTAAAACTCCAACAACCAACCAATCAATAATATATTATGGGAATATAAACAAGGATACTATCACATCTCAGTTCCCTACGCTATGCATATTCACCATTGCACTGCTGATATAATATCTACTAATCCAGTACGTAGTTACAGATTTGGCCACTCCGGCGCCACCTGCAAGGGTCTCTGCGCAGAATAAACAAACAATCACGAAACAAAAATATAACAAAATCTGCAATCCTGTCTGTTCGCAAACACTAACTCAGAAGAGGTATATTGCACAATACCTGCATGCCATTGCTGTCTATTTGTATCGACATGAATCCTTATAGCTCAGCAATCCATCATCCTGTCTAGGATCCCATTAATTACGTCTGTATTTTGCGTGTGTGTTGCTCTTAAAGAAGCCTATTTAAAACTGCTGACAAAAGAAAACCAAACGCAGTTATTTTCTGTGAGTAGGAAATAAAGACCGGCCAGGTTTGATCTTGGTCTGACATTGGACGGTCGGGCGAGGTTTGTGTTTGTGTACGTGGGGTGTGATTAGTTCCCGCTGTTCCCGCTGCACCCCGTTGTCGCTGCTGATAAGGTTTACACGGAGGGGGTGGCGACTGAATGGACGCCACCCTGACAGCTGGGGGACGCTGTCAGTGTAATGGTGCTCATTGTGTTCGCGTTGATTCGTCGTTCGCGTCACCGGAGCCCTCCAACACCTGAAACTGTCAGACTGCCACACCTGCACGCCACTGTCACACTTCACTGTCACACCATCACACCTGCACAACACCACACCACACTCTCACACTCTCACACCGTCACACCTGCACAGCACCACATTACACTGGCACACCGCCATACCTGCACGCCACTGTCACACCGTCACACCTGCACATCACAGTCTCACACTGTCACACCCTCACACCTGCATGACACTACATCACACTGTCACACCTGCATGGCGTGACACTGCAACACCTCCACCATGCAACATATCCCACTGTTACTGTCACATTGTCACTGTCACACTGTTACACCTGCATGGCAGGCCACCGCAACACCTAAGCCATGCAACATATCACATGGTCACTGTCACTGTCACACCACATCGCCCCAAACCGCCTACACAGCATGACACTGAACCATGCAACACATCACACTGTTACTGTCTCATTGTCACTGTCAGGCCATCACATATACATGGCATGACACCATGACACCTGAACCATGCAACACATCACACTATCACACTGACACACCTGCACGGCATGGCACTACAATGCCTGAACCATGCAATACATCACACTGTCACTGTCACACTGTCACTGTCACACTGCCACACCTGCATGGCATGATACCTCAACACCTGAACCACGCAACACATCACACTGTCACACTGTCACACCTGCATGGCATATGACACTGCAGCACCTGAACCATGGAACACATCACACTGTCACACTGTCACTGTCACACCACCACGTTTACACGGCACGACACTACGACATCTGAACCATGCAATACATTTGTTTATATGACTTAGTTATTATAAGTAACACACATCGTGTTTTCAGTTTAGAATTGCATGTATTTTTGAGTAGACTTATTGCTTTATTTTGTTTTTGGAGTTGGGATGGTGGGAGGGGGAAGGCAGAGAATTACATCAAACAACACAACAATATCGCATTCAAGCAGAGCGCGACCTAATTCCACGTGGCTGAAGGCGCCCTGCTAATGTTGGAGTGTTTGTTTCACTGGTGCCAATGATGAATGAATGGCGGGTGTTGGGGAACTGGGGAGTTTGACAGTGATAAGGGGGGGGGGGGGGCTGTGTTAGGGGAGGTTTGAGGGCTAAGTAGAGAGAGGAGGGGTAGGGGAGGGAAGGGGGTGGGGGGTTACTGGGCTGAGTAGCGGGATTTTCTTGAAGATTTTTTATACTATCTATTATGGATGAGTCTAAATAGACTTGTTTTCACCATTAGACAGTTTGTCGAAAGAAAGCCCAAGCCTACACTTTTACTGACCCAAGGGATTTTTAACCTCCCATACCACATAGACATGGTATGAGAGCAACTGGCCTTTGATGACACTGTAAGTTATACACAGTGGTGGAAATCCAAATTGGCAGAGGTGAAGACATGGGGAATCGAACCACTGACCTTCAGATTAGGAGTCCAACATAGAAAAAAGTCAGACACTCTAACCACTCCGCCACAGAGAACACCACAATGTGATGAGTTGGAGGTGTGGTGGGGGTGGAGAGGGGGATGGAATGGGGGTCACCAAACTGAGTGAGGGGAGGAGCGGTGGGTGTGGTGGGGTGAGGATGGGGAGGGAATGGGGGGGGGGGTTATTGGGCTTGGTAAGGGGAGGAGCGGTGGGTGTGGTCGGGGTGGGGAGAGGAGGGAATGGGGGTTATTAGACTGAGTATGGGGAAGAGCTGTGGGTGGGGTAGGGGCGAGGGGGGAAGAGGGGTTATTGGGTGGAGTGAGGGGAGGAGCTGGGTAGGAGAGAGGGGAGAAGAGGGGTTATTGGGCGGAGTGAGGGGATGAGCTGGGTAGGAGAGAGGGGGGAAGAGGGGTTATTGGGCGGTGGGAGGGTAGGAGAGAGGGGGGAAGAGGGGTTATTGGACGGTGTGAGGGGACGAGCGGTGGGTGGGTAGGAGAGAGGGGGCAAGAGGGGTTATTGGGCGGAGTGAGGGGAGGAGCGGTGGGAGGGGAGGAGAGAGGGGGGGAAGAGGGGTGATTGGGCGGTGTGAGGGGAGGAGCGGTGGGTGGGGAGGAGAGAGGGGGGAAGAGGGGTGATTGGGCGGTGTGAGGGGAGGAGCGGTGGGTGGGGAGGAGAGAGGGGGGAAGAGGGGTGATTGGGCGGTGTGAGGGGAGGAGCGGTGGGTGGGGAGGAGAGAGGGGGGAAGAGGGGTGATTGGGCGAAGTGAGGGGAGGAGCGGTGGGTAGGAGAGAGGGTGGGAGAGGGGTTATTGGACGGAGTGAGGGGAGGAGCGGTGGGTAGGAGAGAGGGAGGAAGAGGAGTTATTCGACGGTGGGAGGGGGGAAGAGGGGTTATTGGGCGGAGTGAGGGGAGGAGCGGTGGGAGGGGTAAGGGGCGGGGACGGGTATGGGAGGGGGCTGACGGAGTGGCACGCGGGGTGGGGCGTGGCATGGTGGGGCCAGGCGGGGTGGGGCGGGAAGGGGGGGGGGGGCAGTGTTTGGGGCCTGTGAACTGGAACTGATGGGATCCCATTGTACCCGTGCAGGTGGGAAAATAAAGTGGTTTCAGCTCAATAGGACAGGGGTGCTTACACGCAGAGGTGTCGGGATTTACAGGTAGCGACGGACACCTTTGTGTGTGTGGGGGGGGGGGCGGGGGGAGGTGTGTGTATGGTAGATATCGTATATATGGGGGGGGGGGGGTGAGTGAGTGTGGTATGTGTGCATATTTGTGAGAGTGGTACGTATGTATGTTTGCTGGTTGGTTGGTTGTTGGGGTTTTACATCCTGGCAACATCTAAGGTCATATCATGACAGGTACCAGCTTGTGACAGTGCGTACCCATGGCGACTTTATAATTATAGTGCTGCCTTGACTGGGAGATCAGGCTGGCAGTACCATGACCCGATATCCCACTCAGTCACATTATCCTGACACTGAGCCAACCAGTTCTTGCCCTATGCTAATAATGCCGAACGTCTGGCTAGGAAGCGATAATACTCAAATTTGAAGTCATTGGTTTCACTGGACCAGGGTTCAATCCCATGAGTTCGAATCCCACGATCTAGCAAAACGAGAGACGGACGCTCAACTCATTCGGCCATCTCGTCTGGTGTGCATGTTTGTTAGTGCGGTGTAGGTGTATGGTGTGTGTAACTGTGTGTGTACGTGTGGGATTGTGTAATGTGTGAGTGGTTTATTGACTATGTGAAGGTGTGAGTGTGTGAGTGTGTGAGTGTGTGAGTATGTGAGTTTGTGTATGAGTGTGAGTGTGTGTGGGAGTTGCAGTGTGGTGTGTGAGTGGTTTGTTGAAATATGTGAATGTGTGAGTGTGCCACTGTATATATCTGTGTGTGAGTGTGTTAGTGTGTGAGTGTGTGAGTGTGTGAGTGTGTGAGTGTGTGAGTATGTGAGTTTTTGTATGAGTGTGAGTGTGTGTGGGAGTTGCAGTGTGGTGTGTGAGTGGTTTGTTGAAATATGTGAATGTGTGAGTGTGCCACTGTATATATCTGTGTGTGAGTGTGTTAGTGTGTGAGTGTGTGAGTGTTTGAGTGTGTGAGTGTGTGAGTATGTGAGTTTGTGTATGAGTGTGAGTGTGTGTGGGAGTTGCAGTGTGGTGTGTGAGTGGTTTGTTGAAATATGTGAATGTGTGAGCGTGCCACTGTATATATCTGTGTGTGAGTGTGTTAGTGTGTGAGTGTGTGAGTGTGTGAGTATGTGAGTTTGTGTATGAGTGTGAGTGTGTGTGGGAGTTGCAGTGTGGTGTGTGAGTGGTTTGTTGAAATATGTGAATGTGTGAGTGTGCCACTGTATATATATGTGTGTGAGTGTGTTAGTGTGTGAGTGTGTGAGTGTGTGAGTATGTGAGTTTGTGTATGAGTGTGAGTGTGTGTGGGAGTTGCAGTGTGGTGTGTGAGTGGTTTGTTGAAATATGTGAATGTGTGAGTGTGCCACTATATATATCTGTGTGTGAGTGTGTTAGTGTGTGAGTGTGTGAGTGTGTGAGTGTGTGAGTGTGTGAGTGTGTGAGTGTGTGAGTATGTGAGTTTGTGTATGAGTGTGAGTGTGTGTGGGAGTTGCAGTGTGGTGTGTGAGTGGTTTGTTGAAATATGTGAATGTGTGAGTGTGCCACTGTATATATCTGTGTGTGAGTGTGTGAGTGTGTTAGTGTGTGAGTGTGTGAGTTTGTGTATGAGTGTGAGTGTGTGTGGGAGTTGCAGTGTGGTGTGTAAGTGGTTTGTTGTGTATGTGAATGTCTGAGTATGTTATGTATATATCTGTTTCTGAGTGTGTGAGTTTGTGTATGACTATGAGTGTGTGTGTGCGGGTTGCAGTGTGGGTTTATGTGTGAGTGGTTTGTTGTGTATGTCTGAGTGTGTTACTGTAGATAACTATGTTTGAATGTATGTTTGTGTGTGAATGTATGAGTGTGAGTGTGAATGTGTGTGGGAGTTGCAGTATGGTGTGCGTGAGTGGTTTGTTGTAAATTTGAATGTGTGAGTGTGTTACCGTATATACCTGTGTCTGAATGTTTGTTTGTGTGAGTGTATGAGTGTGAGTCTGAATGTGTGTGTGTGTGCAGCTTGCAGTGTGGTGTGTGTGTGAGTGGTTTGTTGTGTATGTGAATTTGTGAGTGTGTTACTGTAAATAACAGTGTCTGAATGTGTGTTTGTGTGAGTGTATGAGTGTGAGTCTGAATGTGTGTGTGTGTGGCTTGCAGTGTGGTGTGTGTGAGTGGTTTGTTGTGTATGTGAATGTGTGAGTGTGTTATGTATATAACTGTGTCTGAATGTTTGCTTGTGTGAGTGTATGAGTGTGAGTTTGAATGTGGGTGTGTGCAGCTTGCAGTGTGGTGTGTGTGTGAGTGGTTTGTTGTGTATGTGAATGTGTGGTTTGTTGTGTATGTGAATGTGTGAGTATAACATATAACTATATAGCACAGTGTCAGGATAATGTGACTGTGTGGGATATCAGATCATGGTGCCAGTGTCCTGGTCTCTCAGTAGGGCAGCACTATAAAGTCAGCAGGAGTGCGCACTGCCACACATTGGTACTCGTCCTGCTATGGCATCGGATGTTGCTAGGATGTAAAACAACAAACAAACTGACAGCGGCGGTGGAGCTGACACGACCGTTGGTGTCAGTGTTGGCAGTACTGACAGCGGCCGACGGAAGGAGCCTGGGAACAAGACATAAACACAAACCAACCCTCCCCTCCTCCTCCTCCTCCTCCTCCTCCAACCGGGCGCGGTGGCCGAATTGGTAGAGCACAGGCCTCGTGTGCGGAAGATCGGGAGTTTGCGAGCTCGGTTCCCGGTCGAGTCAAACCAATGACTTAACAATTGATACTTGTCGCTTCCTAGCCTGGTGCTAGGCATTATTAGGATAGGGCAAGGGCTGGTTAGCTCGGTGTCAGGATAATGTGACTGAGTGGGATATCGGGTCATGGTGCCAGCAGCCTGATTTCCCAGTGGGGCAGCGCACTATAAAATCGCCATGAGTGCGTACTGTCACAAGTTGGTACCCTGTCTGATATGATCTTAGATGTTGCTAGGATGTAAAACAACAACAAACAAACCTCCTCCTCCTCCCCCCCCATTCTCACCTCTCTCTCTCTCCCTCTCCCCCCCCCCCCTTCTCTCTCTTTCCGAAAAACCATTATTGCGCAGTGGAGCGTGGCGCGAGTACAGGTGTCTCCGCCTCGATTACCCGCGGTGCCGTCAATGGGAACTCAATGGGGGAATAAGCTCTTAATGCCACTGATAACTGACAGCAGAATGCGCCGGCTGTCAACTCCCAAATTGCCCGGCCTCTTCGGCGGGGGGAGTCCCGCCGAGGGAGCCCCCGCTTTCTTCGGATGCGCCGAGAGGTCATGTGGTGTCGAGTTTAAAGAGACGGTAACATGACCGAAACACATTTAGTTATTAATAATTCACATGATCGAATATCGCGCTAAATTGCTAGTTCATACATCTTGAAGCAAGCTATTTGGTGAGTGGGGGGTGGGGGTGGTGGGGTTATTAAAGCTAAGATTCCTTATACGCGGTATGCGGTATGCGGTGTGTGGTATGCGGTATGCGAATGGGAGGATTCCTTCTACGCGGTAAGCGGCATGTGTCTCCCCACCACCACCACTACCATATGTTTCCCCTCCGCACCCCTGTGTGTGACTGTTCCGTAATGATCAGTCACCTCTCCTAGTCTAAAACTAATGGACACGTGCGACTGAGGTTTCTATTCACATACCGCATGCCGCATGCCGCATGCTGCACTGAGCACTGATCAGGTACCGATATCGAGTTGCCGCATTCGTATTCGCATTCGCATACCGCGTGTAAGGAATGTAGCCTACTGACTTCAAGGCGTTTCGATTTTTTGCCGCATTCACATTCGCATTCGCATACCGCATGCCGCATGCCGCGTGTAAGGAATCTTAGCTTTAGGGCGTACTCAATCACCACCCAAGGTCACACTGTGAGCATTGCGGGTCGCTCATCTATATTGACCTTTCGCAGATGTTCGAGTGATATATGCCATGGAATGGTTATATACAGCTAAATCTCTCTAACCGACCACCTCCACAGATCTACCACTCACCTATATCGGTTGCTTTATTTGGGTCCCAAAAATACCATTGTAATGATATTCTAACTCCCTAAACCTCCCACCTCCCTAAACCGACCACTTGAAGTCGGTCCCAAGGTCGGTCGATTTATAGAGGTTTTACTGTGGTTGGATCCGCTTTCTCTATAGAATAAAACTGAAACAAGCTTAGAGTCACTACATGTCACATGTCATATGTTACATATAACTATATATTCATATATATCATATATATATACATCCCCCCTATATATATATATATCACATATAACTATATATGTATATATATATATAAATATATATGTATATGAGTCAGGCTCACGAAAATAGGCCAATTGGAGAAAGTTGTTGGCGTCCAGCATTGGATGTCGGCGTTGAACGGAATAATTATAGTTTAGCATTGACAGAGGTGTTCGAAAGTCCTTAAATTTATCCTGAATGTAAATGTAGAGAAAATACAACAACCTTATTTGTTTCTAGGATAATTTAATATAAAACAAAGAAATGCACTACACTTTAAGAATTGCGATGCCGACATCTGTTAAAGTTGTCGGCGTCGATCATTGGATGTCAGCATCGAACAGCATAATTATAGTTTAGCATTGACAGAAGTGTTGGAAAGTCCTTAAATTTATCCTGAATGTAAAGGTAGAGAAAATACAACAACCTTATTTGGTTCTAGGATAATTTAAGATGAAACAAAGAAATGCACCACACTCTAAGAATTGTGATGTCGACATCTTAAATTGACCACCAATTGGCCCATTTTCGTGAGACTGACTCATATATATCACATATAACTAGAGTATATGTACATGTATATATATCACATATAACTATAGTATATATCACACACATATATATACATATATATGTATATATACCAGATATAACTCTATAGCACATATAACTATGTATCAGATATAACTATATATCACTTTTTTTATTTTATTTATTTTTTATTGAGGTTGCATTTATTCTGTCCATAGCATGTAAGCCTGGGTACCCAGGCTTGTTTTCAATGCTGGCCAGCTGTAGTGTTGGTGTTGTCTTACCAAAGAGTAGATGCTGATAAGTTATTTGATTGTTTGCATTTCAGTAGCAGATAGATAGTATGTTGGTATGTTTAGTATGCTATGTTAGTTTTTTGGGGCCCTCTTGGCATTGTATTTTTATTCTATTCTTATTACTATGTTAATTGTTTTCTTAAGGTTCTATGTTAGTGTTTAGGGGTTTTCTTGGGAAGAGTTTTCCACTTTTTTCTATTTAATTCTATACTAGCCTATTTTATTTACATGTCCATAGACTTGTATGTAATAGGTGGTTGAGTTATGTTTGTGTGAAATTTATTTGAATTATATTGTTGTTGGAGATGTTATCTGGCTTTTATATTTCCGGTTATCCCGCCCTGGGCTGTCCAGTTGGTGGGCAGTGAGTTATAACTATATATCACATATAACTATTCATCACTTATACAAGTCATAGCTATATATCATATATAACCATGCATCCCTTATAACTATATAACATATAAGTATATATCATATATAACTATATATCACGTATACCTATATATCACATATAGCTCTTCATCAGAGATAACTACATATCACATAGTATTATATATCATATATAACTATATATCAGATATAACTATATATCAGATATAACTATATATCACTTATAACTATATATCACACAAAACTATATATCACTTATATAGTGATATAGTGATTGGTAGACAGGAAGTGTGAACACTTATTTGTCTCTCATTTTTGCTTGAGTGCAAGTAACTAGCAACACAAGGGATAAATTAGTAGCATGTGGTGAATAAGTGGTCAAATTTCCCTATATCATCAGCCCATGCTTTTTCTAATCGGTTCTTGAATGAATTCATTGAGCCGGCATCTATAACATTTTGTGGGAGACTATTCCATATATTTATGATCCTGTTTGAGAAACTGTGTTGCCTTAATTTTGAAACGGCTCTGGGTTTTACTAGTTTGAGAGTATGGCCCCGGCTGCCTTCTCTTTTATTCAAGGTGAAAAATTGGTTGATATCTATTTATCAAAACCTTTCATAATTTTAAATACTTCAATTATGTCACTTCTTTTCCTTCTGTAGGAAAGGGTAGGAAGTTTCAATTTCCTGAGCCTTTGTTCATATATAACTATGTAACATATAACTATATAGCACATATAATTCATAACTATATATCACATATAACTATATATCAGTTATACCTATATTAGTATATATCAGTATTACCTATATAACATATAACTATATATCATTTATAACTATATATCATTTATAACTATATATCAGTTATACCTATATTAGTATATATCAGTATTACCTATATAACATATAACTATATATCATTTATAACTATATATCACATATAACTATATATCAGTTATACCTATATTAGTATATATCAGTATTACCTATATAACATATAACTATATATCATTTATAACTATATATCACATATAACTATATATCAGTTATACCTATATTAGTATATATCAGTAATACCTATATAACATATAACTATATATCATTTATAACTATATATCAGTTATACCTATATTAGTATATATCAGTATTACCTATATAACATATAACTATATATCATTTATAACTATATATCACATATAACTATATATCAGTTATACCTATATTAGTATATATCAGTATTACCTATATAACATATAACTATATATCATTTATAACTATATATCATTTATAACTATATATCAGTTATACCTATATTAGTATATATCAGTATTACCTATATAACATATAACTATATATCATTTATAACTATATATCACATATAACTATATATCAGTTATACCTATATTAGTATATATCAGTAATACCTATATAACATATAACTATATATCATTTATAACTATATATCACATATAACTATATATCAGTTATACCTATATTAATATATATCAGTAATACCTATATAACATATAACTATATATCACATATAGCTATATATCACATATAGCTTACATCACAGATAACTACATATCACCGATAACTACATATCACATATAACTAACTATATATCACACATCACATTCCACACCCTGACTCTCAGTCTCAGACTGGATGAATGGGTAAATGTGTTGCGCCCCCGCATTCCCTTATGACAGCTTGTAGGTTCGAACCATTACTTCGAACCCCAACCGAGTCAAATCAATCGCTTACAAATTTATACTTGTCACGACCTAGCCAATGGCTTACAAATTTATACTTGTCGCTACCTAGCCTGGTGCTTGGCTTGACTAGGATTGGGGAAGGAGCGATGGAATGAGGAAGACCAATTGCCCGTGATTGAACATTTCCCATGTTTAATCAACGAATGTAAACAAACAAATCCAAAATCCCAGTTTAAATTTTTTATTAAAATCTGCTTATTTTACCCCCCACCTTGCACTGCGCGCCGTCTTCACCGCCCTCTATAGGGAGGCTCGGGAACCAGTGCGTGAATGCCACTGACCCACATTTTAACAATAGACCTCATTGACGCATAGAAATTGAAAACGAGGCTCAGCGCGGAAAGCTAAAAATATCTGAAAAATGTCCGAGAAAAATGTCCGAACAGATTTTTTTTTATTCACATCACCACCCTGTTGAAACAGCGCTAATCCCTCAACAACAAAGTGCACTGACTAAATAGTAGATTGCCATAGTTACATTATCGAGTGTTGCCACCATGGCTTAAAAGTTAAAGTAGCATAGTCTGATGATTTAGAGTTTCTGCTATTTTGTGGGATAAATATAGTAGGTTGATCATTAAAATTCTCCATTACCTTAGTTTGAAGTAAGTTTGATTTAAAACAGCTTAACTTTGACGATATTTGAAGTGCAATCATGCTAAATTAACTTTTGTCTGCCTGTCAGAGTTCTGGCCCCATTAGCCTTCAGTAGTAACAGGTTCTATTAAATTGACTTAAAGCTGCATAGTCCGATGAAATATCAAATTTTCAAATCCAAACCAATTATCTAGATTTGATTTGACATACCTAACTTAGATACTGATGCACTTATTAAGCATTTGTTTCTGCGTAGAAGGCAATATTGAGTCAATTTAACAGAACCTGTTACTGCAGAAGTCTATGGTGCCAGAGTTTTGGCAAGCTTGCCAAAACTAATTTTCCATGTTTGCACTCAAAATATCTCAAAAGTTTACCATTTAAAATAAAAGTAACTTTGAACTAATATAAAGTAGATACTAGTGATTGATCTAATATATTTATCTCAGAAAAAATACAGAAATTCAAAACCATCGGACTATGCAACTTTAATCCGCCCTTCAACCCCCCAACAAATACTCAATAATAGCTTACTTTACTTTTTTTTAATAGCACCTGTATGTAAATTTGCTATGTACGCTCAAATCTAGACGAGTGTTTTGTTTGAAAAAAATCTGATGCTTTTATCGAACTATGCAACCGCAAGAAATCACCGAGCTAGGCGTGATCAAGTTGGCAAAACTAGCAATTAGTTAACGCAACAAATTTTTAGATTAAATGCTATTTCTGTGCCTGATTACCTATGCTCCAGCTGGTTCCCGCGCGCAACAATTATCTACCCCACTCCCCCCCCCTCGCCGTCCCCCTCGCTCCTACCTTTCCCCTACCACTTAACCCAGTCCTCCCCACCCCTCCCCTCAATCCACCCCCTTCTCTCTTCCATCCGTCCTCTCCATTCCCCCCCCCCTCTCCTCTACCCCTCCCCCCTCTCATCTCTCTCCCCCTCTCCCCTCTCTCCCTCTCATCCCTCTCCCCCTCTCCCCTCTCCCCCCTCATCCCTCTCCCACTCTCCCCCTCTCCCCCTCTCTCCCCTCTCCCTCTCTCCCCCTCTCCCCTCTCCCTCTCTCTCCCTCCCCTCCCCCCCTCTCTTCCATCCTTCTCATCCACCCCACCCTCTCCCCCTCCCTCCCCTTCTCCCCCTTTCCCCTCTCCCCTCCCCTCCCCTCCCCTCCTCTCTCCTTCCACCCCCTCTCCCCTCTCTCCCCTCCCACTCCTCCTCTCCCTCTACCTCTCCTCCCCTCCTCCCCCCCTTCCTCTCCGCCCCCTTCCCTTCCCCTCCAGCCCTCCTCCCATCCCCTCGCCTCCCCTTCCTTCTTCCCCCTTCCCCTTCCCTCCATCTTCCCCTTCCCCCTTCCCCCTTCCCCTTCCCCCTTCCCATCCCGCCCACTCCGCCCCCTCCCCCCCCTCCAACCCGAGTACGACTGCCTTCCTCATTACGCATTCATTCATACATATTACATAGTGCCTTTGTGTTGTGAACAAACGCGGGGAGGCAACGCCAGCCTCGTTTTCGATCAAGCGTGAATAAGGCCCCATTGTCGTCTGCTGTGGGAGAAGCATTCAGGTGTTACACGCAATTATGAAAACACGGATTGTTGGGGAGCATTCATTGTACGGCCGGTGGCCAGGGTCACAAAGGGGTGGCAAGGGGTGGGGGTGTCATTGGCTCTTCTAATCTGTGACTCCCACCCCCACATACAACACCCACCTCATCTCATAACTACCCCAGTTTAGTTTAGCCATACCCCACTTAAAGTTGCATAGTCCGATGGTTGTGAATTTCTGTAGTTTTTCTGATATAAATGTATTAGATCGATCACTAGTATCTACTTTACATTAGTTTAAAGTTATTTTAATTTTAAATGGTAAACTTTTGAGATATTTTGAGTGCAAACATGGAAAATTATTTTTGGCAAGCTTGCCAAAACTCTGACACCATAGACTTCTGCAGTAACATGTTCTGTTAAAGTGACTCGGCATTGCCTTCTACACAGAAACAAATGCTTAATAAGTTCATCAGTATCTAAGTTAGATATGTAAAATCAAATCTAGATAATTGGTTTGGTTTTGAAAATTTGATATTTCATCGGACTATACAGCTTTAAGCTCACTACACCTCACCCCACTCTGCTATACCCGACACTGTCACATCTCCTCACCCCGCCCACCCCACCCCAACTTGGCAAATATTGGCACAGGATACCTTCACCCACCCCCACCCTGTCCCTCCTAACACAACCACACCCAATACGGTTGTAGGCTACTCCTACTCCCACCTCATCCCACCCAGACCTCACCAACCCCAGTCCCACCTCACCAAGTCCACACTGTCACACACCATTGTCATATATCATCCATACTGTCAGACCCCACCTAGGCTGTCACATACCACCCACACTGTCAGTGTCACACATCACCCTCACTGTCACACACCACCCACACTGTCACAGACCAACCACACTGTCACAGACCAGTCACACTGTCACATACCACCCACACTGTCACACACAACCCACACATTTACAACACCACCAACAATGTCACACATCACCCTCACTGTCACACACCACCCTCACTGTCACACACCACCTGACTGTCACACACCACCCTCACTGTCACACACCACCCTCACTGTCACACACCACCTACACTGTCACAGACCAGCCACAATGTCACATACCACCCACACTGTCACACACCACCCACACATTTACAACACCACCAACACTATCACACATCACCCACACTGTCACACAGCATCCATGCTGTCACACATCATCCGGACTGTCAGACACCATCTATGCTGTCACAGACCACCAACGCTGTCACACACCAACCACACTGTCACACACAACCAACACTGTCAAAACATCACCCAAACTGTCACAACATCACTCAGATTGTCACAGACCACTGACACTGCCACAACACAACGCACACTGTCACCCCCCCCCCCACCCCCACACACACACTCTTAGTGTCACAGCACCACACACACTGCCACAAGACGACCTACACTGTCACAAGACCACCGACACTGTCACAAGACCACCCACAATGTTACACACCAACCACACTGTCACACACCACCAACACTGTAACACACCACCCATACTGTCAAACATCTCCCACACTGCCACAACACCACCGACACTGTCACAAGACCGCCCACTAAGTCACACACCACCCAGAAGGTCACAACACCAGATACATTGCCACGACACAACACACACTGTAAGACATCGCACACACTGTCACCAACTACCGACACTGTCACAAACCACCAACACTGTCACAACACCACCCTACTCTCATGTCACACCCCACCCCAATTCACCAGCCCCACACCCACCTCAATAGCGCTACCCCGACCTCACCGACCCCGCCCACACCAGACCAGCCCCACCCCCACCAGACCACCCCCACCCCCACCAGACCACCCCCACCAGACCAACCCCGCCCCCACCAGACCACCCCCACCCCAACCAGACCAACCCCAACCCCACCCCCACCCCCACCAGACCAACCCCACCCACAGTCACCCACCAGTGAGTCACAAATATACCAAACTCCATAGCTGGTCACTTACCCGTGATCCTTTGCTTGTCTGTGCTGTCATTAGATAAAAGATCCACCGCATACTTTCAGTACAGGGGTGAATGACAATTTAGTCTAAATATGGGCGAAAATAGCTTTAGTATGGAACAGGAAGTGCAATTCCTGGTTCCAGGATCAAATGGCTACTTATATCGGCTCAGAGTTGGTGAAATGAGAGAGAATGTAAAAAGACAAGATAGCGGTGATAAAACGCCATCGATTTCACTCGCGTTGAAGTATATGTTTTATTATATTTTTCAAATCAGAAGTAGCGGGTAAATATGAAGATGTAGATGAAGGATACATTTTGCTTCTTAAATTCAGAATTCATGAGCTCAGTTCATTTCCCCAGCATGTCAAAATTCTTCACCAGCTTTTATATAAGGTTTTTTTTCCCCACCTCTACTACAAGTACGGACTGATCTTTTATCTAAGTTGTTATGTGCATGCATTTAAAGGCTTATTTATTCAAAGCCATCCATTGACTAGCGAACTATTGGTTCCATGTGTTAATTACATATATTAATTCTACACGAGGGGAGAATCTTCAGGCAACAAGTCAATTTGCCGAGGAAAGGCTTATTTGGGAATGTAGTTTTATTGACTTATTGTTGCTGATTGCTTCTAAGCTCGGTTAATAGGTCAGGTTTTGTGGGGCTTTTTCTTTTCTTTTTTTCTTCTTTTTTTCTTTTTCTTTTTGTTTGTTTGTATGTGTTTCTTTTTTGGGGAAGGAGGATTTTGAAAGAGGCAAATAGGGTTATTTTTGTGTGGGGAGAGGAGGGGGAAGGAGAGGGGGAAAGGTTCTGTGTTTAGGATTTCAGTTCTCTTGGTGTTTTCTTTTGTACTTACAGTTTGTTGTCGTTGCATTATTGTTCCTTGTTGAGGCTGTGACAGTTCTTCGTCCATTTTTGCCGATGAAAGGCTTGTTTGTGGAGGTAGTTGTTAGCTCGGTTTATATGTTGGGTTTTATATTGGGTGTTTGAAGGTTATTTTGGATGTTTTGTGAGGGATTTTTTTGCGGGGTTTCTTTGGAAGGGGGGGGGGGTGCTTTTTAAGAGGCGAATAGGGTTCACTTTGTGTGGGTGAGGGAGGAGGGGGAGTGCGAAAGCTTCTGTGTTGGGATTTGGGTTCTCCTAGTGTGTTGGTTTGTACTTACAGTTTGTTATTGCATTGCCCATTGTTGAGGCTGTGGCTGTTCTTGGCCCATTTTGTCGGATTCTTTAAGTCAGGTTTTTGTTGTCCTTACGTCCTAGCAACGGAACAGTTGGTGACAATTAGTGCATGTTCATGGCCATCTACCCACCCACCGCACCCCACCCCACCACCAGCTAAGTTGTTTATTTCTATTCACTGCTGATCGGTTGGTAATGGGAGTGGAGGACTTTCACTAACAGGTGGCAAGACCTGTGTGAGAAACTGGAACTAATGGCAATGTATTACATGCCATATAGGTTTGATTGATTGATTGGTGGTTGCTTTACGCCGTGTTCGCAGCATAGGCCATATTCACGGCGAGAAATGTTTGTTTTTTGTTCAAACCATCGCTTTTACATGTAAAAGCAGACAATCAATTATGTGCCAATATACACTCATTAAATTAGAAAGCTCACAATCATATATTTGTGGTCACGGGAAACAAATTCCCATAGAAAAAGAAAAGTTTTATTAATAATTGATAGAATCTATTTAGTAAACTATATGAGGTGGTACAGTCCAGCTGCCCTCAAAAAGGCTCAAATGTTTTCCTGTTTTACTTTAAGGCCCTGTCACACTACGACGTAACGACGTCAACGTAGGGAGAACGTGAAGAACGTTGAACTTCTGGGCGTAGTATGCAAATTTGGGCACAAATTGAACGTGGATGCAGTGTAGTGGACGAGAGCGTAACGTCGGTAAAGCGTAGTGATACCGTCATTCAACGAGAGAGGTCAACGTCATTACGCTCACGGAACGTTATGAACGTTATTCCATCGCCAGAAGAACGTTACGTGACGTTACATACATCATGAGATGTTGAACGTACGTTGAATGTACGTTCTCCTGACGTTCTCCTGACGTTCTCCTGACGTTCTCCTGACGTTCTCCTGACGTTCTCCTGACGTTCCCATTACGCTGCGTGGGCATTTCCACTCGGTTTAATGTGGGTCAACGTAGTTGAACGTAGTGAGCAGCGTTTGCCTAACGTCCGTTTAACGTCATTGAACGTGAACAGAACGTACGGCGAACGTAAACCCTTACGTTCAACCTACGTCGAAAGTTTTGAACATGTCCAAAACCTCAACATAACTCGACGTAACACAACGTAATGTGACGTAGCTCGACGTCAGTCTAACGTCATTCTGACGTCATCAAAACGTAATCCAACGTACGTCAACGTAATGACCACGTTAGGCTCACGTTCCCTCATTACGTCATAGTGTGACAGGGGTATAAGTAAAAAGGTCACGCATACTGTCTGCAGTGTAGAACTGTTGGCACAGGGGCAAAAAATCAACGCAACTTAGTCAAATGTGTTTGAGTGTCAGCGGGGACTGACACCCAATAAATTCAGGGGGAGGTACCCCTTGAGCAGAAAAGCATGTGTAAGCCACGAGTGGCCAAAACGGCAGTGGCTAAGGACCACTTGGTCCCGCTGACCTCCCACATGAGTCTGTGCTGGCTTTCCCACAGATGGTTCAATTTCTTTAAGTTTATTCATGTTTTCATCCCACTCATGTTGTCATTTGGATTTTATGTGGGTGGCTATTAGTGGTTTCAGATCAGAGTGAGGGATCAGACACAGTTCAAGATCACAGTTCAGGGCCTTCTTCGCAGCCCGATCAGCTCGTTCATTTCCTTGTGTGCTGCCATGGCCAGGCACCCAGCACAGGTGGATGTCATACCCATCCGTTGTCAGTTGGTTCATTTTATAAATGCCCGTTGCTAGAATAGGGTGATTCGTTTTCAGTCCAGCAACAGCCAGGAGACAAGAGAACGAATCACTGTATATAACATAGTTAGTGTGGTTGGATTCCTCGATACACTCCAACACAAGAAGGAGTGCTCGAGCTTCTGCAGTGAAAATCGAGCTCTGATCGGGCAAACGTACACCAAATTTTTCCCGTCGGCAGACTGCCGCAGCAGCTACCCGGCTTTGGTCTTTCGAACCATCAGTGTATATGGAGAGGTGGTCTGCAAACTGGCCTTGAATCTCTGCATGCAGTCCTTGGTACCCGAGTGGATGTGTCCCAGACTTCCTCAGTTCCATGAGTTGGAGGATAACCGATAGCTTTCTCAACGACCACGGGGGATGTTCTGGGAATTTGGCATCCTCCAACACGTCCAAATCCACGCCCAAGGCCTCCAAATGAGGTTTCATTCGGAGCCTCAGTGGCCGGATGTAATTTGGCCTGGCTTCATACCTGGATTCGTCATGTTGCTCGAATAGACAATTGTGTGCAGGATTCAATGCATTAGTTTTTATCTTGACTACATATTGCATGGCCAGTTTGATTCTCCTGATGGTTCATTGGCTTCGACGTAAAGGCTCTGAACCGGTGAGGTGCGGAAGGCCCCAAGGACCAGGCTCAGTCCCTGGTGGTGGATAGTGAGTGTCTAGCAGCCCAATATATGATTTCCTTGCGGAACCGTATACTATGCTGCCGTAATCCACTCATGACCAAACCAAGGTTCTGTACACGGAGAGCAGAACATCTCTGTCCGCTCCCCACTCTGAGCTGGACAGCACCCTCAGAATATCTAGCGCTTTCAGGCATCTTGTTTTCAGGTACTTTATATGTGGCACAAAAGACAGTTTTGCGTCGAGAATGAGGCCCAGAAATTTGGTTATCTTAATGACTTTAATGGGATCCCCATCCAGGGTCAGCTCCGGTTCCGCATGCATTCTACACAGCAGGCAGAAGTGCATGCAGACTGTTTTGGTCTTGGAAAATTTGAAACCATTCAGAACTGACCATCGATGGATACCATTTATGCTTTGTTGTAGCTGTCTCTCTATGACATTCATGTTAGCACTGCTGTAATATAAAACAAAGTCATCCACGAAAAGACTACAGGAGTCCCCCCACTTTACAGCAGCAGCAATACCATTGACCTTGACCCCGAAAAGGGTCATGGCCAGTATGCTGCCTTGAGGTACTCCTAGTTCCTGTGAGTGTAGGCTGAAATAGGTAGTCTTGACACGGATGCAGAAATGCCTGAAGGCTAGAAAGTTCCTGATGAAAATTGGCAAGTGGCCAGGAAGGCCAATCGCATGAAGATCCTCCATGATGCCATGCTGCCACGTTGTGTCATAGGCTTTTTCGAGGTCGAAAAAGACAGCCACAACGTGCTCCTTCTTAAGGAAAGCATCTCTTATGAAGGTCGGTATTATATAATATATAATATATAATATATAATATATAATATGTAATATATAATATGTACTATATAATATATAATATAAACCCTCCCCACCCCTCGCCTCCACTCCCCTCCCTCCCTCCCATCCACACCTCTCGCCCCCCTTCAATAACCTCATCACTAAGCCCCTTCCCTCCCCTCCCCTCCTCCCACCCGCTCTATTCGCCTCCCCATCCCCATCTCTCCCCTCCCATCCTCCCCCATCCCTTCTCTCCCCTCTCTACCAATCCCTCCCCTCCCCTCTCTTCCCATCCCCTCCCCCCCTCTCTTCCCCTCCCCTCCTCCCCATCCCTCTTCTCCCGTCCCTCCCTATCACCCCTCCCCTCTCTTCCCATCCATTCCCCTCCTCTCTTCCCCTCCCCTCCCTTCTCTTCCCCTCCCTCCCCTCCTCTCCATGCCTTCCCCTCCCCCCTCTTCCCGCCCTCCCCTCCACACCTCCCCATCCCTCCCCTCCCTCCTCCTGGCGGGAGTAGAGGGGTGGGGCTGCAGTGTGTTTGTTGGCGGTATGGGCACCAGGGGCCGGCGGTGTCTAAAACCACACTGCAAAACTTCTACATCAGCGCACACATTGAGTGCGCGCACACCGAACAATGGCGCCCATCACCCTGACAGGGCGCCACACAATGACGCCAAAATCCAGGGTATGTAGATGCGCCACCTATTGGGGCAGTTCGCTGGTGCACAGAAGGACAAAAGCAACAACGACAACCAACAGAACCAACGACTGGCTGTGTAGCGTCGCCATGTCAACCATCGGTATCCAATAATGTCACGTGACTGACGGTGAACCGGGTCCTTTTCGATGCGGTATGAACAATTCTATCAATGCCTGTTAGCATTACTCATTGCTCATTACTCATCGCTCATTACTCATTGTGCAATACTCAATGGTCATTACTCATTACTCATTGCGCATCACTTATTATGCATTGCTCATTACTCATTGTTCGTTACTCATTGCTCATTACTCGTGTTTTGGGAGTGATAAAAATGGGAAATATTGTGCCCACATCTGTGCATTCCGGGCCAGTGTGCTAACCATTACACCACCTAGGCTCCATGATATCACCACATTACCCACACCTACCTAAGGTTACTTGCCTGAGAGGTCAGTGCAGACCACTACACTCGTCCCCCCGGGATTGTAAGCCTTTTAATGCTTACAATTACATAAATACAGGCAATACACTAACACATACATAAACAGGGTAGGTTCAACAACCATACAGCGCGTAGCTTGTGCAGGATCATGGTCCCGGCAACCATATCTTTGTTAGAATGTAGTAGAGTATTTATGATCTATAATTATCCCATTATTTCATTTATCAACATATTACTCTGGAAACATACAGTAATAATATTTGTAGTCTTTCTTTATCCCACTTTACTGTGTGTGGTATTAAAGTTGTCCACTGAAAGGATCCAATTCTTAGAACAAAAACACTTCGGTGGATTTGATCCTACATATTCAGCTTAGATATGTGTACAATTATTACGTATTTGTTGCTGTATAGAAGGGAATGTGAAGTCGGCCAGACGGGATGGCCGAATGAGTTAAAGCGTCCGTCTCCCGTGTTTGGTAGATCGTGGGGTCGTGGGTTTAAACCCGGGTCGAGTCAACCCAGTGACTTAAAAATTGATACTTGTCGGTTCCTAGCCAGGCGCTCGTCATTATTAGGACAGGGCAAGGAACAGTGGAATGAGGAAGACCAATCATCCACGATCGAAATTTCCCCTGCTTAAACAACTAATGTACCCAACAATTGTTTTGTGTGAATAAATCTACTATTGGTGAAACTAATAGTGACAGAACTTTGACACGCATGTCAACATCAATTTTGCATGCTTTCACTTATAATATCTTCAAATAAAGAGTATATATAATTGATGTATATACATATATTAAATACGTATATATAGTCAAACCTCTCCAACCGACCATCTCCACAGATCGACCACTCCCCTATATCGATCGCTTTATTTGGGTCCCAAAAATACCATCGTAACCATATTCTAATTCCCTATACCGACCACCTCCCTATATGGACCACTTAAAGTCGGTCTCAAGGTCGGTCGATTTAGAGAGGCTTTACTGTATATATATATATATATATATATATATATATATATATATTAAAATAAAGGTTCTTTCTTAACGGATGTCATCAAATTAATCTGTAATTGTGGATTTTGTTGCTTTAGTAAAAATTAATTCAAAAATACTTTTGCATATCTGTTCATCGCAGATGACAGTACATTGGACGAGTTCAGGCGCAAAACCAGGTAAACGCCAATCCAAAAATATAGTTTAAATAAAAAGAGTTGTACCTGAAAATTTAATTTAATTTAATTCTCACTAATTCCACTTTTCATATGAAAACATGGTCATAAAACGCAATGAACAAAGGAGTAGGAATATAACAAATTTAACTTTTTGCAGGGTCGATTCCATTTTTTGCTATGTTTATCTCTGGTGTTCTCTGTGGCGGAGTGGTTAGAGTGTCTGACTTTTTTCTAAGTCAGACTCCTAATCTGAAGGTCGGTGGTTCGATTCCCCATGCCCCCAGCTCTGCCAATTTGGATTTCCACCGCTGTGGATAACTGACAGCGTCATCAAAGGCCGGTTGCTCTCATACCATGTCTATGTGGTGTGGGAGGTTAAAAATCCCTTGGGTCGGTAAAGGTGTAGGCTCGGGCTTTCTATCGACAAACTGTCTAATGGTGAAAACAAGTCTATTCAGGCTTATCCATAATAGACAGTATAAATCTTCAAGAAAAAAAATCTCCATTTTTGAATTGGCGTTTACGTGGTTTTGTGCCTGAACTCTTCAACTTTTTGTTGTTCGTACATTAGTTGTTTAAGCAGGGGAAATTTCAGTCGCAGACGACTGGTCTTCCTCATTCCACTGCTCCTTGCCCTATCCTAATTAATAATGGCGAGTGCCTGGCTAGGAAGTGACAAGTATACATTTTTAAGTCATTGGTTTGACTCGACCAGGATTCGAACCCACATTCCCATGATCTACCAACATGGGAGACGGATGCTCTAACTCATTCGGCCATCCCGTCTGGTTAATTATATATTTTCCCCTCAAATAATATTGGTATGACAAGTTATACTTCACGTTAATATGCACAATGATGTTATTGGTTGAGACAACGATATGGATGGTCGCAAATAGACTTTGCGTTTATTCGGCAAAAGTTAAAATTTCAGCCACAGTGGAGGGTGAGCGCATACAGTATAACCCTGTTAAACCGAACTTGAAGGGACCCCAGAAATTTGTTTGGATTAACCGATCACTAGTTTAACCAAGCTTTGACTTTGACTTGGCTTTGGCAAAAACTTGGGTGCATTATGAATGTGCAATGTATATGGACACTATGATTATTGGTTTTTATGTATATACAGTTTAACCCCATTAAACCAACCTCGGTTAAATCAAATGATTGGTTAATCCAAGCTTTTTTCGGCGACCTGGCAAAATACTACCATTTATCATATAAAGTCTCAGATGACCTTAAAACCACATGAAAGTTTGGTTTAACTGTACCTGAAGTGGCCTGGGGGCCAACAATTTTGTTTGGATTAACCAATACTTTGGATTAACCGACTTTGGTTTAACCAACATTTTTATAGGATAATTGGTAGTATTTTGCCGGCCAGCCGAAAAAAGTTTGGATTAACCGATCGTTTGGTTTAACCGAGCTTGGTTTAACGGGGTTGTACTGTATCTTGAGCTCCCACGCAAACACTTTGAGATGGGATTAGCTGCCTTCATGCAAACCTTGCGAATCCCAGGTTGCTTGAGCCTAGTATCACACACAACTTAACTATGCTGATCTCTGGATATGCTCACTATATTCACAGAACTGTGTTATATATGCCAACCTGAGCGGCCTGGACAACGGCCCCAATGCTACTAAGTAGCCTACTCAAATTAGCCCACATGCTGCTGAGCCGCCTAAAACCAACTCCGGTGGAGTGGGATGTAGCTCATGCGGTAGAGTGTCCACCTGTGAATGTGTGGGCCATCTGATCGATCCTGCTCACTCACGCCATTTGCAATTTGGGCTATTTTCCGTTCCAACCAGTGGTCCACAACTAGTTCATCAAAGGCTGTGTTATGCGCTGTCCTGTCTATGGGACAGTGCGTGTAAAGGACCCCTTGCTGCTTATCGGAAAGAGTAGCCTATGTGGCGGTAGTGTGTTTCCTCCAAAGAAATATGTCAGAATGATCATATGTTTGACGTCCAATAGCCGTTGATAAAAATCAATGTGCTCTAGAGGCGTTGTTAAATAAAACAAGCTTTACTTTATTTTTTAGATCAACTCCAGTGGGCGGGTGTGCTTTCACACGCTAATTCATCTTTGACTCAATCAGCTGGAAATTTGGCTTTAACAAATAAAGAGAGAGACTGATTATAATTTAGAGGTACAAACTAGAGTTAAACTCAAACAAATAGCGTCACTGTATAATAAATAAGTGTATTGTGTTGGGTTGTCCCTACGGAACTTACTAAATACACTAAAACCTCTCTAACCGACCACCTCCACATATCAACCACTCCCCTATATCCCTCGCTTTATTTGGGCCCTAGACGATCGCCTATACAATAAATACCATTGTAACGATAACAAAAACTCCCTCAACCGACAACCTCCATAAATGGACAATTTAAAGTCGGCCCCTTGGTCGGTTGATTTAGAGAGATTTCACTGTAATTACTCAATTCAAAAGAAATAAAATAATACCGTGAATCCCACAAGTGTGCTCCAATCGCAACACACGCATGCGTGTGCAGTAACTCCCCATGATACCACATGCATATCGACACACAGACACGCAGACACACAGATGCACAGACACACAGGTACACATACACACATACACACATACACACAGACACACAGACACATACACACAGGCACACATACACACATACACACATACACACATATACACACAGACACACATACACACAGACACCCAGACATGCAGCCACACAGGCACACAGGCATACAGGCACACATGCACAAAGGCACACATGCACACATACACACAGACACACAGACACATACACAGAGACATACATACACAAACATACACATATACACACAGACACACAAACACACAGACACACAGGCATACAGGCATACATGCACAGAGGCACAGAGGCACACAGACACAGAGGCACATATACACAGACACACACACATACACACAGACACACATACACACATGCACACAGACACACAGACACACAGACACACATGCACACATACACACAGGCACACAGGCACACTTACACACAGACACATACACACAGACACACAGCAAACATACACACAGCAAACAGACACTCAGACACACAGACACACAGGCACACATGCACACAGGCACACTAACAGAGAGACACACATGCACACAGGCACACATGCACACACGGACACATGGACACACATACACACAGGCATACACGCACACTGGCACACATGCACACATACACCCATGCACACAGGCACACAGGCACACATGCACACAGGCACACAGGCACACATACACACCCACATACCCACAGGCACATATGCACACAGGCACACAGACACACACAGACAAAACAGGCACACATACACATGCACACGGGCACGCAGGCACACATGCACACAGGCACACATGCGCACATGCACACAGGCACACAGGCACACATGTGCACATGCACACATGCACATACACACCCACTCACACACATACACCCACACGCACACCCACACACACACCCACACATATGCACACATACAGACACACATACACACATACACATCCACAAACACACAAACACACATATACACATATACACATATACAAATATACACATATACACATATACACATACACACATACACACATACACACAACTACGCATACACACATGCACACATACACATATGCACACAGACACAGACAGCAATAAACCAGCGCCTCACTTCCACTCTGCCAGAATAAACATCACTACGAATTAAATGTTCGACAGCGGTGCCAAATTTAATAAACACAATGCCTCCAATATATCAGTATATGGCTGTCGTAAATGAGCTTTGTTGGTGCGCTTTTCACACTCTGAACACCTCCATGCAAACCCCCACCAGCGGAGAATGTTCACACTGCGGTGGTGGACTTCTATTGCTGGCAGACAGCGTTCGGATAGATTACCTTCACAGTGGCTATTAAACAACCACAAAGCACAGTGTTGTACCTGACTATTATGTGGCGCACAACATCTCCACATGGGGGGGGGGGGGGGGGGGAGTGGTAGCAGGGTGGGGGGAGTAGTGGAAGTGTGGCTGGGGGGAGTAGTGGAAGTGTGTGTGGGGGGGAGTAGTGGAAGTGTGTATGGGGGGAGCAGTAGCAGTGTCATGTGTGTGTGTGGGGGGGGGGGGGGGAGTAGGAGTGTGGATGTGTGGGTGGGAGTAGTAGCAGTGTGTGTGTGGAGGGGAGTAGTAGCAGTGTGTGTGGGGGGGGAGTAGTAGCTGTCTGCATGTGTGGGGGGAGTAGTAGCAGTGTGTGGGGGGGGGGGTAGTAGCTGTCTGCATGTGTGGGGGGGGGTAGTAGCAGTGTGTGTGTGGGGGGGGGGGGGGTAGTAGCTGTCTGCATGTGTGAGGGGGAGTAGTAGCAGTGTGTGTGGGGGGGGGGGGGTTAGTAGCTGTCTGCATGTGTGAGGGGGGAGTAGTAGCTGTCTGCATGTGTGGGGGGAGTAGTAGCAGTGTGTGTGGGGAGTAGTAGCTGTCTGCATGTGTGGGGGAGTAGTAGCAGTGTGTGGGGGGAGTAGTAGCTGTCTGCATGTGTGGGGGAGTAGTAGCAGTGTGTGTGTGGGGGGGGTAGTAGCTGTCTGCATGTGTGAGGGGGGAGTAGTAGCTGTCTGCATGTGTGGGGGGAGTAGTAGCAGTGTGTGGGGGGAGTAGTAGCTGTCTGCATGTGTGGGGGAGTAGTAGCAGTGTGTGTCTGTGGGGGGGTAGTAGCTGTCTGCATGTGTGAGGGGGGAGTAGTAGCTGTCTGCATGTGTGGGGGGAGTAGTAGCTGTCTGCATGTGTGGGGGGAGTAGTAGCTGTCTGCATGTGTGGGGGAGTAGTAGCAGTGTGTTTGGGGGGAGTAGTAGCTGTCTGCATGTGTGGGGGGGTAGTAGCAGTGTGTGGGGGGGAGTAGTAGCTGTCTGCATGTGTGGGGGGAGTAGTAGCAGTGTGTGGGGGGGAGTACTAGCTGTCTGCATGTGTGGGGGGAGTAGTAGCAGTGTGTGTGGGGGGGAGTAGTAGCTGTCTGCATGTGTGGGGGACTAGTAGCAGTGTGTGTGGGGGGAGTAGTAGTAGCTGTCTGCATGTGTGGGGGCGAGTAGTAGCAGTGTGTGTGGGGAGTAGTAGCTGTCTGCATGTGTTGGGGGAGTAGTAGCAGTGTGTGGGGGGAGTAGTAGCTGTCTGCATGTGTGGGGGGGGAGTAGTAGCAGTGTGTGTGGGGGGAGTAGTAGCTGTCTGCATGTGTGGGGGAGTAGTAGCAGTGTGTGTGGGGGGGGGAGTAGTAGCTGTCTGCATGTGTGGGGGGGAGTGGTAGCAGTGTGTTTGGGGTGGGTGGGAGGGGGAAGAGCAGGAGCAGTGCGTGTGTGTGTGTGGGGGGGGGGTGATTAGTACCAGTGTGTGTGGGAGTAGTAGCAGTGTGTGGGGGAGGATGGGTGTTCTTATGATATATTACTCACTCGAATTATCGCCTTCCCAACAAATGCCGGCAGGCAATTCATCTTTCCCACTGACCACTAATTAACTTGGAACTGACGTTCAGTTACCTAACAGCCCGTGGCGTATGTGGTTGGTTGTTGGGAGTTTTACGTCCTGGCAACATCTAAGGTCATATCAGGACGGACACTGACTTGTGACAGTGCACACTCATGGTGAATTTATAGTGCTGCCCCAGTCAGGCCACCGGCACCTTGACCATATATCCCACTCAGTCACATTATCCTGACATTGAGCTAACCAGTCCTTGACCTATCGTATTAATGCCAAGTCCCAGGCTAGGAAGCGACAAGTATCAATTTTTACAAGTAACTGGTTTGACTCAACTGGGAATTGAACTCCCGATTTCCCGCATGGGAGGCCTGCGCTATACCCAGTCGGCCACCGTGTCGGGTCAGCTTTATGTATATAATCAATATATTTTATTGGGGTTTTGCATACTAGCAATATAGGAGGTAATATCTCGACTGAGGTGGCAGTATAACTTGTGGTGGTGCACACTCGTAGTGGCCTGATGGTGCGTCCAGACCGTAATTAAAAACAGAACGAGACAGTAGTATAAAGTGGCAATTTAATTCTTTCTAATTAGCTTGTTACATTACTCTTGATGATGACAATGACCTTAGATATTTCAAGGATTACAGGCACTTAACCCTATCGGTACATCATACTAGTTGGGTGAGGTGGGAGGCAAATCTTGTCGGAAGAAGTACGTCCTCTCGGTTTGAAAAGTCTGGTCGAAGTGAAGATATCCAGTGCCACGTCATCGGCTTTGACTGGAAATCCCTACAGGTGGCGGGTCAATCGCCGACCATTTCTAGTTCTAAACTCGAATATAGGTGTCGCCACAATCTGATATTAAAACTAACTGCGTAATTAAGTTAACTGCGCAATAAGGAGTTCAAGAAGTATCATGTAGATGGCGCGTCGATCAGCGGCCAAAGTTATTAGTTCAAAGAATAGAATATAGTCGGCGCCACAGTGACTAATCTACTGAGATTCACAGTCTCGTTCATTCAATTACCCATGTTGCGAACATCATGGACAATTAAAAACAGAACGAGACAGTAGTATAAAGTGGCAATTTAATTCTTTCTAATTAGCTTGTTACATTACTCTTGATGATGACAATGACCTTAGATATTTCAAGGATTACAGGCACTTAACCAAAAAGTAGAGCAAGTGTCCTGGGAGCCGATGAAACCGACTGCCTTGGCACATAATCATGCACCGCATCGGAGGTCCAGTGACCCAGCTGTTTGATGTTATTGATTGTCGATCCTTGCAGGGCACAGGCTTGTGCACCGCCTCGTCTCAGGCTGTGCAGGGTGATGGCCGCAGGGGCCGGGTGGCCTGCCACGGACAAGGCCAGTCGTATGGTGTCAAGCAACGCGGTTGCACGTAGGGGTGATCCGTTGATCGTCAGGAAGGCAGGGCCATCGGGGTGAATTGGTGTCATGGACACGTATTGTTTCCATGCTTGACGCGGACAGTAGGGCGATCCAGGTATCGCCGGAACGATGATGTCTCTTGGAGACGATGACTTGTACTGGGTTTTTGATGAACGGATTCGGACATTGATGCCCTTTGCGGTCAGCCTCACATCCTTAGCGCGAAGATAGTGATCAGGGTCAGAGCTGCCAACCTTAGGAAACAAGTTGCTCTGGCGAAGGAGTGTGAAGTATGCGATGATAGTGGCTATCACCAGTACGTGACCATTTGGACCAGTTGTCTGGAAGAAAGTGATGATATTCCGAACATCTATGGGTAGCAGAGGAGGGGCCTGGACAGGCACATGACGTGACTCCCTCTGAATGCCTCGTTTGAGGAGGCCAACCAGGTACGTGTCAAATGAAGTCGTCCTGCCGTCAAATGACAGGACCCATGTGCGGGCGCCACTCAGATAGTTCAATATGGCACTCGGTGAGGAAAGTCGATCTTTAAGATGTAATAGATACGACATGATATGATACTGGGACGGTTGCAACGGATCTGCTTGATGTTCTTGCATATAGATGTAGTATTCCTTTGCCTGAGCTGCTTTATTCCTCCAGGTCCCAACCGCCAGCCCCGCCCCAATGGCATCAAGAAGCCGCTGATGGTGACGTTGTGAGTAACCTGGGGAGAGAAGGCAAAAAAGGTTTAATATCGATCCCAGGTTACAGGTTGTGTGTTAAAGCATTGTCATGGGTCACAATGACCAGTTTCAGACCTGCCTCAGCAACAAGTCTCTGTGCTAGGCTCCTTGCACGCAAGTCGAAACACATACGACTCAGAGCATCAGCAAGGATGATGTCCTTTCCTGGTTTATGTCGTACGAGAATGTCCGTGCTTCTTTGTGCGGCAAAGAGCCAGATTTCGCGAGCGCAGGCACATATGACTTGGTCACGACCTGCCCCGGAGCTGAGCACCTGCTGTGAGGTTGCATTGTCTGTATTTATTATGATGGTGTATTTATGGGCCTCATGTGGAGAGAGGTGTTTTAGTGCAACGACCAGATTGATCGCCTCGAGCTGCGCAATTCCATAGTGCTTATCGCAAACCTCCTGTGAGTACTCGGCTGCATAATAGGTCGTAGTCGAATGCACTCCCCCAGCCCTCAGCGAGGAGTCGCACTCAATGACCCAAGGCTCCCGAGCACAGGGAGGGAGAAGGACCAGTCCGTTCGACCTGGCGGCATACCGTGTGAACCAGCCGACGTCGAGTGCAAGCTCCGGAGGCACGATGTGCTTGCCCCTGTGTGGTGCGTTCCTTAGGGCATTAAGGATCCTCGACATGAACCTCCTAGCCGCGATCACACATTTAGCAATATGCTGTAGACGTCCGACGAGGCGCTGGAGCTCCCTACGAGACGCCAGAAACTTCTTCTTCCACACCTCGCACTCTCTGATAACCTCCTGAAGCTTATCTTGTGGTATTGTTATAGTCATGTCGTCTGTGGAGACTGTGAACCCAAGCCATGAGACCTCCGTTGTAGGCGAGACACACTTCTCTGTGGCCAGGTGCAGGCCAAGACGGAGAGCGAGGCCAATGATCTCACGGTAGGCTCTTAACGCTTCGTCCAGTGTTCCCGCCGCCCCGACAAAGTCGTCGAGGTAGCAGAGAACGTGATGGCCGCGCTTCCTCATAAGGTATACCACCGCGTTTGTTGTTCGGGCACAAGCCATCGAAGACGTGCGACAACCAAACGGCGGTGCCAGATCTATGTATATCTTTTTCTTGAGCGTGATACCAAGGAGCGGGGTCGACAAAGGACAGGTACGAAGCTGTCTGTACACGCTGGCCAAGTCCACAGACCAGATGAGTGCACCCTTTCCAAGCCGCGTGACCTCGTCGGCCAAGTCGATGATACCAGGAAGCGTATAGGTGTACGGCTGCCCCTGGTACTGGGCCTTCCTGATACCGGAATTCACGCTAGCACCAGCTGGGTAGCTCAGGTCAACGATGACTCTCTTCTTAGTCGTACCACGCTTTTCTCGCGTCATCATAGGACTAACCTGAGTCCATGGACGGAACGGCGGAATGTCAAATGGGCCAGCGAGGGCACCATGCTTAAGTTCGGTGTTAATGTATTCGGTCATATGAGCCTCACTGTCCGTATCAGCATAATGATTCGCCACCGACGCGACTGGGGGGGCGGTCACCGGTATAATCTACAGGCCACCCGTACTCCAGAAAGTCTAGCAATTGTTTATCATGATAGTCGGATAGTAGCTCCCTCCATACGCCAATGTTCACACCCGATGGTATGGGTATCCTGGGGCCTATGTAATTTGGTAGGGCACCGGCCCTCACATGCATATAGATGTCTAGATAGACTAGATGTTTTGCCCATATATTATCGACCGGGTGCGGCCAGATATCATCGAGTATGTGCCTATACGTGACCGGGGTATGGGGTGGGTTATAAGATGGTAGCTGATCATTATTAATGTTCAAAATAACGTATTCCACGTCGTCTGTATCAACATGATCATCAATCAGTAGCCTATCAGGCGAGTCCCCACATCGTGTTGATACACCACTGACACCCCCATTAGATCCCAAATCACATACCGACACACTCTCCCTACCTTCAATCGGAGGATCCAGTGGTTCATGTCCATCTCCCGGCCGCCAGACCGGCGCGTACATCCCAGCGTTCCCAGCACCGTCACCACTGTCTATCGTATGAACAGGCACAGCATTGTCCGACTCAGCCAAGCCTACAGTAGAATCAACCAGGGAGTGAACGCATTCTCGCTCAGCACCATACGTGCCTAAACGTGAAAGTCCAAGGTTCACTCCAGCTGATAAGGGTCCGATACCGGCCTGGCTATTAATCAAAACATTTCCGCGCGCCTTGGTTTCTTGACCCAGTTCACGAGTCATTACAATAGAGCGATGTCGATCACCGGTGCGCTGAGTCGCACCTCCCGCATTAGCATAACCGACGTGGACAGAGTGAGCGGGGTCAGCTCGGCCACCTACTGAAAATCCTTCGCTTGACCTTTCTCGTTGTTGCTGATCCTCTCCTGGAATCTCCTTTTGTTCTGGCACAATTTTTCTTGGTGCGGATTGGCCTTCTTATTTTTATTTGCACACCAAGCGCAGAGGTGACAGCGCCTCTCGGGCTGAATGCCGTGGGATGTGGCAAAACCACAGTCATTACCGATATTCCATGCGTGACATGGCTTACCATCGACGTCCTTGTTGTATTCAGGTCGACTATATTCGCTCACTCTACCACTGGCGTGTGCAGACGCCGATGAGGCAGTGGCAGCCGCGGCCGGCTCCTGTCGACGGGATCGACCAGCCTGTTTGTCGACGCGCGTACCAATTGCACAGATGTCGCGTTGGACATCCTTGATAGCGTACGCGTCGTCCCAGGCCTGTGGCAGACGACCGTCCGCAATCATTGTGAACACGGTCTCCGACCATTGTCGGCAAGTGTGCCAATCCCAGTTTCCTGCCATAGTGAGAACCTGGTGCATGTGCTCAAAAACATGGTGGGACCAGTTTCTGGGGAGCTTTCTGTCCTTGCACATACGGCATAGTGCCGCTAGGTACTGAGGCCAAGTAGCCTCTTCCATGCCAATCTTATCATTTTTGCTACCTCTTATTACATATCTATGGGGAGCGAGAATTTTATTCGTACCTCTTTTCTTGCCCAAGGCCGATCCGGCCGCCACCAGCAGCTCGTTGACTGCGTCTTCCCGCTCGCCATCACGTCCACCTCCCGGAGATAGTACAACGAGCGAGTGTGCCTCAGCACCGAGACAGGTATGACGGTCCCTTCAGCGTAGGAGTACGGCTCGAACTCGGATTTTTCGCGAGAACGTCGCCGGTATCTGTGACCAGCATCCCATGAAGTCCCAGCCGATTGTAGCGAGCCGGAACGCCGTCTTGTCGGTTCGAAGGATCCGTCCCGATCAGATCTGCCGAGCAAGGTGTCATGGCCGCCATCACGTGGCGTGACGTCACGGTGGCGCCGGCGGGGAGAAAGAGATCTCGATTTTCTTTTGTCAGCGTTTTTCTGAAGTTCATCAATACGTGAGTTTATCCCAGCATTAATCTCTGCCATCTGCTTCTGTATAGTAGCCAGAGCCACGGTTAATCCCGAATCGTCGTTGATCGTAACATCCATTTGTTCTTGGTCCGAATCGAATGATCGATCCTCGCGCCGGTCCTTTGTTCGGCTGGAACGAGTATGCCTTTCCGTCGTCGAATTCGGAGATAAAGCCACTGACTTCGCACCAACCTTAGTTTTCTTCTTCTTCGCAGGTCCAGCATTGTCACTATCACCTACTTTTGATTTCTTAGCCTTTGTGTTCTTAACGGGCGGCATTTTAACAAATCTTGTCGGAAGAAGTACGTCCTCTCGGTTTGAAAAGTCTGGTCGAAGTGAAGATATCCAGTGCCACGTCATCGGCTTTGACTGGAAATCCCTACAGGTGGCGGGTCAATCGCCGACCATTTCTAGTTCTAAACTCGAATATAGGTGTCGCCACAATCTGATATTAAAACTAACTGCGTAATTAAGTTAACTGCGCAATAAGGAGTTCAAGAAGTATCATGTAGATGGCGCGTCGATCAGCGGCCAAAGTTATTAGTTCAAAGAATAGAATATAGTCGGCGCCACAGTGCCTAATCTACTGAGATTCACAGTCTCGTTCATTCAATTACCCATGTTGCGAACATCATGGACAATGTACCATCTCCACCAGTCATTCGCAAATTATTCCAAATATTCAGCCCACCACATTATCCTGGCACTGGCAGTGCTTGCCCTATCCTAATAATGCCGAGTGCCAGGCTAGGAAGTGACAAGTATACATTTGTAAGTCATTGGTTTGACTCGACCAGAGTTCGAACCCATAAACTCATGGTTTCGGATCTCCCGATCTCCCAAAACAGGAGACGGACGCTCAACTCATTCGGCCATCCAGTCCGGTAGACATTGATCAAATGGAGCTGGTGTTATAGCCTGAAAACTAACCCAAATCTTAATTTTACCTCTTTCTCCCTTGCAAACACTGATATTTATGGAGCATCTTTGATATCGCTATTTGCGGGAACACTTCCACTAAAGAGACTCTACAGTCACATTTATATAGGACTACACTATGTGTGGTGGCCCTGTACAAATTGACTTAAATAGTCCAAAAATTGCAAGATCTCCGATAGTAACACAATCTAGCGCATAACAAAGAACCAGTACAAGATACCAATATATTATTTGTGACCTGCTATGGAAAATAGGCTGGTAGTGTCATAATTATTTTTTAATTGTGTTGTCTATGTATGAACTTTCAGGAATTGACCTAATATTTTATCTAGAATTGACCGGTGTTCTCTGTGGTAGAGTGGTTAGAGTCTCTGACTTTTTTTCTAGGTCGGACTCCTAATCTGAAGGTTGATAGTACGATTCCCTCTGCCAATTTGGATTTCCACCGCTGTGTATAACTTACAGCATCATCAAAGGCTGTTTGCTGTCATACCATGTCTATGTGGTGTGGGAGGTTAAAAATCCCTTGGGTCAGTAAAAGTGAAGGCTCAGGCTTTTTATCAACAAACTGTATAATGTTGAAAACAAGCCTATTCAGACATATCCATGATAGGCAGTATAAATCTTTAAGGACATGATGGCCGAATTTGTAAGAGCGCTGGCTGGCTTCCCACGGGAATGATTCGAGGGTTGGGACAGCATGTCTAGAGTGGAACTTGAACCCACATTGCTGCCATTCTAGAGGCAAGCATTCAAAACCCTTGAACCCTTAACACTTCCTAGTGGACACCTTTTCAAACATACAAACACAGGGCGCGGTGACCGAATTGGACAGAACGAAAGCTTCTTGTGTGGAACGTCGGGGCATGCCTGTCGTTCTAATATCTCCAAAGGAAGCAATTCTAAAATTAGATTTACGTCAAAACCAAAGCACCCTCGATTATAACAATCGCCCTAATATATATTCACCGCAAGAGATGACAGAAACTCAAAACCATCAGGACTATGCAGCTTTGAATTTAGGATCAAGTTTCACTGTTACTAGTGTTAAGGCCCTGTCACATTATAGCTGTGTTTACACGGGGAATTGTGAAACGTTCTAGACAAGGCGATTTATATGAAGCGTTTTAGAACCGTGTTTACACGGGGAGTTGGAAAGTGTGTCGGCGCCGGGAATCAGCAGGCGCCTGTAGCCGGAAAGCACTGCTATTTGTTTAGTTTACACACGTCGATTCGACTCCGATGGAGCTGCTACCTTAATATCGCTTGGAATTTAAGGTTAATTTAATTAAATTTCATTATTTGAGGATGTAATTCTGTTAAATATGATCGCATTTAATAGATTTCGGCCTAATTGGGCCCTAACACTGCCGGGTACAAGCAATTAGTTACTGCTCCCCCTGTTGCTGGCAAGCCCTACTATTTTATACTATCGCCGCCCGGGAACCAGCTGAATCGCTTCAAATAAACCACCTCGCGAGGTGGTATAGATGTACCGTTTCATATGAATCGATTCAGCCCTAAAACGCCACAGAGGTGCGTCTACACGGCAAATGTGAGTCGATCTAGGCAAGGCGTTTTATATGTGGCGTTTTAAATCGCCCGTGTAAACAGGGCTTATGACGTTTCTTCCAGCGTGCCGCCAACGCGCAAAATATTATCAACGCGTCGAGAAACGTCCAACTTTTTGGCATTTCGGGGGGTAGTTTGACGGGCCGCAGCATGTTAGTAGCGTGCTAATAGCGTGTTATTAGCGCGTCGTCAACGGGTCTTGATGTGGCGGCCGGGAAAAACCCAAACAAAGGGTGATTAACCTAATTCACCGGTGGGTCGGTTGGCCCGTCGCAATGTGCCACCAACGATTTGCCAGTACGGTGTGCGCGTGTTACCGGCGCACTGGCAGCGAGCTGAGGGCGCGCTGCCGGCCCGTGGGTATTGCATCAAGAAGCGCCAGCAACACATCCACAACTGCCATCAACACATCCACACGCGCCAACAACACGTAAACACGCACCAGCAACACGTCCACACCTGCCATCAACACATCCACATGCGCCAGCAACATGTCCAATGCGTCGCGAAATGCTGGTGCTATGCCAATAGGTCGACCACTACACGTTCGTGAAAGATTACCGACGCATTGATGGGCCGCTCGCAGTTTGGCGAAAAATCCCCAGCGTTGATCGACGTTGATCAACGTGGTTCAAGCGGGCCGGCAACGCGCTGGTAACGTGTGTCGACGTCCTGCAAACGTGCCCATAATGCGCGATCCAACATGTTGGCACGCATCGGCGCGCGTCGAAAGTTTTGTGCATGCACAAAACCTCGACGCGGCCCGACGCGCGCCAATGTGTGGGTCCAAACGTTGCTGGCACTCAACGTGTACCGACGTGTACCAACGCGCCACTAACGCATTCGTAACGCCCCGTTAACGCGTCCCGACGTTTCGCCCAAAAAGGCAACATGTCAGCACCCGTCAAAGCCCGTTCGTGAGAAACGTTGTAATGTGACAGGGCCATTACTGTTAGGAGGGTTTAGTTGGTTTGCTTCCTACACACTGGGAACGATGTATAAGGATGTTGTTCTTATGGTTTATTTTTGTGTGTGTGTTGGTGGGTGGGAGGATGGTTTTTGTGTCGTGGGTGGTGGTTTTGTGTGGTAGGTGGTTGGGTGGGGGATAGTTTTGTGGGGTGTGTGGATGGGATGATTTTGTGTGGTGGGTGGATGAGTGGGTGGGGGTGGTTTTGTGTGGTGGGTGGATGGGATGATTTTGTGTGGTGGGTGGGTGGGTGGGGTTGGTTTTGTGTGGTGGGTGGGTGGGTCGGGGGTTTCTGTGGTCGGTGGGTCGGGGGGTTCTGTGGTGGGTGGGTCGATGGGATGCTTTTGTGTGGTGGGTGGGAGGCTTTGTTCGATGGGTGGGTGGGTAGGTGGGGGAGGGTTTTGTGTGGTGGATGGGTGGGTGGGGAGGGTTTTGTGTGGTGGATGGGTGGATGGAGGTTTTGTGTGTGTTGGCTGAGTGGGGGAAGGTTTTGTGTTGTGTGTCGGTGGGTGGGTTGATGGGGGAGGGATTTATATGTGGTAGTGGGTGGGGGATGGTTTTGTGTGGTGGATGGGTGGGTGGGGGAGGGTTTTGTGTGGTGGATGGGTGGATGGGGGTTTTGTGTGTGCTGGGTGGGTGGGGGAGGGTTTTGTGTGCTGGGTGGGTAGATGGGGGTTTTGTGTGTGGTGGGTGGGTGGGGGAGGGTTTTTGTGTGGTGTGTGGGTCGGTGGGGGTGGTTTTGTGTGGTGTATGGGTGGGTGGGGGTTTTGTGTGTGGTGGGTGGGTGGGGGAGGGTTTTATGTGGTGGGTGGGTAGATGGGGGTTTTGTGTGTGGTGGGTGGGTGGGTGGGTGGGGGAGGGTTTTGTGTGGTGAGTGGGTAGATGGGGGTTTTGTGTGTGGTGGGTGGGGGAGGGTTTTGTGTGGTGTCTGGGTGGGTGGGGGAGGGTTTTCTGCGTGGTGAGTGGGTGTGGGAAGGAGGACAGTGAGGGGGTGAAGAGAGAGGGAGAGTAGGGGGCGGCTGAAGCTGAGAGGACATGGAGAATACAGGTGTAGGGTGGGCTAAAAGCCCCTCTTTGTGGGCTGAAAGGTTCAAGAGATGGGGTCAAGGGGCCCACTCACGCTCATTATACGTGAGACGGTCACGCCGCACACCCGGTAGGCGAGTCGTCACCCAACGAGGGACACTGGGTTCACCCGAGCCTTGGAGTAATGTTTGTTTGTTGCTTTACATCCTAGCAACATCTAAGGTCATATCAGAGTGAGCCTGGACCACGTTCAGGGTGCACCTCGGAGAAATTTCGGACGTCGCACTATTCTGAATGGTATATAGCTGTTGGTCACCTCGAAAATGGCCGCCCACATAGGGGGTAGCCATTTGCAATTGAAAAGAACAGCTCTGAATGGCTGAAACACTGAAACTCGCATCCATTTTGGAGGCGCTTTTTGCCTCCTTCTTGAAAAGTGAGACGTCTATGAGGCAACTCTGAGGCACACGCTGAACGCAAATAGGCCAAAAAGGCCTCGCGGGGTCATCTCAGAGTCGATTCTGAGGCATAACCGGAACGCGACCCGTTTTTATATAGGTGTTTTTTTTTTTTAATTACTGAATGTATTTAAATAATTGAATAATATCTTTTGTCAGCGCCAGAACACTGGTCTTCTGGACATAGAGAACAATTCTGTGATTCATAAATGAAATTATCAATTGTAATAATAACTGCATGTAAATCCTGTTCGATAATAAAAGTATTATACATATTGTAAATGAACTATCGGTTGTAGTAGTAACTGCATACAATTCCAATTCGATAAAACCATCGGACTATGCAAATTTAATAGAACATGACTTCAGGACTGACAAATATTCAAGTAAGGAATATAAATCTAAATTAGCTGACCAGATCTTTAAGTCTTTGCTTTAACCCAGCCAGGGATCGAACCGTGACAGCTCTCACAGGAAGCGGACACCGTATTGCTAGGCTATCCTGTCTGGTGAGGCGCATTTACCTGAATCCACAAAAAATAGCAACAACAGCAGCCATTTTAGGGGGGGGTCATTTTTGGCGTCATTCGGCTCTAAATTGACCTCGCTATGACCTTCCGCATGGAAACTGGAAGCTCTAGCCACTAGACCATCCCCACAACGGATCTCTAGTGTACCGGAAGTAGATGCAGGAAGCCGGATGTTAATTTCTCGCATAGGTCTTTATTGCGCATGTGTGAACCTTGACTCCGAGGTGCTTTCTGCTCGACTGAATGACACCAGTACCATATGAAGTCACGAGAATATAGTTCCGCAACCCAGAACAAAATAGCCTCAAATATACTAAAAATTGAAAGATGCATTATAATAGTCCTTGTGGGTGGGTTTGTCGATAGACTAATTTCAAATGGACCTGAATGAAGCCGTCGGTTTTGGGCCCATTTGAAATCACCCAATGATATAATTCTGCCCTGGTTCCTAGCAGGTTCTGAACATTGTGACTATGCTGGTACAAAACTTCTAAGATTGGAAGGTTGCTTGGTGGGTTGTTGGAGTTGTACGTCCTGGCAACATCAAAGGTCATACCGGGATGGGTACCGATTTGTGACAGTGCACACTCATGGCGACTTTATAATGTTGTCCCACTGTGAAATTAGGCCGCCAGCACTATGACCCGATATCCCACTCAGTCACACTATCCCGACACTAAGCTAGCCAGTCCTTGCCCTACCCCAGTAATGCTTAGCGCCAAGCTAGGAAGCGACAAGTATCAATTTTGAAAGTGATTGGTGTGACTCGACTGGGAATCGAACTCCCGATCTCCCGCACGGAAGGAGGTACGGAAGTGGATAGGAATTGGAAATGGCTGTGGTTGCAGTGATTGGATGTGGTGGGGGTAAGTGGAGGTGGTGAAGGATGGGTGTGGTTGCATGCGGGAAGGTTATTTGGGGTTTCACGTCCTAGAGCGTAGGTTGAGGTGGGTGGGGAATGGGGCTGAAGACGGGGGGAGAAGGGGAAAGGGAAGTGACGGTGGGTGGGGATTGGTGGGTGGGAGGTGGGGGTGGGCTGGGTTTGTTAGTCTGTTACATCCTAGAGTGTGGGGGTGGGGTTGTAGGTGGGGGTGGGGTGTAGGTGGGGGTGGGATGTAGATGGGCGTGGAGTGTAGGTGGGGGTGGGGATGGGCTAGGTTTATTGGGCTGTTACGTCCTAGACGGTGTGGGTGGGGGTGTAGGTGGGGATGTAGGTGGGTGGTTGGGGGTGTAGGCGGGGGATGGGGGTGTAGGTGGGGGATGGGGGTCTAGGCGGTGGATGGGGATGTAGGTGGGGGTGGGGGATGTGTAGGTGGGGCGGGGGTATATGTGGGTTGTTGGGGTGTAGGTGGGGGTGTAGGTGGGTGGTGGGGGGTGTAGGCGGGGGATGGGCGTGTAGGCGGGGGGTGGGGATGTAGGTGGGTGTGGGGGATGTGTAGGTGGGGTGTAGGTGTGGGGGGGTGTAGGCGCGTGTGGGGTCAGTGTGGGGGACGGGGTGGTTTCGGGAGTCCGGTTTGTGTGTGGTCGACTGGGGGGGGGGGGGTGTTTGGGGGGGGGGGGGGGGGGGTGAATGTAGGGTTCGGGCATTGGGGAGTGTGTGTAGGTGGGGGTGCAGTGGTCGTGGGATGGTGGTTTAATGGTGGTGAGGAGTGGGGTAGGGGTGGGGATTGGGAAGTGTGTGTGTAGGTGCGGGGTTGGCGGGGTTGGGTAAAGGTTAAATGTGGTTAGAGTGAGTGGGTGAGGGGGGTTGATGTGTGAGGGGTGGAGATATTTATAGTTTAATTGATGGCTTTCACACCTGCCACCGGCAGGGGTGAGGAGGGATTCTAATCAGTCCCTAGACAGAGCATTAAGGCATCCATGACACACAAAGACCCACACACACACTCACACACACACTCACACACACTCACTCACACACACTCACACACACTCACACACACCCCACACACGCACACTCACACACACTCACTCACACACACTCACACCCACCACACACACTCACACACACTCACACACACTCACACACACTCACTCACTCACACACACTTACTCACACACACACTCACACATACTCACACACACTCACACACACTCACACACACCCCACACACACACTCAGTAAATGGCAATCGGTTTGCGGCATTGTACGACGTGCATTAGCAGTCAGGTGTATGTGTAGATGAGACTGTCTCAAAAGGTGCTAAGCAATATGGGACACAACTTTGTCCATAGTAACGATCAACACACTATCTACTTATGCATTTGCTCAGGATAAACTGATTTGTTTTTTACATGGTGTTTCAGATTCCCAGTAGAATACATATTGATTTGAAGCAAATGTCCTTGTGTTTTCAGTGTCACCGTTTCTGTGCTGTTTTGTGTCAAATGTTACTATGGACAAAAAAACGAAGAGCTAGCAGCTTATGAGACAGGCTCATTACACTCAAGCTAAACCAGCTAGCCATACACTCAAGCCAAACAACCAAGGCATACAGGCAAGCCAAACAACAAGCCGCCTATGCAAGTACACTCAAAGCTGTACATTCAAGCCAAACAACCAAGACATACAGGCAAGCCAAACAACAAGCCACCTATGCAAGTACACTCAGAGCTGTACATTAAAGCTAAACAACCAAGACATACAGGCAAGCCAAACAACAAACCATGTATGCAAGTACACTCAAAGCTGTACATTAAAGCTAAACCAGTAAGCCATACACACAAGTCAACCAACCAAGACATACATCCAAACAACAAGCCCCCTATGCAAGTACACTCAAAGCTGAACACTCAAGCCAAAGTAGCAAGCCATACACTCAAGCCAACCAACCAAGGCATACATCCAAGCCAAACAACAAGCCCCCTATGCAAGCCAAAGAACAAAGCTGTACACTCAAGCCAAACTAGCAAGCCATACACTCAGCCAAACAACCAAGGCATACATCCAAGCCAAACAACAAACCCCCTATGCAAGTACACTCAAAGTTGTACATTCAAGCCAAACCAGCAAGCCATACATTCAAGCCAAACAACCAAGGCATACACTCAAGCCAAACAACCAAGGCATACACTTAAGCCAAACAACTAAGGCATACACTCAAGCAAACCAAACAAGGCATACACTCAAGCCAAACAACCAAAGCATATATCCAAGCCAAACAACAAACCCCTAGGCAAGTACACTCAAGGATGTACACTCAAGCTAAGCCAGCAAGCCATACACTCAAGCCAAACAACCAAGGCATACACTCAAGCCAAACAACCAAGGCATACACTTAAGCCAAACAACTAAGGCATACACTAAAGCCAACCAACCAAGGCATACACTCAAGCCAAACAACCAAGGCATACATGCAAGCCAAACAACAAACCCCATATGCAAGCCATGGCACAAAGCTGTACACTCAAGCTAAACAACCAAGCCGTACACTCGAGCTGGACATCCAAATCGTGCATCCAAGCTAAGTAACAAGCCATATATACAAGCTAAACAACCAAGTCATACACTCAAGCCAAACAACCAAGTCATACACCCAAGCCAAGCAACAATCCATATATGCAAGCCAAACAAAGGTACCATAGACTCAAGCTAAACAACCAAATTATACACCCAAGTGAAGCAACAAGTCATCGATACAAGCCAAACCAACGAACCATACACTCAAGCTACACAACCAAATTATACACCCAATCGAAGCAACAAGTCATCGATACAAGCCAAACCAACAAACCATACACTCAAGATATACAACCAAATTATACACCCAATCGAAGCAACAAGTCATCGATACAAGCCAAACCAACGAACCATATACTCAAGCTATACAATCAAATTATACACCATATCGAAGCAACAAGTCATCGATACAAGCCAAACCAACGAACCATACACTCAAGCTAAACAACCAAATTATACACCCAATCGAAGCAACAAGTCATTGATACAAGCCAAACCAACAAACCATACACTCAAGCTACACAACCAAATTATACACCCAATCGAAGCAACAAGTCATCGATACAAGCCAAACCAACAAACCATACACTCAAGATATACAACCAAATTATACACCCAATCGAAGCAACAAGTCATCGATACAAGCCAAACCAACGAACCATACACTCAAGCTATACAACCAAATTATACACCCAATCGAAGCAACAAGTCATCGATACAAGCCAAACCAACGAACCATATACTCAAGCTATACAATCAAATTATACACCATATCGAAGCAACAAGTCATCGATACAAGCCAAACAACCAGCTATACTGTAAAGTTAAAGAAGCCAAGATATGCATTCAAGCCAGATATCCTAGCCATATAAGCAGATAGGAAGTCACTCAAGCTATACAACCTAATCATACACTCCAAACAACTACACTTTCTTGTTGTTTGTTTGTTTATTTAATGACCCCCCAGCATAAGAAGGAAACATCGGCTATCGGGGGTCATACAGTGGTTAAACATATCCGACAAAAAAAAAACACTTTTCTCTTTTGTTTTTAAATTACATTTGATCAAACAGGTAAAATAGAGCACACATATGTATTCCAAAAGAGCATCATCATCATCATCATGCTGTCGGTCGTGATGCGACAAAGACTGCTTTCATTACTTGACTGCCGCTCTCCATTTAGCTCTCTGCTGTGAGAGTTGCGTCCATGAGTTGGTCTTAATGTCTCTCAGCTTCAGGTTTCTCTTGATGGTATCCTTGAACCAGAGACGAGGGCACCCTCTCTTTCTGTAACCAGAAGACAGTTGAGAATAGAGGATCTGCTTTGGTAGCCTGTCTGATGACATCCTCATGAGGTGTCCAGTCCACCGGAGATTCTTTTTGATCAGAAGATCTTCCATAGAGGGCAGCCCCATCCATTCGAGTATTTCCTTATTTGTCACTTTGTCCTTCCAGGTTAGCCTCATGATTGAACACAGATGTCACATCATGAAGGCATGCAGCTTTTTCACCTGTCGCCTGTACACTGTCCAGGCCTTGGCTTCGTATAGTAGAGTGGATAGCACGATTATATGCCAAAAGAGCATACAACTGTGGTAAAATCACAGGTGGTATATGATAAATGAAATGAACAGTAAAAGACTTTCCAAACATGCACACGCCAAAAAAAACAAGTTATACGCCCAAGTTCAACAACCAGTGTACATGTATATTCCAACTTTTACATGCCTACATTAGAATTTACACACAATTCCAATATATTCGGATATGTGTCAAATGACTGAAAATATTTCCAATGATGCAATTTTGAAGTTGCTAAATTTAAGTTCCTAAATTTAATTATCAATTGACAGGAAAATTAACAAACAAAAATAACTGAAATATAATTACAGAAGGTGATAAGTACAGCCTAGTTGTTCTCATGAACTCTAAAGCTTGCTTGTGATTTGTATTAGTTTGTTTGTTGTTGTTTTACGTCCTAGCAACATCTAAGGTCATATCAGGACGGGTACCGACTTGTGACAGTGCGCACTCATGGCGACTTTATAGTGCTGTCCCACTGGGAAACCAGGCCGCCGGCACCATGACCTGGTATCCCACTCAGTCACATTATCCTGACACTGAGCACACCAGTCCTTGCCCTATCCTAATAATGCCGAGCGCCTGGCTAGGAAGCGACAAGTATCAATTTTAAAGTCATTGGTTTGACTCGACCGGGACTTGAACCCACAACCCCACGATCTACCAGCACGGGAGACGGACGCTCTAACTCATTCGGCCATCCCGTCTGGTGATTTGCATTAGTAAACAGGTCTTGTATGCTATTGGGTTGTCTACAGCTGTGACTTAAGCCAGGAAATTGCTACACAATTGGAAAGTAGCGCAAACTGAAAGTAAATTAAAAACCTACTGAGTATGTCTTATAACCTATGTAAGTCCACACACTTCCCTTCTGTGTGTCACATCGTAAAACTACTAATAATATCCATGGGGTATTCAGTGTAATGGACCTGGACAAATCAGTCCTTACCTGATGTGTCAGAGCTCAAATAGCCCATTCATTATAAGTACAATGCAATTGATCTTTCTGTAAATGTGATATATAATTTATTATGTGGGTATAAAGGGGCGGAGCATCTATTCTATATGGTTTTATGGAAATTGTATTTAATAGCTTGCTATTTATGATTGATGTATTGTTTATTGTGCTATTTGCTGCGGGCCGGTTTCCGCTGCACTCGGCTGGTGCCACCACCGCTTAGGCAGACGCCAGCCAGAGCACGTCAGTATCACATTAGCTCCAATCTAAAAAAAATAATTCTAGGTAGGGCTGTTTATTGCTCGGCAAGTGGGCTTTTGGAAATAAAGGTAGGCTTCCACCACTCCTCGTCTTCCTGTCCTCTTTGTGTCTCCTTTAATTCGTAGCCAACTTTATACTAAATATATTGTTGAGATCATTGGAATATTCATATAAAGAATACATTGTAAAATCAAGTGACCATAGCTTTGAAGTTAATAGCCTATAGTGAACGGTAGAGCTTGGATTGACCTTAAAACCACTTCCGGTAGAGCAAGCGAATTGGGGCACCGCTGCAGCCAGCTTGAAGCTACGCTTTACTAGGATTGGTCAGAAACTGGTTTGCTAAGTATCAGGATACTGTGACTGAGTGGGAGATAGTGTCATGCTGCCTAACGGCTCTGTATTGTCTTCCAATGGGGCAGCACTATGAAAGTCACCCAGAGTTGGTTGGTTGGTTGTTGGAGTTTTACATCCTACAGACATATAAGGTCATATGAGGACGGGTACCGACTTGTGACAGTGTGAACCCATGGTGACTATATAGTGTTGCTCCACTGGGAAATCAGGCCACCAGCACCATGACCCAATATCCCACTAAGTCACATTATCCTGACACTGAGCTAACCAGTCCTTGCCCTATCCTATTAATGCTGAGCGCCAGGCTAGGAAGCGACAAGTATACATTTTTAAATCATTGCTTTGACTCGACTGGGAACCAAAGTCCCGACCTTCCACACACAATGCCTGCGCTCTACTGATGAGGTCACCACACCTGGTTGTCACCATGAGTGTGCGCTGTCACAAGTCGGTTCCCATCCTGATATGACATCAGATGTTGCTAGGGCATAAAGCCCCAACAAACAGCTTCAGGCCCTCCTCAGGGGCCAGCCGAGGACCCTATCCCAGTAGACGTCTATTCACAAGTGACGTGCTTTTGATAAGGTGGAAAGCGTCCCTGACTACACACGTGGTTGCTAAGCAACTAGCGCGATGACGTCATGGCCTTCCATTGTAACGGACTCCACTATTAATATACTTAATGCCGTATTTTCACCATTAATTAATTATTTATTACAGCACTTAATATGTGGCGTTCTCTGTGGCGGCGTGGTTAGAGTGTCTGACTTTTTTCTAGGTCAGACTCCTAATCTGAGGGTCGGCGGTTCGATTCCCTGTGCCCCCAGCTCTGCCAATTTGGATTTCCACCGCTGTGTATAACTTACAGCGTCATCAAAGGCCGGTTGCTCTCATACCATGTCTATGTGGTGTGGGAGGTTAAAAATCCCTTGGGTCGGTAAAAGTGTAGGCTCGGCCGTTCTATCGACCAGCAGTGGAATGAGGAAGACCAGTCATCTATAACTGAAATTTCCCCTGCTTAAACAACTAATGGACAAAAAATATTATGTGACCGTACGTGGTGACCGAATTCGTAGGAGTACAGGCTTCCTGTGCGGAAGGTTGAGGGTTCGATGACCCAGTTGAGTCAAACCAATGACTTACAAAATCGATGTTTGTCACTACCTAGCCTGGCACTCACCATTACTAGGATAGGGCAAGGACTAGATCGCTCAGTATCAGGATAATGTGACTGAGTGCGAAATGGGGCCTTTTTTTCCCTTTTTTTTTTCTTGAAGATTAATACTGCCTATCATGGATAAGTGTGAATAGACTTGTTTTCACCATTAGACAGTTTGTCGGTAGAAAGCACGAGCCTACACTTTTACCGACCCAAGGGATTTTTAACTTCCCACACCACATAGACATGGTATGAGAGCAACCGGCCTTTGATGACACTGTAAGTTAGACACAGCGGTGGAAATCCAAATTGGCAGAGCTAGGGGCATGGGGAATCGAAGCACCAACCTTCAGATTAGGAGTCCGACCTAGAAAAAAGTCAGACACTCTAACCACTCTGCCACAGAGAATACCACAGGTACCAGTGGCTTATTCTTCCAGTGATGCAGCACTATGAAGTCGCCATGAGTGTGCACTGTCACAAGTCGATTCCCTTAGATGTTGCCAGGATGCTAAACCCCAATATATACATCTAATATTATGTGTATTATTAGTTAGAACAACATTTATTTTGGGTTGAATATTTAAATTGAGAGAGGACCGGGACTACTTTCTTCTCCATTTCTGTTACTGCTTCTTGTCCCAACTGGCCTATATATAGACCTATTTCAATGTTTGTAAACAGTGTGTATGCGCGCGCAGCACGAATGCACACTGCCACTGAGTTTGTCAGTACGCGCAGTGCAAAACGTTTATTTTATTCAAAATTAATAGAAATCCAGAACCCTAACCATATAAATTTAATATAATCTATTCGTTGAATATCTTTTCTATATGTGTTCCAAGCAGTTTTTTTCTAGGTGGTCTGGTTTTAGAGATATTTCACTTTTTCTGTAAGAAGATTGCTTACGGCCATTGACAATGCACTGAGTTTGCTGATATGGAAACTAGCCTGCGAAGGGTAAACACCGCATTGATTTGTGCTGCAGCAATGCTATGTCTATGCAGAGCATTTATTTTTGCAAAATAAATTTCAAAGCTTTCATTGAGTCGATTAAAAATATCTTAATGCACGATTGAAAAGGAAGATCTGAAGTATTTAATTTAACTTAAGGGCAATTTTCTCTGAAAGTATTAAAAACAGAGATAATAGTGAAAATTGGGATATTCTGAGCTCATAGCCATTGAATTTGCAGTGTGACCGGATGTTGTCCTGCAGCCAAGCAGCGCGCGCACTGACCTAAATACACGTCCTGACATCATATGAAATTGGTCAATAGGAGAGTGTTATATGGCCCTGTTATAAGCCTATTTCATATGACGTCAGCATAGGTATTTAGGTAAATGCGCATGCAGCTTAGCTGCAGGACAACACACCGTCTCACTGCAAACTCAATGGATATGAGCAATCTTCCTACAGAAAAAGTGAAATATCTCTAAGACTACACCACCTAGAGACAAACCGCTTGGCACACAAACAGATAACATGTTCGACAAACAGATTATTTTAAGTTATAAGGTTAGGGTTCTGCATTTCTATTAATTTTGAATAAAATTGACGTTTTGCACTGCACGTACAAGCAAACTCAATGCATTGTCAATGGCCGTGAGAAATCTTCATGCAGAAAAAGTGAAATATCTCTAAAACTACACTACCTAGAATCAAACCACTTGGCACACATACAGAAAACATATTCAACGAACAGATTATATTAAATCTATAAGGTTAGTTTTCTGCATTTCTATTAATTTGGAATAAACTTGACGTTTTGCGCTGCATGTATTGGCAAACTCAATGGCAGTGTGCCTTCGTTCTGCAGCCAAGGTGTGTGCGCATACACAATGTTTATAAACATTGAAAGGGGTCTATAGAACAGTGCTATATGTCTGTTGTAGGACAGTGTTAGATGGTATTCTTATAGGACACGGTTATATGGCATTCTTATAGTGTTCTGACAGTCTTATAGAACAGTGTCATTGGGCAATAACACAATTAGGCAGCACTTTAGTAAAGCCCTATAATTGTGCAGTTTTGTAAGGGAGCATTATACAGTACAACCCCGTTAAACCAAGCTCAATTAAACCAAACGATCGGTTAATCCAAACTTTTTTCGGTGGCCCGGCAAAATACTGCCATTTATCATATAAAAAAGTTGGTTAAACCAAAGTCAGTTAATCCAAAGTATTGGTTAATCCAAACAAAATTCTCGGCCCCGGGCCACTTCCGGTATGGTTAAAACAAACTTTCATGTGGTTTTAAGGTCATCCGATAAAAAAGTTGGTTAAACCAAAGTCAGTTAATCCAAAGTATCGGTTAATCCAAACAAAATTCTCGGCCCCGGGCCACTTCCGGTATGTCTAAAACAAACTTTCATGTGGTTTTAAGGTCATCCGAGACTTTTTTACATGATAAATGGTAGTATTTTGCCAGGTCGCTGAAAAGAGTTTGGATTAACCGATCATTTGATTTTACCGAGGTTGGTTTAATGGGGTTAAACTGTATATACATTAAAAAACAATAATCATATAGTGTCCACATACATTGTGCATTCATAATGCACCCCCACTTTTGCCAAAGCCAAGTCAAAGTCAAAGCTCGTTTAAACCAATGATCGGTTAATCCAGACAAATTTCTAGGGTTCCTTTAAGTTTAGTTTAACGGGGTTATCTGTAATATTAATACAGTACTCTTGTTGTAAGTGGCAGCATTATAACAGGGCAGTATTACTAGTATTACCATGGCGCTGTGAACCTGTCAATGTCGCTGGTTCCGGTGAACCTAACACTGGTACTAGTATATCAGCAATGCGCGGGGTCAAGGTCAAGGTCGCTTTGACGCGTCCTGAAACCTGGCCTCGTTCTGAATCAACCGGAGAGTGAAGGGGGGCGAAAAGAGAAAGAGAGAGGGGGGATAGTGAGAGGGTGGGGAAGGGAGGAGAGCGAGAGTGAAAGAGGGAGCGAGTGAAAGGGGGGGAGAGAGGGAGAGAGGGACGGAGAGAGAGGGAGGCAGGGAGGGAGAGAGGATGAGGGAGAGAGGGGGAAGGAGTGAAGGAAAGACAGTGAGAAAGACGGGGTAGAGGGTAGGAGAAAGGTAGGGGAGGGACAGAGAGAGAGAGAGAGGAATACAAGGAAGAGGGCCGGAGGAGAGAGTGAGGGAGGGGAGAGAGGAAGAGAGAAGGAAACAGAGAGTTAGGGAGAGGCAGCCAGGAAGAGAGGGAGAGGGGGGAGGAGAGAAGGAGACAAAGAGAGATAGAAACTGGAAGAGGGGGAGAGGGGGATAGAGAGGGAGAGAGTGCAAGAGAGGGAGATATAGTGAGAGGGAGAAAGAGGGTGAGAAGGGGGGAGAGTGGGAGTGAGGGACGGAAAGAACGAGGGAAAGAAGGAGAGCATTGGAAGAGAGAATGAGAGGGAGAGAAGGAGAGGGAGGGGAAAAGGGGGAGAGACAGGGATAGAGGGAGGGAGGGAGGGAGGGAGGGAGGGGAGAGAGAAGGAGGGAGAGAGAGGGATAGAGTGCGAGAGCGGTATACATAGTGAGAGAGAGGGAGAAAGAGGGAGAGAGGGAGAGAGAGTGGGAGTGAGGGACAGAGAGAAAGAGGGAGAATGAGGGAGACAGGGAGAGAGAGGGAGAGAGAGGGAGAGAGAGAGGGAGAGAGCGCATCTCCCCATCATGGAAGGGAGAGGGAATGAGAAAGGAGGACGGGATGAGAAGAGGAGGGGAGGAGGAGAAGGAGGGGAATGAGGAGAGAACTAGGCCAGCGCTCCAAACACCCTCAGCCACCTAGCGGGCGCTGATCAAAGGCCTACCTGGGGGTGGGCCCGGGACAGGTAGCACAAAGCGGGACGCGGCGTGGCCTACTCCAGGACGGCGGGACGGCGGGACGGCGGGACGGCGGGACGGCGGGACGCGGGGACACAATGACGCCAGGGACGCTGGGACGCTGGGGACGCCGGGGACACAGAGACGCCGGGGACACAGGGACGCTGGGGACGCTGGGGACGCCGGGGACGCTGGGGACGCCGTGGACGCCGGGACCCGACGTGCGGCCACAAAAGGCCCATTGCTTGCCTGAAAGAGCCGCAAATAAATGGCAGGACGAGCGGGCGGGCCGGGCGGGCGAGCGGGCGGGCGGCGAAGGCCGGGAGTCCCCCCTCCCCTCTCCCGGCCCGCCTGCCCGCCCGGCTCTTTGTACGGCGGGCACGATTAGATGTATTAATATTTGTCTGCTCACAAAGAAGCCACTCCCGCTTTCTAAGGCCCTGTCACACTACGACGCTTCCGCCGGCGCGCCGGCAACGCGCAAAATATTTGCAACCCGTCGAGAAACGGTTTTTCCCCGAACTATTTCGGTGCGCTTTGGAGTAATAGATTGACCGCTGTCGGCGCAGCGTTGTTAGTCATTTGTACGTGGCTACTAAGCGCGCGATGGCAACGCCGTTTCCGACGCGCGCGCTCGAGAACAACATCATGTCAAGCGTGCGCCCACCAGCGGGTTTCCCAGCGTGCCATCGGCCGCGCGCTGTCGGCGCGCTGTCGGCGACGCTGTTCGGGCGCGCTGTCGGCGCGTGGGATCGAGGCGCGTTGCTGACAGGCGCGTGTTAGTAGCCGGTGGTCAACGCGTATCATAAGCGCGCGTGCCAGCAACACGTTTAGGGCACGCGTCCCGCCGCCGCGTCGAGACAACATGCGCGGGTGCCAAACGCGTCCCCAGGCACGCCCGCAACCACTGTTCCAACGCGCCGAGATATAAACGCGTGGAGCCATACGCCAAGTAGTCGCGTCCCTACCTAACCCGTCGATGGGGACTGTTGTACGGACTGCGCTCGACCCGGAAGCGGTCAACATTTTGGGGGAAAGAGAAAGCCTATACGTTAACTGGCGTTGATACAAACGAGGTCCTAACCAGCGTTTCTGGACGCGTGGACGCGCGTATACGCTAACGGGGGTCGATGTCCGACGATGTTTGCTAACTATTGCGTCTGAGTCCAGTAACGCAGCACCTTCGCCACTACTCGTTGGCCGCGCGTCGCTGCCGCGTCGCGAGTCCCAGAGTTTTTGATTGCGATAGCACAAAACTCTCGACGCGCGCCGCGACGCGCGCGCGACCGCGGCGGACGACGTTCCATTCACACGATTGCCTATGTACCGACGCGCCGGTAACGCGCCCGGTAACGCCGGCAACGCGCCGGCACACGTAACCGACGTGTACCGTGACGTTTTGAACAAAACCAACCCGTTCGCACGCGTCGAAGCGCGTTGGTGAGAAACGTCGTAGTGTGACAGGGCCTTTAGGTCTGTCCCCGCTTGACGTGTTAGGAAATCAAGACGATGTGTGTTGGTGTTGGTGTGCGTGTGTGTGCGTGTGTGTGAGTGTGTGTGTGTGGTGGGTGGGCGTGGGTGGTAGTGAGGAGGGAGGTATGAAAGGGGCCAATGGTGAGGAGCGGAGGAGGGAGGAGGATGGTGGGTGGGTTGGTGGGTGGGGAAAGGAAGGCCAACGCCGAATACCAGCTCCTCACAACGCGGTACAAGCACAAAACACGCAGGGAACCAGCGACCCGTCACTCTCCCCGCTCCCCCTCCCCTCTCCCCCCCTCCCCCAACATGGCAGCGGATGGATACCGCCCCCTGTTGGCGGGTGAGGGCGACATCAAACCAACCAACACGCGCGCTATAATGAGCACGTGAGTGAATGTTTTTTGCGGTTGTTGTTTATCTGATAACAACTATTTAGGGTCATATCAGGACGGGTTCCCAGTTTGGTACGGCTTCGGGTCTAATAAGTAATAGAGGTTTTTCGCTCACTGTTTTCAGGTTTTTTTGAATAAATAATTGATCCATCTCAATAGGTCTCTCCTCAGCATCATGTCACTGGTGGAGTATGATATAGCTCAGGCGGTAGCGTGTTCACCTGTGAAGGTGTCGGTCATCCAATCGATCCTGCTCAGTGGACCCATTTGCAGTTTGGGCTATTTATCCGTTCCCAACCAGTGGTCCCAGCAAAACTGGTTCACAAAGGCTGTGGTTATGTGCCGTCCTGTACAGAGGCGGAAAGTGCATAATACACGACCCGTTGCTGCTCATCTTGGAAAGCGTAGCCTATGTGGCGGCAGCGAGTTTCTTCCAAAAGAAATATGTCAGAATGACCATATGCTTGACGTGCAATATCTGATGATAAAAATCAATGCGCTCTAGAGGCGTCATTAAATAAAACAAACTTTGTTCTTCAAATCACTGGTTTTCCAGCCATTTTACACTGCAAATGTTTGTCCAATGCACACCATAAACAGTTGACGGACGCAATTTGATGTTGCTAGGACGTAAAACAACAAACAAATACACTTTAAAGCTCCATAGTCCGCTGAAAGCATCAAATTTTCAAAACCAAAATACTAACCTAGATTTGATTTTTCATATCTAACTTAGATACTGGTGCATTCGTTGCCAGATAGAATTATTCGAAGGGCATATTGAGGCAATTTAATAGAACATATTACTATTGAAGGAAGATGGGTGAACAACAAGTGGACATGTAAAAAGGCAGGACTTCTATGCTAATCTAAGTGTCAACTGTTTGAGTTGGCAGGACTTCTATGCTAATCTAAGTGTCAACTGTTTGAGTTTGCTGGAATAAGTTGTGAATAACTTTTATAATTATTAGTTTTAAACTTGTACTTGTAAGGACTACGACAATCTTAATAAGGGTAAATAATTAAAGATATAACAGTTGAATTTCATTGAAAAATGCAGTGCATAGTGTAAATTGTATGTACAAATTTTGTGACGTTTTTGAAGATTAAAGTTTGATTGGGGATTATATTAAGTCCTTCTGTTATTTTTCTTCCTAAAAATCCATGTTGGGCTAGACCTAGATCATGAATTAAGAATGGTATACCTGTGACTCCTGCCTGTGATACATCACTAACTTTCACACCTAGTGTGTTGATTTCTTTCATAACTTGGAAGATTAAAGTTTGCTTTTGGTTGTGAATTATAATAAGTTATATTTATTTCTTGACATTTCTACTGGGCTAGACATATGATATATATATATATCATTAACTAAGAATGGGTGATTGGATCAGAGACTCAACTGGTAGAGTCTGCGATCGAGTCACCCCTCTACTGTAGAAGCTCATGAATCTACCATAAGACTCCGATCGGAGACTCTACCACTAGTAGTAAGTAGTACCAGTAGAGTTTCTGGTCGGGGTTTCTACTGGGAGAATCTGTGATTCTACCAGATCGCAGTCTCTCCCCTGACATATATATATATATATATACATATATAGATATATATATATACATATATGTACATATATATATAGATATTTATACATATATATACATATATATACATATCATCATCATCATCATGCTGTCGGTCGCGATGCGACAAAGACTGCTTCCATTACTTGACTGCTGCTCTCCATTTAGCTCTCTGCTGTGAGAGTGATGTCCATGAGTCGGTCTTAATGTCTATCAGCTTCAGGTTTCTCTTCATGGTATCATTGAACAGGAGACGAGGGCGCCTACATTTCATGAAAGATGCCTGCAAAAGTGTTTAAGTGCTGCTGGCTTTTGCAAGTTACCAGCGGCACTCTCTCGGGGAGCAAAGAGAGGTTTCACACCGGCAAGAACATGTCCAGACATGCGCAAAACTATTTCTCCCTGCAGTGGCTGGTCAGGAGATCTTGGGAGTTCCATACATCGACCGCCCTTCATGCTGCCACAGTGACATGGTTTTATGTTCAGTATTTGCTCCCTTAGCCTTCGGTTCTGTCAAGAACCTGTACCACAAGGCAGTGGTTTACAACTCTGCAGGGCAGGGGCATCAAATTTCTTGAGGTATTGTAATACCTGCATACCAATGCATATACATATATACATATAAAAGTTTAAAATTCGGAGCTAATGTGATACGAATATAAGCAATTTAATAGAACCTGTTTTAACCCGCTTGCCAAAATTAATTTGGCACATTTTCACTTCGAATATCTCCAAACATTAAGGCCCTGTCACACTACGACGTATGGCGGCGGCATATGCGTAACATAGTGCAATAATTTGAAAATCATAATAGGTCGAGATAAGCCAACCTTTTTGCACTGTGGGAGGTCCCAGCAATGTATGAATCGTATGCATAGCCTATGCCTAACCTATGCCTGGCCTATGCCTAACCTATGACGGCGTATGCAAAGCATATGACGACCTATACGCAGCATACTGGGACGTTTGTTGATGGTTACAGGTGACAGGTCTAGCCTATGAGTAACCTATGCTGACCTATGGCCAGCGTATGCCTAACCTATACCAGTGTACGTACAGCATACGTCTAGCACATGAGATACCTATGAGCCACATGCCGGCATAGGTTCACAATTTTGAACATGCACAAAATATTTTCGGCGGCACGACCTATGCCAACTTATGATGACCTATGAAAAGCATATAGACCTATGCCCAACCTATGTGTAACCTATGATGGCCTATCCCGATGTGTTGGTCGAAAAGCGCCTACGTCGGCATACGCTAACGCCATAGGTCGTAGTGTGACAGGCCCTTTAGTCATTTCAAATAAAAGTTAATTTAAACTAAAGTGGAGCAGATTAGATTATAACGATCATCATAACATATTTATCTCAGAAAATTGCTCGGACTCAGAAGTATCGGAATATGTGAATTTAAGCAATTAATTAAGCTTCTTTTTGGGGGGGGTTTGCAAATTATGATAGCATGTGGTGTGTTCCTGGTGCATACGGTGGATGTGGGGGTTGTGGTGGAGGTGGGAGTGGAGGTGGGAGGTGGGCGTGGGGGTGGGGTAGGGGTGGGGGTGCTGTGGGGTTGGAGTTGGGGTTGTGGTGGGGAGTGGTTTTGTTTGCTAGTTGTTGTTTTACATCCCAGCAACATCAAAGGTCATATCAGGACGGGTACCGACTTGTGACAGTGTGCACTCATGGTGACTTTATATTGCTGCCCCACTGTGAGACCAGGGCACCAGCACCATGACCTTATTTCCCACTCAGTCACAGTATCCGGACACTGAGCCAACCAGTCCTTGCCCTATCCTAATAATGCCGAGTGCCAGGCTAGGAAGCGACAAGTATAAATTTTTAAGTCATCGGTTTGACTTGACCAGTGTTCGAACCCACAAACCCACGGGTTTGGATCCCCCAATCTCCCAAAACAGGAGCCGGATGCTCAACACATTCGGTCATCCTGCTTGGTCTGGGGTGGGGTCTAGGTGGGGGTGGGGGTGGAGGTGGGGGTGGGGGACAATGCACTGAAAGACCCGGCTTGTCCCGGCGTGTGTGTGCCCGGTGTTATAGAAGGCACCAAGACACCCAAGGTTGGTTCTTTTTGTGGCCGATGATATTCAAACTATTGACGCCGCGTTTGAACAGGTAGACGCCGGCTGTAAACACACAAGGGGGGGTGGGGGGACGGGGCGGGGGGAAGGAGGGGGAGGGGCGGGGGGGGCCAGGTGAAGAGGAGGGAGGGGAAGGAGAGGAACAGGGGGATAGGTGAGGAAGGAGGTGAAGAGTAGAGGTGGAGGACAGGGGAGGGGAAGAAGTGGGGGAGGAGGTGAGGGGGGGGGGGGGGACGGAGAGGGAGAAGGGAGATAAGAGGGGTATATAGGTGAAGAGGAGAGAAGGGAGGGAGAGAACAGGAGATAGGAGGAGCGTGATGGGAGGGGTAAATTAGGCAAGGAAAGGGAGGAGGAGAGGTAGAAGACGAGGGATAGAGGTGAAGAGGGGGGGGGGGGACGGAGAGGGAGAGGGGGAGAGGAGGGTAGAAGTATGGGGTAGGGAGTGAAGAGGATGGGAAGGGAGAGAAGAAGGGAAGAGGGCATGAGGAGAACGGTAAATAGGGGAGGAAGAAGGTGAGAGGAATGGGTGAGGGTAGTGAAGTTTGTGAACAAGTATCCGAATTCATATATCTGTAATCTTTTGTCCGAGATATATGAATTCGGATACTTGTTCACAAACATAGAACAAGTATCCGAATTCATATATCTCGGACAAAAGATTACAAATGATGGGAGATGTGAGGAAGAAATTAAAAGAAGGATACCAATAGCCCGAACAACATTCTCCAAATTTTTTAGAGTGTTAACATCAAGTAAGATATTAATACAAACAAGGAAGCGTATTCTTCGGTGTTATGTGTGGTCTACTCTAATGTATGGGGCTGAGACATGGACAATCTCTAAGAAAATGTACAAACGTTTAGCAGCATTTGAGATGTGGACTTATTGAAGGATGATGAAAATATCATAGACAAAGAAGATCACCAACAAAGAAGTTCTTAGAAAAATAAAACTAAGGAAAGCTTGTTTGCCACTATACAGACAAAGAAACTTATTTATTTTGGCCACATCATTCGTCAGAGTTCAATATACCGTACATTGTTGGAAGGGAAGGTCAATGGCAGCAAAGGGAGAGGGAGACCAAGAACATCATGGTTTACAAATATTTCACAGTGGACAGGCTTGAATTATTCACAGTCTATCAGAACAGCACACCATCGGGACAAGTGGAGAACCATTGCATCCAACCCTCGACTAGAGGACGGAACTATTGATTGATTGAGTGAAGGGGGAAGAAGTGTGGGGTACGAGGTGAATAGGAGGGGGAAGGAGAGGGCAGGGTTGAAGTGGGGGGAAGGAGATGAAGAGGGGAGAGGGGGTGAGGGAGGGAAGGTGAGGCTGATGGCGGATGACGGCGGGGTAAACAGGAAACGGGGAATGTAAAAAGGGGGGGGGGGGGGAGAAGGGCGGGAGGATATAAGCGGAAGGGATAAGGGGTGGGGGAGGTGAAGAACGGGGGATGGGGATGGGGAGTGGGTAAGGGTGGGGGAAGGTGAAGAAGGGGGGAGGGGAGGGGGAGGGGGTAAGGGTGGGGGAGGTGAAGACGGGGGATGGGAAGGGGAGGGGATAAGGGTGGGGGAAGTGAAGAAAGGGGATGGGGAGGGGATAGTGGTGGGGCGAGGTGAAGAAGGGGTATGGGGAGGGGGTAAGGGTGGGGGGAGGGGAGGGAAGTAGGTGAGGAGGTGAGGAGAAGGGGAAGCGGAGTATGGAGATGAAATGAAGGAGAAGATGAAGGGTGATATGCGAAGGGACAGAAGGAGGTGAAGGGTGAGATGGGAAGGAGCGGAAGGAGGTGAAGGGTGAGATGGGAAGGGGCGGGAGGAGGTGAAGGGTGAGATGGGAAGGGGCGGAAGGAGGTGAAGGGTGAGGGAAGTGGAGGTTAAAGTTGCATAGACCGATGGTTTTGAGTTTCTCTCATTTTCTGAGAGAGAAACATATTAGGTTGTTCATTATAATCTACCTTACTTTAGTTTGAAGTAACTTCTATTTTAAATCGCTAACTTTTGAGATATTTGAAATGGAAACATGCTAAATTAATCTTGGCAACCTTGCCAAAACTCTATCACCATAGGCTTCTGCAGTAACACTAACAGGTTCGATTAATTGACTCAGTATCCCCTTATATGTGTTGATAAATGTTTAATAAGTGCACCAGCATCTAAGTTAGATATGTAGAATCAAATCGAGATAATTGTTTTAGTTTTGAAAATGTTATGTTTTCATCGGACTTTGCAGCTTTAATGGGAGGAGATGGAGAGGGGGGGAGGGGGGGGGGGGGCGGGCTGGCTGAAGCCTGAAGGCCCAATCGTCATGGCGGTGTGGGGAGGGAGGAGGGGAGGGTTCTCAGAAGTTAGTAGTGGTGGAGTGGTGTGTGGAGGGGTTGTGTGTGGGGAGGTGTGTGTGTGTGTGGTGTATGGAGGGGTGGATGTGTGCGCATGCGTGCTTAGTAGTGTCGGATCCCACACCATTCGGGTATGTATACTTGTACACCAGTAGCACCCCTCGGAAAGCAAACACGACCTTTATAACCTCTTTCACACCTGCAGTCCTCGCCTCCTCAAGCCTTCCTCCTCCCCTCCTCCCCTCCTCCCCTCCTCCTCTCCTCCCCTCATCTCCCCCCTCCTCTCCTCCTCTCCTTCCCTCCTCTCTTCCGCCCCTCCTCCTCTCCTCCCCTTCTCCCCTCCTCCCCTCCTCCCTCCTCCCCTCCTCCCCTCCCCCTCCCTCGCCTCCTCCCCCCCTCCCCTCCTCCCCGCCTCCCCTCCTGCATTCTTCCGCCTCTCCTCTCGCACTATGCTCCCCTCTCTCCTGCCCTCTCCCATCACCGCCTTCCATCTCCCCTCATCCATTCCTGTCCTCGTCTCTTTCTTCTCAAATCCTCCCATTCCCCCCTCCTTCACCTCTCCCCTCTTCCGCTCCTCCACCTCCCCCTCCTTCCTGTCCTCCCTCCCTCCTCATCATGTCCCCCCCTCCCCTCCCTCTCCTCCTGCCCTCCCCCTCTCCTCCCCATCCCCTCCTCCTCCCTTCCCCTCCTCCCTCCCCCCCGTCCACTCCCCCCTCCCTGCCCTCCCCCTTGTCCCCTCCCCTCCCCTCCTTCCCTCCCCGCTTCCACCCCTCCACCTCCCTCCCCTCCCCCCTTCCTCCCCTCCCCTCCTGCCCTTCTTCTCCCCTTCCTCCCCTCTCTCCCTCTCTCCCCCCTCCCATCCATTCTCCCCTAACCCCCTCCCCCCTCCCCCCTCCCCCCCCCCTCCCCCCGCCCTTCGCCCTCACCCCTTCCCCTTCCCCCTGCCCTCACCCCTCCCCCCTCCCCCTCCCCCCCCTCCCCCCTCCCTCACCCCTCCCCCCCTTCCCTCCCCCCTCCCCCCACCCCCTTCCCTCACCCATCCCCCCCCCTCCCTCACCCCCCCCCCCCCTCCCCCCCCCCCCCCCCCTCCCCCCCACCCCCTCCCCCCCCCCCCCCCCCCCCCCCCCCCCCCTCCCCCCCCCTCCCACCTCCCCACCCCTCCCCCCCCTCCCCCCCTCCCCCCCCCCCCTCCCCCCCCCCTCCCCTCCCCCTCCACCCCCTCCCCCCCTCCCCCCCCCCCTCCCCCCTCCCCCTCCCCCCTCCCCCCCCCCCCTCCCCCCCCCCCCCCCCCCCCCCCCTCCCCCCCCCCCCCCCCCCCCCCCCCTCCCCCCCCTCCCCCCCCCCCCCTCCCCCCCCCTCCCCCCCCCCCCCCTCCCCCCCTCCCCCCCCTCCCCCTCCCCCCCCCTCACCCCCTCCCCCTCCCCCCCCCCTCCCCCCCCTCCCCCCCCCCCCCTCCCTCCCCCCCCCCTCCCCCTCCCCCCCCCCCCCCACCCCTCCCCCTCCCCCCCCACCCCCCTCCCCCATCCCTCCCCCCCTCCCCCCCCCCTCACCCCCCCTCCCTCCCCCCCCACCCCCCCCCCCTCCCCCCCCCCCCCCCCTCCCCCTCCCTCCCTCCCCCCTCCCCGCTCCCCCCACCTCCCCCTCCCCTCCCCCCCCCTCCCCCTCCCCCCCCCCCCTCCCCCCCCCCCCCCCCCCCCCCCTCCCACCCCCCCTCCCTCCCCCCCCCCCCCCCTCCCCCCCCCTCCCCCCTCCCCCCCCTCCCCCCCCTCCCCCCCACCCCCCCCTCCCCCCCCCCCTCCCCCCCCTCCCCCCCCCTCCCCCCCCCCCCTCCCTCCCCCCTCCCCCCCCCCCCCCCTCCCCACCCCCCTCCCCTCCCCCTCCCCCCTCCCCCCCCCACCCCCCCCTCCCTCCCCCCCCCCCCCCCCCACTCCCCCTCCCCCCCCCCCCCCCCCCACCCCCCTCCCCCCTCCCCCCCCCACCCCCCCCCCTCCCCCCCCCCCCCCCCCTCCCACCCCCCTCCCCCCCCTCCCCCTCCTCACCCCTCACCCCCTTCCTTCACCCCTCACCCCCTCCCTCATCCGTCATCCCCTTCCCTCACCCTCACCCCTTCCCTCACCCTCACCCCCTTCCCTCACCCCTCACCCCCTTCCCTCACTCCTCACCCCTTCCCTCACCCCTCACCACCTTCCCTCACCCCTCACCCTCCCTCACCCTCACCCCTCACCCCCTTCCCTCACCCCTCACCCCCTTCCCTCACCCCTCACCCCCTTCCCTCACCCCTCACCCCCTTCCCTCACCCCTCACCCCCTTCCCTCACCCCTCACCCCTTCCCTCACTCCTCACCCCTTTCCGTCACCCCTCACCCCCTTCCCTCACCCCTCACCCCCTTCCCTCACCCCTCACCCCTCCCCTTCCCTCACCCCTCACCCCTTCCCTCCACCCCTCACCCCCTCCCTCACCCCTCACCCCTTCCCTCACCCCTCACCCTCTTCCTTCGCCCCTCACCCCCTTCCCTCACCCCCTTCCTTCGCCCCTCACCCCTTCTCGCAATCACTCTCCTCTTCCCGTCCCTCAACCAAAACACACACGCACACAACTCAACCGAACTCGACCAGATCACAGTCAACAAACATGTACCCCCACCCCCACCTCCACCTCCACCCCCCCACCCCCACCCCCACCCGACGTGGCTGGGCGGGCCCCTACAGCAAAGAGCTGATAACACCCCTCTATTTACACGATGTAAGCGTTTTGAAATATTCATCGCGCCGTACAAAAGCAGTGCAGAGGGCGGCTGTGGGGTTGTTTATGGGTGTCTGATGGAGTGGAGGGCTGTGACTAGTGGTGAGTGTTCGCGGCAGTTCAAATGCCTTTTCACATTCTCGCATTGTGGCTGCATTATTATTATTGTCCACCGTCGATGGGGGACCAGTGTGTAGAATTCCATTTGGTTCCCGCAACCTGGCCTTTATGTAGCACATGTGTGTGGTGGGGTATGTGTGTGTGTGTGTGATGAGCGAGGTGTTGGGTGTGTGTGGGGGGGGCGTGTGTGGGGGGGGGGGGGGCGTGTGTGTGAGGGTGTGTGTGTGAGGGGGGGGGCGTGTGTGAGGGGGGGGTGAGGGGGGGGCGTGTGTGAGGGGGGCGTGTATGAGGGGGGCGTGTGTGAGTGCATGTGGGGGGCGCGTGTAAGGGGGCGTGTGTGAGGGGGCGTGTGTGAGGGGGGCGTGTGAGAGGACATGTGGGGGGGCGTGTGTGAGAGTGTGTGTAGGGGTGAGGGGGTGGGGAGGGAGGTCGGGGGAGGTTCTAGAAGTATGTATGGGGTATTTGCGGCATGTCGGGTTTATGGGGTATATGGGGTATATGGGGTATATGGGGTATATGGGGCATGTGTATGTGTGTTGGGCGTGCGTGAGTGGTTGGGGGGCAGGATATGCAGGGATATGGGTGTGTATATATATGTATATAATTTATGTATATACATGTATATACATATGTATATACATGTATATATGTATATACATGTATATATGCATATATGCACATAGAACCAGTTACTGTTGAAGCCTATGGGGTTGGGGTTTTGACAAGCATACCAAAAGTAATTTTGCAAGGTTACACTTCAAATATCTCCAAAGTTGGTAAAGTAGATTATAACAATCAACCTCCCTGAATCTCATCTTAGAAAATTGCAGAAACTCAAAAAAATCGCACTATGCAACATTATATGTAACCAATCAGGCTGGATTCGGCCATCTAGCATCCTACGGACAACCCTGGGTTTGTAGGGCGTCAAACCCCAATCACTCCTCACTGAGAGGTGGAGGCAGACACCGTTTGCTTTCTTGATGGCACAATACTTGATTAAGCAAGGGACATTTCAATCACAGATGATTGGTCTTCCTCATTCAACTGCTCCTTATCCTATCCTAGTAATGCTGAGTGCCGTGGCTAGGAAGTGACAAGTATCAAGTGTCATTGGTTTGACTCGAGCAGGATTCGAACCCGGGGGTTCGAATCCCATGGAACCAGACGGGGTGACCGAATGAGTTGATCATCTGTCCCCTGTTTTGGGACATCGGGGGATCCGAACCCATGAGATCGTGGTGTAAAATATTCGGATAATGATGCATTGGTGTACCATATAAATAATAAACCTGAGGTCTTGACTCTCTCTCTTCTTTCACTCTTTATACTCTTCCTTTCTCTTTGTCTGTATTGATTTCACTATAGCCTGCCTACACAACCACAGATTCGAGCTGTGGACTTTCCAGTGGGTTCGAACCCTGGTCGTGTCAAACTAATGACTTAAAAATTGATATGTGTTGCTTCCTAGCCTGACACTCAGCATTACTAGGATAGGGCAAGGACTGGTTCGCTCAGTGTCAGGATAATGTGACTGAGTGGGATATCAGGTCATGGTGCTGGCAGCCTGATTTTCCAGTGGGTGCGCACTATAAAGTCGCAATGGGTGCGCACGGTCAAAAGTCGGTACCCATCCTGATATTACCTTAGATGTTGCTACGACGTAAAACAACAACAAACAACAAACAAAACTCAAATCCCCCGAGCTACCATGCAAAACGGGATGCGGACGCTCAACTCATTCGGCCATCCCGTCTGGTTTGAAGAGAATAAAGTAATTAAAATGCGGGGTGGGGGTGGGGGTGGGGGGTGGGGGGTTTTGGGCAAGGGGGGGAGGGGTGTTCTGCAAGGGCGGAGATGTGAGATGTGTTGGATATACGTGCAGATTGATGTTGTCCAGGTGCAGGGTGGTTTGTGGAAAGCTGACACCGCTTCAGTCCTGACTGTGTGTACATTAGGAACTCTGGCCCAATTCAGGCCCAGCAAATGGGCACACAGTAAAACCTCTCTAACCGATCACCTCCACAGATCGACCACTCCCCTATATCGATTGCTTTATTTGGGTCCCAAACGATCACCCATACGATACCATTGTAATTATAAAAAATACTCCATAACCTCCCTAAATGGACAATTTAAAATCGGACCCCTTATCGGTTGATTTAAAGAGGTTTTACTACGTTATAATATGTATGTGTATAATTATGAACCTGTCTCAAAAGGTGATATCTCTTTGTTTTTTTGTCCATAGTAAAGATTGACACAAAACAGCACAGAAATGGTTACACTGAAAACACAAGGAGATTTGCTTCAAATCAATATGTATTCTATTGGGATTATGAAACATCATGTACAAAACAAATCAGTTTATCCTGAGCAAATGCATAAGTAGATGATAGTGTGTTGATCATTACTATGGACAAAGTTTTGTCCCATATTGCTTAGCACCTTTTGAGACAGTCTCATATGCATAAATGTATATCTTGGTTGTCCATCGGTAGTGAGGATGACAGCAACTCATCATTTGTTGTGAACTCGTCGATGACTGGTGAGTCCAATCAATTCATGTTCGGAATTGATGGCACATTGGACTTGTGTATGTAGCTGCAGTTGGAAAGTCTGATGGGTGAAGGAGACAATCTTTCTTCTGCTGATGCTTTTCTTTAGCTTCTGATATGTGTTCAGTTTAAAACCATGATGTGCCTCTACGAATAGAAGCATGTCATGAACTCCTGTCCTTGACCACTGTTTCCTAGGTTTCAGTGTTGAGATCACATACCAGATTACATACTAGGAAGTAAACCTCCAACAACCAACCAACCAATACTTGACTTGACTTTGGGGGTGGTTTGTAACCTTACGATGGTTACTGGTTGCAGAACTGCAACATTAATAGAGAGGCTCTGATAAATCGGCCCAATCTTTGGTTGAAGATTTAACTTCTGTAGGGAGTGTTGTAGTAGAAGCTGGGGACATCTTTACAATGTTGTAACGGCGAAGCGTTGAGGCGGCCCCGAATCTCTTCATTAGTTGAGCGGTAGTTGGCACTTGTATCCAGTCGACAGCAGCAAGGGTTTCGAGGAAGGACGGGTAAAGATGGGTGCAGCGATGGTTCCAGCAACAAGAACAAAGCGAGAGAAAACGTAAAGGTACAGGGCCCCACCCAAGCACACAGCTCCCCTGGTCAGAGGGAGGAGTATGCCTGGGAGAAAAAAAGGGTAGAGTATAGGAAAGAGAAATGAGGAGAGTTTAGTCAAAGGAACGTGTCTATTTGCTCTATGGCGACCAACTAGCGAGCCATAGACATGGACAGAGTAAGAGTAGAAAGTGAAATGCCAGCGGGCCCCCCCTCCTGGAACTCTTTTCAGACATATCAAGGAGGAGCAAGGCCGGTGGAGAGGAGATAGAGAGAGGTGTGGACAGAGTGCGGTCCGGCTAGCAAGTGAACCAACCAATATTTCTTCAAGTTGTATTTAAGGCAGTGCTTGAATATTTTCTTCTGACCTTCACGGGTTCTGTGTACTTTTACAAATTCAAAGTAGAGCTTTTGGTATTCCATTCTCATCCATGCAGACATATATATATATATATATTTATACTTTCGACGGTCCAGTGAGTGAGCGAAGCAGCTGCTGATGCATGGGCGAGTAGGTGGCGCCACATTAGGAGGTCAGGTGGTACCAATAGATGACCTAATGAGTAGAGGTGACCAGCTGATGACTTAGTGGCTGAGGAGTAGATGGATCTTCTGGCTTATTATACTCAGATGAGGGTTTATGCAGCATATATATATGTGCACATTTCTGTGTCTATATATAGATATGCATGCATATGCATGAATCTATATAACTTTATAAGGAGTATAATTATTGGAGAATTATACAAATATAGGCAGGCGGAATCGGTCTCTATAATCTAAGTATTAGTTTGTATTATAATTATAATTATTATTATTATATTTGTTGGTTATTGTGCTATTGTGCTATTGTGTCGGATGGAATGGCCGAATGAGTTAGAGTGTTGGTCACCCATGTTTGGCAGATCATGGGGTTGTGGGTTCGAACCCTGGTCGAGTCAAACCATGACTTAAAAATTGATACTTGTCACTTCCTAGCCAGGCACTCGGCATTATTAGGACAGGGCAAGAAGCAGTGGAATGAGGAAGACCAATTGTCCATGATTGAAATTTCCCCTGCTTAAACAACTAATGTACCAACAAAAAAACCTCACTGATTCGATAAGCGACCATTTGACCTAGATAAGGCAACATTTCACTTGGGTTCAATTGGTGTGCATGCATACAAATCAGTGTGCATACCTGCTCTTCAAATAACTCCAAAGTTAGTCAATTTTCATAAACATTACTCTGAACTAAGGTAGAAAAGGGTGTAGGACTAGTATCTGTAATGTATGTAGTTATCCGAACACCCCCACCGTAATACTGTATGACGTCATAGGGATGGATTCTAAATAAAGACAGCTACATTACAGAACTCACGGTGTTAACACGTCCTTTACATGGTGTCAGATGTGGAGGCAATGGTGCTTTCAGGCCCATTGCTTCTGGTGGATACCGGGCAACAGCACCCCGGGCAACAGCACCCCGGGCACCAACCAACATGAAATAATGCAAGATCATTTTACCAGGATTGACACCCTGGTCGCAGAGACAGAAACAAGTACTTGAACTTCAAGTTGAAGTAGCTGCAGCGCACCGGGCAGCAACTCCCCGGGCACCAACAGAAGCAGCACTGACAAATGACACGAATGCACAGATACCTGAAAAGATGGCCCACGGATACACAGATACCTAGAGGTGCAGACACCGATGCTAAGAAGCACAGATGCACGGATCATCGACAGATGCACAGGACATAAGGCCAGCTAAGCAACAGCAGTACACGGAGCACTGGGAAGCAAGCACCAGACGCCACGCCACTTGAGGTACATGAAAGGCATGAAATATGATGCGAGATGAGATGTGATGTCACATATGATGAGATGTGACATAAGACAAGGTAAAGAGACAATTATAAAATATGTGGTTGTGATGAAATGTATTGTAATTATTGTGTCTGTCTATCAGTATAAATCGCATAATGCAGACCTTAGTCAGTTTGCAGTGTCAAACAGACATTGATATATTCCATCCTAATATTGCTATGGACTAGTTATTAATGATGGTAATTGTTTTGTCAGTGGGAAGACAATACAACTGATTATGTATTATATGACATGTAGCATATATACGTTTACATACATCAGATTGTCAAAGTAATATCCGAACACCCCCAAGGCAGCGAGAGGCCACGTCACGTCACAAAAGAATGTAGTTCAAATCAGTGAAAGTGACAAAGTAGCAGTACAATGATGACGTCACACAGTTACTGTGAAGCAAAGAATTTCCATAACAAATGCTCATATTAAGAAACAACATTAAGAAGCTAGCTGAGTCTAGCGAAAACCATGCTTGCAGCATATGTACATTAAAAAAGTGATGCAGATCTAAATAACAGTGATGCAATATATATATTGTAATTTTAGAACAAGACATTTGACAGTTAAGCAAGTGTGATGCTACAATAGCAGTACTACAATAATGTCACACATTTAATGTCAAACAAAGAATTTACAGAACACATTCACACATAAGAAATGACACATGAAGATAACTGAGTATACATTTTACCTCCACACATCCATCCCACACACACACCCTCATATATCCAGACCTCCATCCCACACACACACACTCACACATCCGCCTCACCCTCATACCTCCACACCTCCATCCCACGCACCGACCCACACACACACACACCTTACCCTCATATCTCCACACCTCCATCTCCCCACACACACTCACACACATGCCTCACCCTCATACCTCCACACCTCCCCACCTCCATCCCACACACACACCTGTGCACACATGCCTCACCCTCATACCTCCACACCTCCATCCCATGCACCGACCCACGCACACACACCTTACCCTCATATCTCCACACCTCCATTCCCCCACACACACTCACACACATGCCTCATCCTCATACATCCACAAGTCCCCACCTCCATCCCACACACACACCCATGCACACATGCCTCATTCTCATACCTCCACACCTCCATCCCACGCACCGACCCACGCACACACTCCTTACCCACATATCTCCACACCTCCATCCCCCCCACACACTCACACACATGCCTCACCCTCATACATCCATACCTCCCCACCTCCATCCCACGCACACATGCCTTACCTTCATACCTCCACACCTCCCCACCTCCATCCCACACACACACCCACGCACACATGCCTGACCCTCATACCTCCACACCTCCATCCCACGCACCGACCCATGCACACACACCTAACCCTCATATCTCCACACCTCCATCCCCCCACACACTCACACACATGCCTCACCCTCATACCTCCACACCTCCCCACCTCCATCCCACACACACACCCGCGCACACATGCCTCACCCTCATACCTCCACACCTCCATCCCACGCACCAACCCATGCACACACACCTAACCCTCATATCTCCACACCTCCATCCCCCCACACACTCACACACATGCCTCACCCTCATACCTCCACACCTCCCCACCTCCATCCCACACACACACCCGTGCACACATGCCTCACCCTCATACCTCCACACCTCCATCCCACGCACCGACCCATGCACACACACCTAACCCTCATATCTCCACACCTCCATCCCCCACACACTCACACACATGCCTCACCCTCATACCTCCACACCTCCCCACCTCCATCCCACACACACACCCGCGCACACATGCCTCATTCTCATACCTCCACACCTCCATCCCATGCACCGACCCGCACACACACACTCCTTACCCTCATATCTCCACACCTCCATTCCCCCACACACACTCACACACATGCCTCATCCTCATACCTCCACAACTCCCCACCTCCATCCCACACACACACCCATGCACACATGCCTCATTCTCATACCTCCACACCTCCATCCCACGCACCGACCCATGCACACACACCTTGCCCTCATATCTCCACACCTCCATCTCCGCGCACACACTCACACACATGTCTCACCCTCATACCTCCACACCTCCCCACCTCCATCCCACACACACACCCGCACACACACGCCTCACCCTCATACCTCCACACCTCCCCACCTCCATCCCACACACACACCCGCGCACACATGCCTCACCCTCATACCTCCACACCTCCCCACCTCCATCCCACACACACACCCGTGCACACATGCCTCATTCTCATACCTCCACACCTCCATCCCGTGCACCGACCCACGCACACACACCTCACCCTCATATCTCCACACCTCCATCCCACACACACACCCGTGCACACATGCCTCATTCTCATACCTTCACACCTCCATCCCATGCACCGACCCACGCGCACACACCTCACCCTCATATCTCCACACCTCCATCCCCCCACACACTCACACACACGCCTCACCCTCATACCTCCACATCTCCACACCTCCATCCCACCCACCCACCCTCATACCTCCACACCTCCATCCCAGACACCTGCGCTCCACTTTCACAATAATACCTCCACACATCAATCCCACACAACCACCCTCATATATCCACACCTCCACCCCACCCACTGACCCAGATGCTTCACCCTCATACCTCCACACCTCCCCACCTCCATCCCACACACCCACACACCACTTTCACCCTCATACCTCAACACCTCCATCCCCCATACACACGCCTCACCCTCATATATCCACACCTCCACCCGACACACCCACACCCACACCCACACCAACACCCACACTCACACCCACACTCACATCGACCCCCCCCCCCCACCCCCCACCCCCACCCCCACCCCCACCCCCACCCACACCCACACCCACACTCACATCGACCCACCCACCCCCACACACCCACCCCCACATCCACATAACACTCGGATCCCCCTCCGAGGCGGAGACCTCCCGGGAAGAGCCCCATTCTACCCGATAGGAGCGATGTAAAGCCCTTCACGGGCCCCATAGAGGGCCATACAAGGCGCCACACAAGGCGCTATACAAGCGCCGACACAGCGCCCCCACGCGGCGCCCCCCGCTCAGTGTGAGGCTGTTCTGGCAGTATTATGACGCCCCCCTCGTTGTGCTAATGTATTTATTCCGGGCGCTCTCCCCAGCTGGTTCCCAGCGTGTTAATACATAGACAGGCAGCTACCTATAGCCCCTGTCACACCTCGCCGGATTGAGCAACGGACAGAATTGTCTAGTCTGGTGGTCTTTGGGGCGTGATAAGTATCAAAATGTATTAAAATGTGTCAAAATGTTGCGATATCGGGTCAAAGGCCACCGGATGAATAGACATGAAAGGGACATGAAAGGGACATGAAAGGGACATGAAAGGGACATGAAAGGGACATTAAACGGACATGAAACGGACATGAACGGAGATCCAATGGACAAAACGAACTCAAACCGGACAAGAGCCAAAGACATCAATCCGGCGGTATCCGTTGCTAGTTTTGTGCATGTTCAAAACTTGTAATGGATCGGGCCGGATATCAACGGATATGCAACGGACACAAACCGGACTTTGCCGGATGTCAACAGACTGTGTTCAGTTTCTTTCCGTTTCCTCAATCCAGCGAGGTCTGACAGGGTCTTATGATATAGTGTAAGTGAATGGACGAGTCAACGACCTTGACCTCTCTCCATCGGTTGCCGAATCAGTAAGACTAAGCGCGTGCAGGATTCCCATGCGCAAGGTCAACATTTTCGGGACCTCGGCTGAATCAAACCAATGATATTCAAAAATTGATATGTGTTATTATCTAGCCTTGTGCTTAGCATTAACACGACAGGGACAATGGCTGGTTAACGCCAGCATCAAGGATAGTGTGATTGTGGTATATCGGGCCATGATGCCGGCTGCCTGGTCTCCAAGTGGGTTTGTTTGTTGTTGTTTTACGTCCTAGCAACATCTAAGGTCATATCAGGACGGGTACCGACTTGTGACAGTGCACACTCATGGTGACTTTTTAGTACTGCCCCACTGGGAGACCAGGCTGCCAGCACCATGACCTGATATTCCACTCAGTCACATTATCCTGACACTGAGCCAACCAGTCCTTGCCATATCCTAATAATCCCGAGTGCCTGGCTAGGAAGCAACAAGTATCAATTTTTAAGTCATTGGTTTTACTCGACCAGGGTTCGAAACCACGATCCCACAGAACTTTAAAGGTGCCATGAGTGCGCTCTGTCACAAGGTGGTACCCATCCTGATATGACATTAGGTGTTGTTAGGGCATAAAACAATAATAAACAACAACAAAGACTCCGCCGGACTCGAACAATACAATGACAAATGGGTAGCGATGTGTTCTAAGTGAGTGGCCACGATATGACAAATAAATTATGTGCATATAACAAAATATATATAATACGCGTGTATTGCGAGGTGTTGAAAATGGGAAATATTTCGTCGAGATCAGGATTCGAACCCACACCTCTTGCCATTCTGGGGCTAGAGTGCAAAGCATTACACCACCTATGCATCAGTCCTTCCTTTGGGAACTAGCGAAAGGTAACTGGGGAGACACATGTTGGGCAATGGCGACAGGGAATATCAGTTCCCTATAACTTGAGCTAGTAACCAAACGGGATGGCCAAATGAGTTAGAGCGTCCGTCTCCCATGTGGTAGATCGTGGGGTCGTGGGTTAGAATCCTGGTCGAGTCAAACCAATGACTTAAAAATTGATACTTGTCGCTTCCTAGCCAGGTGCTCGGCATTATTAGGATAGGGCAAGGAGCAGTGGAATGAGGAAGACCAATCGCCTGCGACTGAAATTTCCCCTGCTTATACAACTAATGTACAAAAAAACAAAACAAAAAGTCATATGGCACACAATTAAAGGTACATATCCCAATGTTTTTGTGTTTCGGCTCCTTTTTTTAAAAAGATAAATAATTTAGGTTCATCATTATAATCTAACGTATATGTCCCAATAGAAACACGCTACCCTGTAGAAGCACACCCACATTTCAAGATTGAAAGCGCGCAGAAATTTATGAACATATTCAGACTGAATGCACATAAAATCAGACAATCCAACTTTATTTCAAAGGCACGACAAAAACAAATAAAAATTTACGATCATATTCAGACTGAATGCATATAAAATAAGACAATCCCACTTTATTTCAGAGGCACGACAAAAACAATCCATACAATTCTTTAACTTTGAATAGCCGCACATCCATGTGTCTGCACTCGCGCAGTGCGCGTCTATTGGGACATATACAGTTCCTTACTTTAACTTGAAGGAACTTTTACTTATCTTTAGAGATACTTGAATTGAGAACATACCCAATAAATGTTGGCATGGCCTTCAAAATTCGGACACCACAGGCTTCAGCACTACCAGGTTCTATTAAGTTGACGTGGTATTATCTATGCAGCAATAAATACTGAACATGATTTATTGTGCACTTGTATCTAAATTGGACACTAAATTGGACACTTTCATCGGATTATGCAGTTTTCATTAAAGATGGTTTTGAATTTCTGTATTTTTTTCTGAGATAAATATATTAGATCATTCACTTTACATTAGTTCAAAGTTACTTTTATTTTAAATGGTAAACTTTTGAGATATTTTGAGTGCAAACATGGAAAATTAGTTTTGGCAAGCACGCCAAAACTCTGACACCATAGACTTCTGCAGTAACAGGTTCTGTTAAATTGACACAGTATTGCCTTCTAAGCAGAAACAAATGCTTAATAAGTGCATCGGTATCTAACTTAGTTAGAAATGTCAAATGAAATCTAGATAATTGGTTTGGTTTTGAAAATTTGATATTTCATCGGACTATGCAGCTTTAATTGATAATTTACACATTCAGCATACTTGGAATTTGAAACTAATCGGTCTGCATCGCGTGAAAATGAAATAGAAAAAACTTCACAGACACAAGCACGTTCACAAACCTCCACATAAGCATGCACACACAAGCACATATATATATATACACACACAAACAAATGTACAAACTTGCACATACACAACGAATACACATAAAAATACACACACACATATATATATGTATGTGTCATCATCATCATCATGCTGTCGGTCGCGATGCGACAAAGACTGCTTTCATTACTTGACTGCCGCTCTCCATTTAGCTCTCTGCTGTGAGAGTTGCGTCCATGAGTCGGTCTTAATGTCTCTCAGCTTCAGGTTTCTCTTGATGGTATCATGTATGTGTATATGAGCCTATATATATATATAAACACACATACACAAACGCACTCGACACCTACACAAACACACAACAAAGCACATACACACACAAATACGCACAATAAGCACACAGATACACAAACACACACATACAAGCATAACAATGTACCAATGCACACAAACACAAACAAATACACACAACCAACCACACACCCTTACAACACATGCACACAGACGCAGGCACACACAAACAATGACACATACACCCATGAGCACACTCACACACATACATGCATAAACAGGCACAAACAGGTACACACAACTATACACACACCCTTACAACACATACACACATATAGCATACATAGATTGACGCAGACACATACCAACAAGCACACATACACCCATGAACACACAAGCACACACATATATACATACATGCATAAGCAGGCACAAACAAATACACACAACCATACGCACACCCTTACAACACATGCACACATATACACAGATGGACGCACTCACACACAAACAAACACACACAAACACCCATTAAGCAGACAAACACACTCACACACACATACGCACAAGTTGCCTCTGCTTTGGCCTTCCTAGCCTTTGCCGCCTTCATTACAAGATGGCGATAGGTGCCGCATCCAAAAGCTGAGAGCAGGGTCCCATGACCCTAAATTAAGTTTGGTTGTTGTTGTTTTATGTCCTAGCAACATCTAAGGTCATATCAGGACGGGTACCGACTTGTGACAGTGCGCACTCATGGCGACTTCATAGTGCTGCCCCACTGGGAAATTAGGCTGCTGGCACCATACCCCGGTACCGCACTCAGTCACATTATCCTGACAGTAAGCTAACCAGTCCTTGGCCTATCCTAATAATGCCGAGCGCCAGGCTAGGAAGCGACAAGTATCAATTTGTAAATCATTTGTTTGATTCAACCGAGAACGGAACTCCCGACCTTCCGCACGCGAGGCTCGCGCTCTACCGATTAGGCCACCGCACCCGGTCCTAGATTAAGTAAGTCGTGGCAATCGTTTAATAATTCGGCGGGCGAGGTGCAGGGAGGGGCAATTGGCGGGAGGACGGGGCGGACGGGAAGGGCGGGGAGGGCTGGGAGGGCTAGGAGGGCTGGGAGGGCGGGGAGGGCGGGGAGGTACTGGGAGTGCCTGAGAGGGGTTTGGAGGGGTGGGCGGGGATGGCGGGGACGGTGGGAAGGGCGGGAGGATGGGCAGGGTGGGAGGACGGGGAGGGCTGGAGGTGAAGGAGAGTGAGGAGGGAAGTCCGAGAGGGCAGGGAGGGTGGGAGGAAGAGGATGGTGTGGACGAGAAAATGGGGGGCGAGTTGAGCGGAAAGAATGAAGGCGGGGAAGGCGAAAAGGGAAAGGAAGGATGGTGAGGCTGGACGGAAGTGCAAAAAGGGCGAACAGGGCGGAGAGGGCAAGGAAGGCAAAGCTTGTTAGGAGAGGTCGAAGAGGATGGCGGCAGAGTGTGGGATGAAGACCGGGCGGGGAAGAAGATGAAGGGAGGGGGTGGGGGTGGGGGGGTGGGGGGGTTCCTTATAACAGGCACTGCATTCAGGGGGGACGGGCAGGGATGGGGGGGTGGGGGAAGTGTGGGGCGGTGCGTGAGGGCATTTCGGGCGGACCGGACGGAGAGGGGGGAGGGGAGGTCTGCGGGCCGGGTGCAAAGAGAAGTGTGAGAAGGGGAGGAGCGGGGAGGTAGGAGGAGAGGGAGTAAGGGGAGGGGAGAGGGAGGGGGAGGGGGGAGGGTGAGGAAGGGGGGAGGATGGTGGCCTTTATTGGAACACCTTTCACGGCGCCGTCCATTGACGGCGGGCGGCGGGCGGCGGGCGGCGGGCGGGGCGGCGGGCGGCGGGCGGCGGGCGGCGGGCGGCGGGCGGCGTGCGGCGTGCGGCGGGCGGCGTGCGGCGGGCGGCGGACGGCGGGGCGCGGCAGGCGGGGCACGGCGAGCGGCTGCATGGTCGCGGGCGGCGGGCTTCGGGTGGCGGGCGGCGGGGCGCGGCAGGCGGGCTTCGGGCGCGGGGCACGGCGGGTTGTTGGCGGCTATTTACCCGCGCGCGCCCCGCCCGACGCGGCTTTGTGCCCGCCCCGCGCCCGGCTTTGTCATGCTGATCAACCGTATTAACGCCATTGTCGCCGTCTGAATGACGGCGCGCCCCGCCCCGCCCCACTCCGCCCCGCCCTGCCCCACCTCGCCCCGCCCCGCTCCGCCCCGCCCACCCCTCCCAGCCTGCCTCTTGATCGCGCTTCGTTTATATGTGTCGCTCCGCCCGGCAAAATGGGCGATGTGTGTAGAGGGCGAGCAGGATGCGGGTGAGGCACTTGCCATGCTTTATTTAGAGCTCTCCCCCTCCCCCCTCATCATCCCCACCCCATCTCACCCTCCCCGCTCATCATCCCTATCCCCCCTCATCCCTCGTCATCCCCATCCTACCTTCCCCCATCTCCCCCTCCCTCCCCTCACCATCCCCATCCTGCCTTACCCCATCTACCCCTTCTCCCCTCACCATCCCCATCCTGCCTTCCCCATCTCCTCCTCCCCCCTTCAGCATCCCATCCTGCCTTCCCCCATCTACCCCTTCTCCCCTCATGATCCCCATCCTGCCTTCCCCCTTCAACCCATCCCTCCCCATACCATCCCCATCCTGCCTTACCCCATCTACCCCTCCCTCCCCTCACCATCCCCATCCTGCCTTCCCCCATCTCCCCCTCCCTCCCCTCACCATCCCCATCCTGCCTTCCACCATCTCCTCCCCCTCCCTCCCCTCACCATCCCCATCTTGCCTTCCCCAATCGACCGCTTCTCCCCTCACCATCCCCATCCTGCCTTCCCCCATCTCCCCCTCCCTCCCCTCACCATCCCCATCCTGCCTTCCCCCAGCCCCCCTTCCTTCTTCCTCCTTCCTCACTCTCTATTCTCTCGCCCCACCGCCGCCGCCGCCGCCCCTTCTCGCCCCACCGCCGCTCGCCCCACCACCGCCACCCCTTCTCGCCCCACCGCCGCTCGCCCCACCGCCACCGACTCTTCTCGCCCCACCGCCGCCCCTTCTCGCCCCACCGCCGCTCGGCCACCGCGGCTGTCCTTTCTCGCCCCACCGCCGCTCGCCCCACCGCCGCCGCCCCTTGTCGCCCCAGCGCCGCTCGCCCCACCGCCGCGGCCCCTTCTCGCCCCACCGCCGCCGCCCCTTCTCCCCGTAGCCGCCGCTTCACATAATGGGAGGTGAATTGCCCGTTATTTCTACTCTCTTATACCGGGCGCGTTTTCTTTTGGTGATAATTAATACGGCCACCAGGGCGTGTGTGTGGTGCAGCGATGTAGGGGGGTAGAGGGAGGGGGAGGAGATCGGCGGAGAGAGGGGGGGGTGGGGGGGAGGAGAACGGCCCCTCCGTGAATAGGGTGTGAATGGATTGCTCTGACGCGGAATGGATGGGTGAAAGTCGGGGGGGGGGGGGGGTGTATGAGGGTGCAGGGTGGGGGTAGGGTGGAGGAGGGGGAATGGGGGGGGGGGGTGAGGGTTTATAGAGTGACTTGAGCAGGGGTACACACAATGAGGGTGGCTGGTGAGCTGTGTGTATGGTGAGGGGTTTCTGGAGGGGGTTGGGGGGCGGATGGCGGAGGGAGGAGGTGTGTGGGGGGGGGGGGGAGGTGTGCCCAGGCTTTGTGAGGCCAGACCCTGGTCTTTGTTGGGAGTCTGAGGAAGCATTACAATCCTCACACCCTTTCCCCACCCACCCACCCCGCTATACAAGCCCGTCCATACAAGCCCACAAGCCCGGCGGGCCCGCCTTCCCCTCCCCCTCCCTCCCCAATCCACCCCCACCCCCCAACCCCCTTCCTTCCCATTACACATGACCGGGCCGAGACGAAGAGAAGCATTTTGCGGGCAAACTGTGCAAAACTTTACAGCAAATATGCCCGATTGAATCCATAGACTCGGCCGCTGCTGAGCGGGCCGTGGGGGCGCGACCGCGGCGCGACGCCGCGACAACAACACCTCCTTTCACGCGGCCTTTTCAACCAGTGCCACGCATGCGTAAGTGACCCCCACTCGCACACAAAGGCGCGCCATGTAATTTCTGCGATTTTTCCCGCCTCCCACCTACCCTCTCTCCTTTCCGCCCGCCCTCGCTATTTTCCCTACCTTCTATCTTTCTTCCTTCCCTCCTTCCTTCCCTCCCTCCTTCCTTACCTCCCTCCTTCCTTACCTCCCTCCTTCCCCCATTCATTCCCTCCCTCCTTCCTTCCCTCCCTCCTTTCTTCCCTCCCTCCTTCCTTACCTCCCTCCTTCCCCCATTCATTCCCTCCCTCCTTCCTGCCCTCCCTCCTTTCTTCCCTCCCTCCTTCCTTACCTCCCTCCTTCCCCCATTCATTCCCTCCCTCCTTCCTTCCCTCCCTCCTTTCTTCCCTCCCTCCTTCCTTACCTCCCTCCTTCCCCCATTCATTCCCTCCTCCTTCCTTCCTCCCTCCTTTCTTCCCTCCCTCCTTCCTTACCTCCCTCCTTCCCCCATCATTCCCTCCCCTTCCTTCCCTCCCTCCTTTCTTCCCTCCCTCCTTCCTTACCTCCCTCCTTCCCCCATTCATTCCCTCCCTGCTTCCTTCAATACCTCCCTCCTTCCATCCTTCCTTCGTTCCTCCCTTTCTTGCCTCCATCACTCTGCAGACCTCTTCCCATCCTCGCTGCTCATTGCCGTCGAAGCCCTCGAAGACCTCGAAGCCCTCGAAACCCTCGAAGCCCTCAAAACCATCGACTACCCTCACTGCCTTGGCCCTCGCCCTCGCCCTCGCCCTCGCCCTCGCCCTCGCTAGTCATGAGGAAGCTCGCCTGATGGCGTTAAAATGGCGTTGTCCACCTCGGGAAACAAATACAAGTAGTTCATGCTGGTGGAACAGGGGCGCAGGTTGGTGGAATAGCGGGTGGCTGGTGGAACAGGGGCGTGGGCTGGTGAAACAAGGGGGGGGGCTGGTGAAACAGGGGCGTGGGCTGGTGGAACAGTGGGTGGCCGGTGGAACAGTGGGTGGCTGGTGGAACTGTGGACAGCTGGTGGAACTGCAAATAGCTGGTGGAACAGGGGGTGGCTGGTGGAACAGTGGGTGGCTGGTGGAATAGGGGGTGGCTGGGGGAACAGTGGGCGGCTAGTGGAAGAGCGGGTGGCTGGTGGAACAGGGAGTGGCTGGTGGAACTGTGGGCAGCTGGCGGAACTGCAAATGGCTGGTGGAACTGTGGGTCGCTGGTGGAACTGTGGGGGGCTGGTGAAACAGGGGTGGCTGGTGGAACAGCAGATGGCCTGTGGAGATGTGGGTCGCTGGTGGAACAGGGGGTGGCTGGTGGAACTGTGGGTTGTTGGTGGTACTGCAAGTGGCTGGTGGAACAGGGGGTCACTGGTGGAACTGCGAGTGGTTGTTGGAACAGCCGGTGGCTGGTGGAACTGCGAGTGGTTGTTGGAACAGCCGGTGGCTGGTCGAACTGCAGGTGGCTGGTGGAACAGCAGGTGGCTGGTGGAACTGTGAGTGGCTGGTGGAACTGTGAGTGGCTGGTGGAACTGTGGGGGGCTGGTGGAACAGTGGGGGGTGGTGGAACAGCGGGTGGCTGGTGGAACAGTGGGTGGCTGCGCGCGCAGGTCGCCAACTCCTGCCTGCATTGTTGTGTTGACACGCCAGTCGGGGCTGCCTTGTGCGGGCCGACAATGGCCGACACTGGGACTGAATGGGGGCTGAATGGGGGCTGAATGGGGGCTGAATGGGGGCTGAGTGGGGCTGAATGGGGAAGGCTGAGTGTGGGGGGTTAGTGGGGGAAGTGGGGGAATATAGTGGGGGAAGTGTGGTGCATGCTGGGGAGTAAGTGGGGCGAATGAGGGTGAGTGGGGATGAGAGAGTGAAGGTAAGATGGGTGTGGTGAGTGAGGATGGGGTGAGTGAGGGTAAATGGAGGTGAGTGTGGGTGAGTGAGGGTGAGTGGGGATGAGAGAGTGAAGGTAAGATGGGTGTGGTGAGTGAGGATGGGGTGAGTGAGGGTAAATGTGGGTGAGTTGGGTGAGTGTTGGTGAGTGGGAATGAGTGTGTGTGGGTGAGTTTGGGTGAGTGAATGCCTGGTTAATGCAACGGACTGAGTGAGGGTGAGTGGGGGTGAGTGAGTGCATGGTGAGTCTGGGTGAATGGTGGGTGACTGGGGTGAGTGCAGGTGAGAGCGGGTAAGTGGAAGTGTGTGAGTGCATGTGACTCTGGGTGAATGGTGAATCTGGGTGAGTGGGGATGGGTGAATGTGCGAGTGTGCTGGGGTGTTGGGTGAGAGTGGCAGTGGGTGGGGGTGAGAGGGGGTGGGTGAATGGGGGTGATTTGGGGTGAATGAGGGTGATTTGGGGTGAGTGTGGCGGTGAGTGGGGTGAGTGGGAGTGAGTGCATGGGGGTGAGTGTCTGCATGTTGATTCTGAGTGAATTATGGGTGCGCATGGATTAGTGAGGGTGGGAGTGAGTGAATGAGGGTGAGTGAGAGTGGTGAGTGTGGATGAGTGAGGGTGTGGGTGAATGTAAGAGCTGGGGTGATTGGGGTGAGTGGGGTTGAGTGAGTGTGGGTGAATGGTGGGCAAGTTGGGATAAGCGAGGTCGGAGCATATGTATGGAATGATACAGTGTGGGTGAGTATGGGTAATTGTTGGTGGGCATGGGTGAGTGTCGGTGAGTGTGGATGAGTTTGGGTGAGTGCCTGGAAGGTGTTATGAGGGTAATCAGGCCCCAAGGGCCAGCCGCTACTGGATGTCGCATCGGTCGAGCTCTTGTCACTTTTGGATTAGCTATCTCGAGAGCTGGACGAGAAAATAACTAGAGATATATATTAAAGACAGGAATTAATGAGTTGGTACGATGCCTGCTTCTCGTGTGGGAAGCCGTGGGATCAATCCCTGACCAAATTAAACCGAAGACTTTACATACACACAATGTGGCCGAATTGGTAGAGAGGTAAAACTCGAGATAACAAACATACCAGTGCAGTCAAGGGTGCCTATATCCAGGGATAAAGGGGATGAGAATGTGCTAGCTGAGAAGGTAGAAGAGATGCTGAGGCAAGGGATGATTGAGACAGCGACAGAAGGCAGGAGAACCTTCATCTCCCACCTATTCTTAAGGCCAAAAAAGGATTGGGACTTCAGGCCCATCCTAAACCTGTTAAAGCTAAATGAGACCACAGTATATATGCATTTCAAATAGAACAGCTCAGCATGGTAGTGCAATTGGTACACAAAGGGGCGTCGCTGACAAGCATAGACATATCGCAAGCCTACCCACAGCCTGGAGATTAGGGAAAGTGACCGTGACCTGCTGCAGTTCTTGCATGATGAGCAAAGGTATAGATTCAAGTTGTTACCAAACGGGCTCAGCTCTGGGCTGAGAACCTTCACAAAAATCATGAAGGCGGTTATGAGTTATTTGAGAACTAACAACAACATACTGCTTTGCATCTATATAGATGATACAATCATAATAGGGAAGACACAGGCAGAGGTGAGGGAAGCAGTAGAGACACCGTTAGAGCTACTAACCAGACTGGCCTTCACGATTAACAGGGAGAAATCAGTGTTAGTACCAACACGAGAAATACAATTTCTGGGGTTCAGGATAAACATGGTACTGATCAGAGTAGATGTACCATCAAAAAGGTGTGAAGAGATCAGAAACTTTATCGGGGAGATAGTTAATAAGAGAGACCTAACCATACAAAACCTAGCAACACTAACCGGAAAACTAGTGGAAACAGATCCGGGTAACAAGTGGGTGAGAATCAGGTCGAAGGTAATAGTGAGAGCACTGAACTGGAACCTGAAGGACTCAAAAGGAAACTTCGGGACACTAACCAGAAGAGTAAAAGACTGCCTACAGTTCTGGCAGGAGAGAATAGGGGAGGCATATAAAGACTACATGCATCTTCACATGGGTGGGGTTATTACAACCACACCCACCGTGTGCACTATGGTGAACAATGGGATGAGTTAGTCAGTGAATCGACACACATAAATGTTCTAGAATTAAGAGCAGTAATACGCATGCTAGGGCATAGAGGAGAAGTGCTGAGCCATAAACATGTCAAAGTGTACGCCGATAACATAACCACCATGGCATGTATAATGAAAGGTGGATCAGCAAGATCAAAACTGTGCCAGCTAGAAACTGAAGCGATCTGGGACATCACCGATAGCAGGCACATACTCCTGACCATTGGGTTCTGTCCGTGGGTGGACAACATAGAAGCCGACTTGGTGTCACAGGTGTTCACAGATGTGGGGGAGTGGTCACTAGACAGAGCAGTAGCCTAACATTGACATGTTCGCCTCAAGGGAGAATAAACAACTGCCAACATTCATCTTGAGGGAATTTGATAAGAGTGCTGTGGGGAAGTATGCCTTAGCACTAGAATGGCATAACATTAACGGTTTCTTCTTTCCGCCTTTCAGCTGCCTGTCGAGAGTGTTGCTGAAATTGAGGGGAGAGAACACAACGGGGGTGTTGGTGGTGCCGGACTGGCCAACACAGCCCTGGTTCCCACTGCTACGACAGATGGTGGGATATGGCGCCTCACTGCAGATACCAGTTACAGAGCACACCCTAGTGCTCAGAGGAAACAGGGGCGGGAAAGTGTTTCGCTGGCGGCCAAAATGAGGATCATTGCACTGAAACTCTGAGCGACATGTTCAGGGCAATGGGGATGAGCAGGGCGACGGCAGAAATCATGAGCCTCGTGGGCTGAGAACATGAGGAAGCAGTACACGCAGGTGTTGAAGAGGTGGGCATCGCATTCTGACAGAGCAAGGATCAATGCTAAAAGTGCCACGCTACACAAGGGTATCGAATATCTAGAGAAGCTGTTCACAGAAGGGGCAGCAAGGACAATGATAAACATGGTGCGCTCGCTGCTGTCCGCGTTCATCACCATCGGGGGAAAACCATTTGGAGAAAACCCACTCGTGAGCAGGATGCTTAAAAGCATAGGGAACTTAAAACCAAGCATCCCTATGTATGAGTCCATGTGGGACCTGCAGGAGTGGGGGCCAACCGGGTCGCTAGACATTGAGAAACTCAACAAACTAACAGTGTGCCTATTACTGCTAGTGATGGTACAGCGCCTACAAGCACTGGGCCAAATGAAGCGCAGAGACATTACGTGAGACATGGGGAGTTGTACGCTATGCTAGTCAACAAAGCTAAAGTCAAACAACCCGACACGTAACCCGCTTGTGTTGACTTTCAGAGAGTATGAGGTGAACAAACTATGTGTATTCAGACATCTCAAAAAGTACATGGGCAGGGTGGAACTAGCCAGGGCTGAGCCGGCAATGTTCGCCACGATGAGAAGCCCACACATGGTGCTTCACAAGAGACGCTCTCCAGGTACGTGAGGAATACCATGGCAGAGGCATCAGTTCACGACATACACCTGCAGGCACGGCACCACAAGCACCGCGGTCAGGCGGCAGGTGCCCATAGCAATGATCCTGACAGCAGTGGGATGGGTGGGGGAAGGCACATTCAGGAGGTTGTGGCAAATGACAATAACACGACCCTATCCCGAACATCTGGACAGGTAACCCAGATAAATAAACAATTGATCTGTGCTTATCTATCCAAGTAAAACACCAAGAAGGGTGACGCAGAATGAGTTAGGCTAGAGAGCCACGAATAAAAATATAAAAGCGTTAAGCAACATTCAAGTGTACTGGTGCTTACTGAGAATAAAATAATGAGAAATAGAAAATAATGAACTACACGGTATACAGTCACAATACAAAGAAGTGGCTGGCCCTTGGAGCCTGATTACCATCATAATATAAGATTCTGCTATTAACATGCAGCAGAATATGGATTATTATGTTAAGAAGTAGGCCACAAGGGACCAGCGGCCCACCCTAGACAATATATACACGAGTTCAACCAGAACAAGCTGGACAGACGCAAGAAGTCTATAATTAATCCCACCCTATAAACAACTGCGTAATGAGTAGTAAAGATAGACAACAAATAATGACGACGTGACATCCAGTAGCCACTGGCCCCCTTGTGGCCTACTTCTTACCATAATAATCCATATTCTGCTGCATGTTAATGGCAGAATTTTATATTATTGTGTAACCTCAACAGACACTTGTAGACACACAGACAGACGTGCACTGATTGCACTTTAACGAAGGAGGCACAGTGGGCGAGGTGCGAAACCGGGGGGGGGGGGGGCGGAGGGACAGTGTGTGGGAGTGGGTGTGGGTGTGTTGGGGATGTATGTGGGTGTACATGTGGGTGTGTGGGTGTGGGTGGTTGTGTATGTGGGTGGGTGAGTGTTGGTGTGTGTATGTGGGTGTGTTGGTGGATGGGTGGGTATGTGGGTGTGTGGATGTGTTGGTGTGGGTGGTGTGTGGGTGTGCGGGTGTGTATGTGTGTATGTGTGGGTGGGTGGGTCTGTATGTATAGATGTGTGTGTGTGTGTGGGTGTGTATTTGGGTGTGTGGGTGGGTGTATGTGTGTGGGTGTGTGGCTGTGAGTGTATGTGTGTGTGCAGATGTTTGTGTGTCGATGTGTGTGCATGGGTGTGGATGTATGTGTGGGTGGGTGTTGGTGTGTGTATGTGGATGTGTGTGGGGTTGGGGGGAAGTATGCGTACACATACACGTCACTACCCAAGTCGCCGTCAACTACTTCAGGACTGGCTACCGCCGTTGGATTGATGTCCCCAACCTCCAGCGTTGTCCCTGCGGCACTAAGATCTTCAATGTGGCCCACATACTCGCCTCATGTGGCGCCGTCAACAGATCTGCCATCAGTGACTTCACTGAGGACGCTGACCACCAACTCAGCGACAATAGGGCCGCTCTGGCTATCCTCTCCAGGATTTCCAAGTCATCCTGGAACGCACTTGCTCGCTTCTACCGCCAGAACGTAGACATCATCAACAGTTGGTCACCCAGGCCATGACCCCACCTCAACGCCATAGCTGACTTAACACCACTACCAACTAACCACTAATTTTCACTAACAACTAACAGGTAACCCCACCCACTGCCTAACTAATCCCATCCTCACTTCACTTCTTCCTCTGGCCTTGGCCGGACTTACTGTGCATACTGGTGAATCTGGAGGGACTGGTCAAGTCAAACCAATGACTTATAAAATAGGTACCTGTTGCTGCTTGGCACTTGGTGTTATGAGATCAGGACAGGGACTGGGCGCAGAGTATCAGGATAATGTGACTGTGTGGGACATCAGGTCATGGTGCCGGTGGCCTGATTTCCCAGTGGGGCAGCACTATACAGTCGCCATGAGTGTGCACTGTCACAAGTCGGTGCACGTCCTGGTATGGTCTAGGGTCTTACTGGGGCGTAAAACTACACCAACCACCCAGCCTCTCCTGGCCCTCTCAGAGAACTGTGATGGGCTCTTAGGCTGCCATTTTCCTTCCTCCCCCCCTCCCCTCTACCGCCCCCAATTCCTCTGATCACTACCCATCGGAATCAACTCCCGACCACATGGGACTGTTTTCAGCGGTGCCCATTCAGTGCTGCAGATTTGTAGCCTTCAGCGCACCAATGCGACTGAAAACTCCCCAAAAACCAACCTACACACCACACACAGATCACACATAGCTGGGACTCATCCACACCTCACACATGCGGGTGTGTGTGTGTGTGGGGGGGGGGGCATTAAGGTGGGGGGGAGAGAGTGTGTTGGGCATTCAGAGGCCCAACTCACACACATGCTGTGTGCACATTTCGCACAACTCACTACTCACGTAGTGAGCACTTCGCGCAATACTCCCACCTGCCACAGGCACATCTCCCCCAAAACATCTCCCCCAAACATCTCCCCCAAACATCTCCCCCAAACATCTCCCCCAAACATCTCCCCCAAACATCTCCCCCAAACATCTCCCCCAAAACATCTCCCCCAACATCTCCCCCAAAACATCTCCCCAAACATCTCCCCCAAACATCTCCTCCAAACATCTCCCCAAACATCTCCCCCAAACATCTCCCCCAAAACATCTCCCCCAAACACCTCCAAAAACATCTCCCCCCAAACATCTCCCCCAAAAACATCTCCCCAAACATCTCCCCAAACATCTCCCCAAACATCTCCCCAAAACATCTCCCCCAAACATCTCCCCAAACATCTCCCCCAAACATCTCCCCCAAACATCTCCCCCAAACATCTCCCCCAAAATATCTCCCCCAAACATCTCTCCCAAACATCTCCCCCAAACATCTCCCCCAAATATCTCCCCCAAACAACTCCAAAGGGGACCGGGCGCAGTGGATGAATCGGTAGAGAGCAGGCTTCCCGTGTGGAAGGGTGAGATTTCGAATCCCAGCTGACTAAAACCAATGAGATATAAAATTGATACTTGTCGCTACTTAGCCCGGCACTAAATAGGACAAGGAATGACTGGTTAGTACAGTACAGTATATAACCCCGTTAAACTTGAAGGGACCCTAGAAAATTGCTTGGATTAACCAATCATTGGTCTAACCAAGCTTTGGCTTCGACTTTGAGTTGGCTTTGGGAAAAACGCAGGTGCATTATGAATGCAATATACAATGTATGTGGACACTTTGATTATTGTTGTTGATGTATATACAGTATAACCCAGTTAAACCAAGCTCAGTTAAACCAAATGATCGATTAATCCAAACGTTTTTTGGCGGCCCGGCAAAATACTACCATTTATCATCTAAAAAAGTCTCAAATGACCTAATAACCACATGAAAGTTTGGTTTAACCGTACCGGAAGTGGCCTGGGGCCCGACAATTTTGTTTGGATTAACCGATAGTTTGGATTAACCGACTTTGGTTTAACCGATTTTTTTTTATATGATAAATGGTAGTATTTTGCCAGGCCGCCGAAAAAAGTTTGGATTAACCGATCGTTTGGTTTAACCAAGCTTGAATAAATGGGGTTGTACTGTATCAGGATACTGTGACTGCATGGGATATTAGGTCATGGTGCCAGTAACATGGTCTCCCAGTGGAGCGGCACTACAAAGTCACACTGTCAGAAGTTGGTGCCTGTACTGATATGACCATAGATGTTGCTAGGATGTAAAACAATAACAAACAAACAAATCTCCAAAGGGTCCTAACGTTGCCCACAATAGGTTTTAATGTACTTAGTCCAATGAATACATTATGGGCCTGTCACATTACGGCATATGGCGGAGGCGTATATAAAACGTACCGATAAAATTTGAAAACGGTTGCAGGACGAAGTATGGTGACCTTTGTGCACTGATATGAGCGTATGCATAGCGTGTGAGTAGTGTATGAGTAGCGTGTGAGTACGTGTCAGTTTTCGGTGCATATGCCATCATACGCTACGCATATGCTACGCATACGCTACGCATATGCCGTATACGCCATATACGCCCGGTCCCTCCCTCCCCCTCTCTCCCTCCCTCCGTCCCTTGCGGTGCCATGCATATGCCGGGCATACGCTGAATATATGCTTTGTACACACTGAGAATACACTACGAATACGCTCAAATACCTTACATGCACGCCAGGCGTACACTACATACGCTGTAGATATGCCGAAGGAGCGATTTTGGCGTATGCGTAACGCAAGATGGCGTACGTATAGCATATGCACAACGTATGATGGCATATGCTTAGCGTATGCATAGCGTATGAGGAGCATATGAGCCTTACGTCGCGATACGCTGACAGTTTTTAGCATGCCCAAAAGATTTTAGGACGGACGCGCGTATGATGGCGTATGAGGGATATGCCGGGCATATATGAAGTATGCGCAGCATATGCGCAGCGTATGTGCAGCATATGCACAGCATATGCACAGCAGATGCGCAGCATATGCACAGCGTATGCGAAGCTTATAACGGCATATGACGGCGTATGTGACGCAAGGCGATACGCCGGCAAGGGCTTCCGCCATACGCCATAATGTGACAGGCGCATTACATTTAAAAAAAGAAGAAGATTCATTTAGATTTAATCAAATGTACCGAACTTGAATAAATAGTGCACTCATTAAAGTTGCACAGTCCCATAAAAGCTTAAAATTGTCAAAAAGCAAAACACTTACCATATATGTCCCAATAGAAGCACGCTACCCAATAGAAGCACACCCCCATTTCAAGATTGAAAGCACGCACAAATTTACGATCATATTCAGACTGAATGCACATAAAATAAAACAATCCAACTTTATTTCAGACGCACGACAAAAAGACATACAAATTTACGATCATATTCAGACTGAATGCACATAAAATAAGACAATCCCATTATATTTCATAGGCACAACAAAAACGAATCAATGAAATTCTTTAACTTTGAATAGACGCGCATCCATCTGTCTGCACTCGCACAGTGTGCGTCTATTGGGACATATTTGGTATCTAGATTTGAACCTACATATCCAAATTTGATACTGCAGTAGGTATTAAGCATTGTTGGACTAGTGCTTCCCAGCGGTAAAAACAAGTGTTGACACACTTATCCGTTATGAGCAGGGTAAATAAATTCAGCACACACACAACAACAAAAATCCAAAGAAAATCAATGGGCATAGAGGGGCATCCTAAGTCAATTTACTAATACCAATAGAACATGTTATTTCTGAATCATATGGGATCAGTTTTGATAAGCATGCCAAAATTAATTTAGCATGCTTACTACACTTCAATTATTGACTAATGCCTGGTACACACCTCCCGTGTACCATCTAAAACTGCCCGTTTCGCGCATAAGTTTGAGTTTTAGTCGTTAGGTGTGTGACCCCCTAGCACACCAGAGCCTTGCGATTCGCGACTTAAAACTCAGTTTTAGGGGTTAAAACTGAAATCGCAAGGGATTCGAAAACGAATCGGGCAGTTTTAGATCGTATACGGGATGGGTCGGGGTCGTGATGCGCAGTCAGTTTTAGTGCGTGAATCGTAAACCGGAGGTGTGTACCAGGCATAAGTTAGTCATTTTAGAGAAAAGTTACTTCAAGATTTAACTAAGGTAGATTATTACAATCAACCTAAGACATTTATCTAGAAAATGACAGAAACTCAAAACCATCGGACTATGCAACTTTAAGCTTGGTACACACCTCCCGTATATAATTCACATGCTAAAACTGACTGCCTGGCAGTACCCGTTACAACCCGACTCGTCCTGTTTCACGACTAAAACTGCCCAATTCATTTTTTGAATCTTATAAAACCTGGTACACACCTCCCATTTCACCACAAAGTTTGAGTTTTAGTCGGTTTCAGTCTTTAGGCGTGTGACCCCCTCTCACACACGAGCCTTCCGATTATCGACTTAAAACTCAGTTTTAGGTTTTATACGGGAGGTGTGTACCGGCCTTTAATTGTTTCTTTGGGGGTTTGCTACTTAGAAACATGGAACTTCAATGGCGTTGGCATCCGATGACCTGACCTAATTAATCTAGCAATGAGATTTTGCACTTGGCTTCAAGTGGTGTATGCATACATTATTTTGAATGTTTTTCGCTTCAGATATATCCAAAGTTAGCAAATTGTCATGAATTGAATTGATGTACAGTAAAACCTCTCTAGATCGACCGATAATGGGACTGGCTTTAGATGGTCCACTTAGGGAGGTGGGAGGTTGAGGGAGTTTGATGCACACACATCTCACACACAAAATGCACATACATCTCACACACACAACTCATACACAACTGTTCCCTTCCACATCACACACACTGTTTACACAAAATGGACACACATTTCACACACACAACTCACACACAACCACTCCCACACACATCATACACACTGATTAACCAACATGCGCACAAATCTCACACACACAACTCACACACAACCATTCCCACAAACTTCACACACACACTGCTTACACACAATTCACACACGACTCACGGAATGCTCTCCCCTACACACAGCCACACATCACCCACACTATGCTCACAAAAAGTTCACCCACATCTCACACAAAGTTCAGACACATGCCCTCCCCCCAACCTCCACATCCACACATCCACACATTCACCCATATCCCAGGTCCACCCCCCCCCCACTGCTCCCAGGTCCCCCCCCCCCCCATACTCCCACCCCTCGCCCCCTTGTGGGTTCCGTTGCATCGGCGCCTGCGCGGAGGTGTTTTGTTGTGTTCTAGTTCCGGTTCGGCTGTCCCGTGAGTAGCACAGCGCATCCCACCCCACAGACACCCACACACACACATCCTCACACCCACACCCACACACCCACACCCACTCACACGCCCCCACACCCACTCACACGCCCCCACCCCCACACATCCTCACGCATCCCCACACCCACACATCCCCACACTCATTCTCACACCCACCCACACCCACACATACACATACCTCCACCCACGCCCACACCCACGCCCACACCCACACACCCACATCCACACACACCCCACGCGACCCCCACACCCTTACACACTCACACACTCCCACACACACATACCCCAGATACATACACCCCACTCACCCCCACCCTTACACACTCACCCACACCCACACACACACATACCCCACATACATATACCCCACCCACCCCCACCCACACACCCATTCCCACACCCATTCCCACACCCATACCCACACCCATACCCATACCCACACCCATACCCACGCACACCCACACCCACACCCACACCCACACCCACGCACCCACGCACCCACACACCAGTGACACCCGTGCGCGTCATTCGGTCGGTGACGAATGCACGACTCGTTACCTCTCAATGACAGCAGAATGACACTGGGTCGGGATAGCATTGGTCTCCACTGGGCCTACATTCTCCATGACGCAGGACGTGGGTACAGGGTGCAGGCACAGGATGCAGACAGAGGATGCAGACAGAGGATGCAGGCACAGGATGCAGGCACAGGATGCAGGCACAGGATGCAGACAGAGGATGCAGACACAGGATGCAGACACAGGACACAGACACAGGATGCAGACACAGGATGCAAACACAGGATGCATTTTATATGCAGGCATAGGATGCAGACACATGATGCAGACACAGGATGCAGGCACAGGATGCAGGCACAGGATGCAGACACAGGGTGCAGGCACAGGACGCAGACACAGGATGCAGACACAGGACGCAGACACAGGATGCAGACACAGGACGCAGGCACAGGATGCAGGCATAGGATGCAGGCACAGGATGCAGACACAGGATGCATACACAGGATGCAGACACAGGATGCAGACACAGGATGCAGACAAGGCATGCAGGCAAAGGATGCAGATACAGGATGCAGACACAGGATGCAGACACATGATGCAGGCACATGATGCAGGCACAGGATGCAGGCACAGGATGCAGACACAGGACGCAGGCACAGGATGCAGACACAGGATGCATACACAGGATGCATACACAGGATGCAGACACAGGATGCAGACAATGCATGCAGGCACAGCATGCAGACACAAGATGCAGACACAGGATGCAGACACATGATGCAGGCACATGATGCAGGCACAGGATGCAGGCACAGGATGCAGACACATGACGCAGGCACAGGATGCAGACAAGGGATGCAGGCACAGGATGCAGACACAGGATGCAAGCTCTCCACTGGACTCGCACATACACTCTCCACAGCGAAGGCTCAGTCGTAGGATCTCTCCACTCCCCACGTTGTCTCCAGTGCGCATCCGCTCTCCACTGCGCAGGCGCAAAAGCTCTCAACCGCGCAGGCGCATGCACAGTTGGCCCACTGCGCGGCGTTCATTTCCAATCACATTTATTCCGCAAACAATTGCATTACATTATTAAAGAAATGCAAACACGCATGCGAGTCGCATTTGCGGAGACAGGAAGTTAGCGAATCTATGACTCGACACAACCACCGTCCCACCCCCACCCCCACCCCACTCCCCCAACCCCACACCCGCCTTTTACGCACGCCTCGCGGAAGAATGTGTTGTTGAAATCTGAGAATTGTATTAGACACTAGCCTGATGTCTCCAGGAAATAAGAAATATTTACATATTGCATGTAGCCTGTCATATTGATATTATCAAATAAGCATCAAATCAGTATTCAATCAGCATTAGATCAGTATTGAATCGGTATTGAATCAGTATTGAATCAGCATTGAATCAGTATTTAATCAGTATTGAATCAGCATCGAATCAGTATTAAATCAGTATTAAATCAGCATTGAATCAGTATTGAATTAGTATTGAATCATTATTAAATGAGTATTAAATCTGCATTGAATTTGTATTAAATCATTATTAAATCACTATTAAATCAGAATTAAATCAGAATTAAATCAGTATTGGGCCCATATTATATCAGGGTTAAATCACTATTAAATCAGTTTATTTTCTGGTTATTGCATGGTGATAATACACCTGACTGCAGTGTCATAGGCCAACTCTATTACATTTCCAAATTGTAGTGCAATATGGTATGCCAAAGTTGTATAATCAGGTGGTCTTGAGGCCCGGCCATATTTCAAAAGCAAAATTACAAGTACAATCTATATTGCTTCATGGGAATATAAACCAATTGCTCCTGGTAATATAAATTAATTTATTTGAAGTGACTTTAATTTTAAATGATTAAATCTTCAGATAGTTTAATTGAATAAATGCCTAATTAATGTTGGCGTCCACAACTAAATACTGGGCATAGGCTTTAGTTACATATATCTGAGCATGTACTACCCTAGTCACACGAGGCCTGCGTTTGCTTATGATCGATTTGCGATGTCAAAATGTCCTCCTTGCGCCCTCATTAATTGCTGTCGCCGCGAGGACGCCAACCTCCCGGCATCCATTTCAGAAATGTTGGACCCAAGGAGGTTGCTGCTGCTGCCCAACCTCCTTGCGTCCTGTTCCGGCGGCGGCATTAAAAAGTGGTTGGCACCCTGGTGCCGCCCTGGCACCGCCCTGGTGCTGCCAGGTCACCGACCCCTTGGTTGGCGAGTTGGCGCTGACCTGGTGCCGACCTAGTGACACCAAAATATGTAATGCCACCTTCACCGGGTGGTCAGCACTACTGCGCCAACCCGGCACCGCCCTGGCGCTGCCCCGGCGCAGTCCCGGTGCTGATGCGGCAACGGCCCGGCACGGCCCTGGCGCCGCCCTGGCGCTGACCTGGCGACGACCATGTATTTGAATGAATGTATCGAATGGGACGATGGGAGGTTGGCGTCCTTTTGAGCATAAGGAGGTTGGCGGCGAACGCTGGCTGTCGTGTTACTGGGGTATTACGGGAGCACAAAACTGCAACAGCAACAAATGCTTAATCAGTGCACCAGCAGCAAAGTTGGATATGTAGGTTCTAGCCAATGTCTCTGTTTTTGATTTAGAAAAATGTATGAAATCATCAAATCATGCAGCAGTCCAACGATAGGACACTATTTATCTATACCTAATTCTATGTAAGCCCAATGATGATGATGCTTGTTTGTTGGGGTTTTCCGTCCTATGTATATGTATGGTCATATAAAGACAGCTGCCGACTTATGACACTGCGCGGTCATCGCGACTTTACAGTGCTACCCAACTTGGACTTGGAGACCAGGCCGCCGCCACCATGGCCTAATATCCCACTCAGTCACATTATTCTGATAGTGCGCTAACAAACCCATGCCTTATCCTAGTAATGCCGACCAGTATCTATTCTTAAAGTCATTGGTTTGATTCTGCCTGGATTCAAACTCCCAACCTTCCACACAGGAAGCCTGATCTCTATCAATTGGGCCACTGCGTTCAGTTTTGTTTGTTTGTTGTTGTTTTACATCCTAGCAACATCTAAGGTCATATCAGGACGGGTACTGACTTGTAACAGTGCACACTCATGGTGACTTTATAGTGCTGCCCCACTGGAAGACCAGGCCGCCAGCACCATGACCTGATATCCCACTCAGTCACATTATCCTGACACTGAGCCAACCAGTCCTTGCCCTATCCTAATAATGCCAAGCGCCAGGCTAGGAAGTGACAAGTATCAATGTTTAAGTCATCGGTTTGACTAGATCCTGGTTCGAACCCATGACCCCACGATCTACCAACACGGGAGACGGACGCTCTAACTCATTCGGCCATCCCGTCTGGTCCGCTGCGTTCAGTGATGATGATCATGATGATGATGATAATGATGGTAATAATAAGCACAAGAACAACAAACAATAACGAAGACCGATTTGTAGTATTCAAACTTTTGTGTATTTCACAATAAACAAACGTTAACAAAAACTGGAAACATATTCAATTGCCAATAATCAATGTTAAGCGAATTGTGGGGGTGGGTGTGGGCTTTGCGCCTGACATTAGAATTAGAACTTCCGTTATATATATACCTATACATCATCAATATATAAACATGCATATATGCACATATATATCACACTTATACACTACCTACATATAAATATGCATATGTGCACATATATATCACACTTATACATTACATATATATAAACATGCATATATGCACATATATATCACACTTATACATTACCTATATATCTATATATATATACATATATATATATAGACAATAGACATATAAGCCTAGTCTGCACATCTGTCGACTGAGTATCACAGTACACACAAATAACGCCAGTGACTTGTCTGCCTGTCTGCCGCACAGGATAGACACAACTGAGATACACACACACACGTTGTGTGTCAGTCTGTCAACGCACTAGCGGGCAGTCGGTGAATTAAAGAAGGAAGTACAGTAAAACCTCTCTAACCGACCACCTACACAGAGCGATCACTCCCCTGTATCAATCGCTTTATATGTGTCCCAACAATGCCACTATAACAATATTCTAACTCCCTAACCCGACCATCTCCCTAAATGGACCACTTAAAGTCGGTCCCAAGGTCGGCCGATTTAGAGAGGTTTGACGACAGTAAAACCAATCTAAATCGACCGACCTTGGGACCGACTTCAGTTAAACTTCTCTACGTCGACCGTCCATTTAGGGAGGTGATCGGTTCAGGGAGGTTTAAAAAAAATCATTACAATGGTATTGTGTAGGCAATCTTTTAGCACCCAAATAGGGGAGTGGTCGATCTGTGGAGGTGGTCAGTTAGAAAGGTTTTACTGTAGTTGTAATGGTGGATAATGAATGCTCTCACCACGCCTTGATTCCTTTCTGCTCAGGGCGCATGCGCAATGTGTTGCATCACCAGCAGTAGGAGCTTTGTTTGTGTGAGCGTCCCCTGAACATCGGCGTGGTCTGGGTTTGTTAGAATATTTAGTTGGTTGATTGGTTGTTGGAGCTTTATATACACACATATCTCTAAACATGCATATCTCCCTATTGATGCATATACCATATGTGTATGAATATGCATGTGTAAATATGCATGTTTACACACATGCATCACATATATATATATATATATAGACGTGCATATATATGCGAAGATAATACCTGTGCATCATTTATAATAAAGCATGCATATACACAGATATATCATATGTATGTATAACATGTATATGAAAACATGCATATACATGCTAACACACATACACATCACCAGTGAATAAATATGCATAAATGCGCATATATATCACACCTATACATAACCCATATATAAAAAATGCATATGTGCAGATATATCATACCTACACATCATCAATATATAAACATGCATATATGCACATATATATCACACTTATATATTACCTATATATAAGCATGCATATATGCACATATATATCGCACTTATACATTACCTATATATAAGCATTCATATGTGCAGATATGTCACACCTATGCAACCTCAATATCTAAACATGCATATATACACATATATATAACACCTATGCACCACCTATATATAAACATGCATATGTCCAGATATGTCACACCTATACATCATCAATATATACACATATATATCACACTTATACATTACCTATATATAAACATGCATATGGTCAGATATGTCACACCTATGCATCATCAATATATAAACATGCATAGATGCACATATATATTACATCTATGTACTACATATATATAGACATGCATATGTGCAGATATAATACACCTATGCATTATCAATATATAAACATGCATATATGGGCATATATATCACACCTATATAACCTATATATAAACATGCATATACACGCAGATATATCACACCTGTATGCACATATGAGAAATCATTGCCCAGATCAGAATACTCTCTTTGTTCAAAGTGCAACGCCTATTCGCACTCATAGCAATACAAATATTTAAAATAAACACCCTGTCACGACTAGACTATTAAACTCAACTGTGTCCCTACACCACACAGACACAAATACATGACTCATCATTTCAACTCATTGGGTGTTAGTGAGGCTATATATAACGCACTGGGGCGTGACGAATCGCACACTTTCAGCCACACAATAAAGAGCCTAAAAAAACCAACACACAAGTACCTGTCAGTGTCGTCCCCAGCGAGGAAAAGAAAGTTTGTTTTATTTAACGACGCCTCTAGAGCAAATTGATTTTTGTATCATCGGCTATTTGACGTCAAACATATGGTCATTCTGACATATTTATTTGGAGGAAACCCACTGCCATCACATAGGCTACTCTTTCCGATAAGCAGCAAGGGGTCTTTTATATGCACCTTCCAACAGACCGGAGAGCACATACCATAGCCTTTGATGAACCAGTTATGGACCACTGGCTTCACCAAGCCATGTCGCACTTCCGGGTCAGTGTATACCATATGATAGAAGACTCCAACTTGGTCAGGGTCAGTCTTGCTATGACAGTCGTGATATATGCATATATATTCATATATACACTCGTGATATATGCATATACACTTGTGATATATGCATATACACTTGTGGCATATGCATATATACACTCATGATATATGCATATATGCATATACACTCGCGATATATGCATATACACTCATGATATATGCATATACACTCATGATATATGCATATACACTTGTGATATATGCATATACACTCGTGATATATGCATATACATTTGTGGTATATGAATATACACTTGTGATATATGCATATACACTCGTGATATATGTATATATATATACTCGTGATATATGCATATACACTAGTGATATATGCATATACACTCGTGATATATGCATATACATTTGTGGTATATGAATATACACTTGTGATATATGAATATACAGTTGTGATATATGCATATACACTCGTGATATATGCATATACACTAGTGATATATGCATATACACTCGTGATATATGCATATACACTCGTGATATATGCATATACATTTGTGGTATATGAATATACACTTGTGATATATGCATATACACTCGTGATATATGCATATACACTAGTGATATATGCATATACACTCGTGATATATGCATATACACTCGTGATATATGCATATACACTCGCAATATATGCATATATACTCATGATATATGCATATACACTCGAGATATATGCATATACACTCATGATATATGCATATACACTCACGATATATCCATATACACTCATGATATATGCACATACACTTGCGATATATGCATTTATACTCATGATATATGCATATACAGTCATGATACATGCATATACAATCGTTGATATACGCGTATACACTCGTGGTAAATGCATATATACATGCAGTGTTGAACTGATAAGTGGCGCTGTGAATGGGTTAATGACGTCACACCTGTGTGTTTACGCAGTTCCGCTATAGTATGACAGTATGAAGTATTCACATGTGCTTGTGTCATGACCAGCATTGCTTTGGTCAGATTGTCAACCTATAAATAGTCCTTGTGATAATAATGGTAATCACAGTACAGATAGTAATTACAGAAATAATAATAATGGACCACTTTAAAAGTTGGCGGAAGGAATTCGCCCATGATACATACATGTGTCTAGGTTTCGTCATAGGAACTAAGCATCCTCGCTTTGTGAGGAATATAATAATGGGATATGCTGAGTCAGCAACCATGAGATAGCCAACCTAAAACAACGTAAAGTTGTGCACAGCATCTGATGGTTTTGAGATTCTGCCATTTACTGAGAATGAAATGCACACATTAGATTCATCGTTATAATCTACATTACTTTTTAGTTTGAAGTAACTCTTTTATAAATGGCTACCTTTGAAGATATTTGAAGTGAAAGCCTGTACAATTAATAATTGTGGCAAGCACGTCAAAATTCTTACATCATACACGCTTCAGCAGTAACAGGTTCTATTAAATTGGCTTTGTGTTCCCTTACGTGAATAATAAGTGCACCAGTATCTAAGGTAAATATCTAGAACCAAATCTAGGTGAGTGTTTCGGCTTCGATATTTTTATAATTTCGTCGGACCATGCAACTTTAATGTAGTTATTCTTAATGATTGTGTTAGCTACTACTAGTACTACTGGCCTACATACATACGCATTGCTAAACCACACCATTGATGTTGGTCAACTAGTTCGGCGATATTAATTATTATGTTAATGAGCTTAGCGAAAACCACGCATGCGCATCAACGGCCATGCGCTTTGCTGGTGCTCTAACCAAACAGGCCTGTCGACAAGACGGCGGCAGACGGTCAGTCGGCCAGTCGGAAGCCGGTAATCGGTTGTCGGTAGCCAATCAGAGTGGCGCATTAATGATGTATTACCCTGTATTGCTGATTGCCTACATGCGCTACACTTGTACAGTGAGATCCCGTTATAACGCGCCCCCGAATTAACAGGAATTCGGATATAACGCGATGATTCGTTGGACCCAGAATGATTTAATTCAAAGGTAGTCTAATTCAGTAATGCTAACCCCAATTTAACGCGAGCCCCATTTTTTTCGCGATAACATTAGATGGACCTGAACGATCGTGTTTTATAAGCGACTCATACTGCATATATGTGCAAATCCTTCGGCCGACTAGGTAGGATCAGCGGAACTGAGAAAGCATAAGCAGCTGATAAGTCGGCCCGACTATGTACAGTCGGCCCGACTATATACAGTCAGCCCGACTATATACAGTCGGCCCGACTATGTACAGTCGGCCCGACTGTATATAGTCGGCGCGACTATATATAGATGGCCCGACTATATACAGTCGGCCCGACTTTATATACAGTCGGGTGGTTGCTGGTCCACAACTGTCTGATTACTATTCTTTTTTTTAAAAGAGCAATAATAACCATTTGTTGCCCGATATGAAGCTTCTGGTGATGAGCATTGTCATATTACTATTATTAGTGAAGCCAATATCGATGTGCTTTCTTATAAGTAAAGACCAGGGTGTACTCTATTGGTTGTTATAGTCACGCCCACCATGTGAGTGAGCTATGTCATCTATCTAAAACAACAAAAACTACTTAAGGCTGGCCTCTGACAAGTCGGTATCCATCCTGATATGACCTTGGATGTTGCTAGGACGTAGGTTTCTAGAAGTGTCAGTTCTACTTCTAATTCTATATGAAGAATTCAGGTGCAGAAACTGACAAATGCATTTTTGGTTGTTTTCTATCAAATATAATTTATTGTTTTGTTTTCCAGTTAAATCAAGCCTCTCAATTCCACATTGGGGTCGGGTATTATATAATGGATGTGGCAGCTTCTGTGAAAATGTGGATCGGATTATTGGAGTGGTGGCAGCTTCAGCTCAAGCATGGTAGTCACGGTTTCATTTCAGCCCAGATGGCGATTGTCGGTTTGTGTGCCTGAACCCTTCATAAAATATATATATAATATATAGGATATATTAATATATATATATCATATATATTTATCATATATATTATAAATGTATTATATATATTATATATATAATATATATTATATATATTATATAATATATATGATATACTAATATATGTATCATATATATTTATCATATATATTATAAATGTATTATAAATGTATTATATATATTATATATATTATATATATTATATATATTATATATATTATATATATTATATATATTATATATATTATATAATATATATGATATACTAATATATGTATCATATATATTTTTCATATATATTATAAATGTATTATAAATGTATTATAAATGTATTATAATATATTATATATATAATATATATATATATTATATCTATTATATATATTATATAATATATATGATATACTAATATATGTATCATATATATTTATCATATATATTATAAATGTATTATATATATTATATATATTATATATATCTATATATCATATATAATATATATATATATATTATATATATAATATATATTATATATATTATTTATATTTTATATATATGTTATATATTATATATGTGTTGTATTACTATAAGCATTATGCGAGTATAAAGGCACGAAGGGGATTATATGTTTATTTATGACCTTATTATTGATGGGGTGGCTTACTTGGTGTATGCCCCCCCCCCCTAAACCATGTAACCGGTGGCGCCGCCACCGGCAGGCTTCTATCCTGGCCGCTACACTGTCACTCGCGCCCGATATATATATATATATATATATATATATATATATATATATATATATATTTGGACAAAGGCTCCCCAGCACAGTCAGACGGAAACATCACATTTTCAAAACGTTATATACTGGTGCACTCACTTCTTCATTTGGTGCTGACTAGAAGTAACCATGGCGACTGAAGATACTAAGTCGATCTAAATTCAATCAAAGCTCATCCTGCTGAACCCTTATGGTCACCAAATTTTGATGTGTACGCCAAAATTAATTGGGTACATTTGAACTCCAAAGTTAGCCATGTAAAATCGCAGTTGTTTCAAAGTAAATTGAGGCACATTTAATGATAACCCCAATATATTTATCCAAATTTTACCAGTGATCACCGGACCCCTTAGCCGATTCGGTAGAGCACAGGCTTCCATTGCAGAAGGTCGGGAGTTCGAAACCCATCCGAGTCAAACCAATTACTTATCAAATTGATACTTGTCGCTACCTAGCCAGGCGCTCGGCATTAATAGGATAGGACAAGAACTGGTTAGCACAGTATCAGGATAATGTGACTGTGTGGGATATCACTGTTTATCAGGTCATGGTACTGGTGACCTGGTCTCCTAGTGGGGAAGCACTATAAAGTTGCCTTGAGTGTGCACTTTCACAAGTCGGTACCCATCCTGATATGACCTTGGATGTTGCTAGAACGTAAAACAACAACACACAGCAACAATCAATGATCAATCTCATAGCATAATATTTTTAAAGATTTAACTTTAGAGATGTTTAAATAGAGAGACACTGTTAGGTTAATTTTGGTGTGCACACCGAAATATTGGACATAGGCTTTGTGTAGTCATGGTATTTATATAGCAGTGTTGTAACATAACACAAAACTGTGTTAAATAGTTAATGAGTGCGACAATATCCAGCTATATAATACCATCAAATCCAGGTTTGTGTCTTGCTTTTGAAAAAGTGATGATTTCATCAGATTAGTCCCTCATCTATATGCAACTTTAAAGTTGCATAGTCCGATGTTTTTGTTGTTGTTGACATTTTCTGAGATAAATACATTAGGTTGATCGCTATAATGTACCTTACTTCAGCTTGAAGTAACTTTTATTTTAAGTGGGTAACTTTTGAGATATTTGAAGTGCAACCATGCTAAATTAATTGTTGGCAAGCACGCCAAAACTCTTACACCATAGACTTCTGCAGTAACAGATTCTATTCAATTGCCTCACTATTCCCATCTGTGTGGTGACAAATATTTAATAAGTGCAGCAGTATCAAAGGTAGATATGTAGAATCCAATTTAGATAATTATTTTGGTTTAAAAAATATGGCGTTGTCATCGGACTATGCAGCTTTAAACAAAACAATAATAGCTAATTGTCATCATTTAGCAGTTCACAACCTCTGATTTCCATCTTCACAAAAGTCTTAATTTTGTTTTTGTAAATAAATATACGAGAAGATTCTGAGCTGAGACAGTCTGTTTTAGAGCTTTGGGAATCACACCTTTTGAGCACTATGTACGTCAATCCATTATATTATATTTAATATATATATACACACAGATTGCAAATGCAGGTAAATATCAAAGTGTTGGACCACGATAGTTGATAGCAATGAAATGGCAAACAGTGATTATGTTATTTATATGATTGCTTGTATGCATCCATATATATATGCATTGTTTATATATGCATATATCATAATATTATATTCAGTTATGAATATATGCATCATACATACATATTATGTATGTATAGGGCTATGCATTGTGTATATATGCATAATGTATTTTATATGCATTATGTATATATCTCATAAAAGTAAATACTGATAACTTATCATCGCAACAGGTGCTAGAATCCGGCAAAGGTAGAGACAAAGTCCTATGCGCATGTGCGCGCCAACTATGGCTGGTTGCTGCCCATAAAAATTGCGAGCTTGAAATAATACACAAACCTGGCACCGAACTAATACTAGCCGATGCCTTAAGCAGGGCCCCACACTCCACTGTAGCTGCCAGCACAGCACAAAAAATGTGTGCCGATAAAAATCTTTCTAAAATAAATGTTACAATATCACTGAATATCCTATCCTGTACCACCTAAATGCTGTCACTGGAAGATAGTAATTCTTTTGCCTCTATCTTCCAGGATACGCAATGAGTCATCACAACAGACTCATTAAGCTCTACACATGCGCCCTGGCCCCACGGACGTGGCAAAATAAAGCGGCACACGTCCGGGTGTACATCGACTTTTGTCGCAAGAACAAGGTGCACCCGAGCTCCCCTTCGACCTACGACCTAATGTCGTTCTTGCTTTTACTATCTGACCGGCTCAAATCGCCGGGAGCAGTCTTGAACTATTTCAGTTCGGTGAAGGTGTGGGTGCTGAGCTTGGCGGGTGGGGGAGCAGCCTTTGAAGCTCCCGAGCTGAGCACGTTCAAGCGAGGTATCGTAAAAATGTCTAAACATGTGGTCGTTAGAGCGACTCCGGTCTCCCCCGGGAGTTCAAGTCGATTATCCTGGCCTTAACCAACATGTCGCCCAGGCCACATGTCATCATAGTAGCGCTACTGATCGCCTACCTGACATTGCTACGTCAGTCAAATATCGCAAACCTGTCTGTTGGAGCCACGGGCTCACCCCATGTAATCAAGGCTAAGGACATAAGACGGAGGAGAGGGGCCCTCTTGGTGACCCTGAGGTCTTCTAAGACGAGGTCCGGGTCAGATCCCCCGGTGGTCTTCCGCCTACCAGCCATTCTCGGGTCCCCCTGCTGCCCTGTGACCGCCTGGGACAATTACTCCCGAGTAAGCAACCTCCGGCCGGAGTCCCCTGCGTTCCTTCTAGCTGACGGTACCAAGCTCACCCTGACGACGCTTACCAGAGCTCTCAGGGTGGCGTCGTACTCGGCCTTTGGAGTGGACAAGGGTCTGACCCTACATGGGCTCCGGAGAGGGGCCACCCAGGCGTGTCGAGGGGCTGGGGTGACCTTGGACCAGCTAATGGCGGCTGGAACGTGGCGAAGCTCGGCGGTCACCTCCTACCTAAGGGCGTTCCACATCTCCGCAGCCCCCGCAGCGCTCGCAACTTTATTGGTTTGAGCGCTGTCGGGTGCTGCTAGTGTACTTACCGACTATACATTGTTTTAACATGTTCTTGTTTCAGCTTGATACTCCACTGTGCTTATGTGACTTGCTTTGAACTATACTGACGATGACATGAACAATACTATCCAAGAGGCCTCTGTCGCCGCCCAGCATTGAACTCACGAATGATCACGTTTAGCCGCGTTATTCAGCATGAACACTTACGACCTCGTTGGCCCCGTGCCTCATAGCTACTGATTGTAACTTGAACAGAGTATTTATTAAATTCTGTCCAAATAACTTATATGTCGTGTTGTCTTGGTGTCTCGTTGGTGAATTGGGGATGTTGGCCCGCTAACATCTGTAATTCGCCGACGAGACGCCAGGTGGATCCTGGTTCAAGCCGCGCTCTCATCACTTGCCCTCCGACTCCCGAGCCGGCAACAGCTAAATTTCACCCTCCCACCCACCCCAAGTTCCCACTTGAAGGTTTGAGCGCTGTCGGGTGCTGCTAGTGTACTTACCGACTATACATTGTTTTAACATGTTCTTGTTTCAGCTTGATACTCCACTGTGCTTATGTGACTTGCTTTGAACTATACTGACGATGACATGAACAATACTATCCAAGAGGCCTCTGTCGCCGCCCAGCATTGAACTCACGAATGATCACGTTTAGCCGCGTTATTCAGCATGAACACTTACGACCTCGTTGGCCCCGTGCCTCATAGCTACTGATTGTAACTTGAACAGAGTATTTATTAAATTCTGTCCAAATAACTTATATGTCGTGTTGTCTTGGTGTCTCGTTGGTGAATTATGTATATATGCACCATAGTTATTATATTTGCATTGTGTACATACACACTATATATATCATATATTCATTGTGTATATGTTCATCCGCAGTATGTATATATACATCATATGTATTTTAAATACATTCATCATTCAACTTGTTCTATTAAAATGTTGTTGAGAACAAAGACTAGCCGATGGATCAGAGAGGTTATTTCAACATCCAAGGCTTGTTTCAGTTAACTTCGTGGTTTTCAGGAACACAACCATGCCGTTAACGGGAGAGTTGGTGTATATTAATATACATATACATATATATGTGATGCATAACGTATTATACAAGTATAAATGCTAAGGGAACATATATACTTTGCTACTTCCTCCATTGGCGCATTGGTGGAGGCCCCCCCCCCGCTGTCGGGAGCTGTGTACGGGTGCCACCCCCCCCCCCCCCCCCCCATCGCGCCACAAACTGTGGTTTTCAGGAACATAACCATGAGTTAATGGGGGAGTTGGTGTATATTAATATACATATATATACATATACACACATATTTACATATATACATACATATATACATACTGTGGTTTTCAGGAACATAACCATGTTAATGGGGGTAGTTGGTGTATATGAATGATGTATAATTCTTATACAGTATATATATACATATACATATTGTGGTTTTCAGGAACGTAACCATGACGATAATGGTGGAGGTGGCGTATGTGGATATGTGTGACGCATAAGGCATTATACGAGTATAAATACAAGGGGACATATATTGTATATATATATATATATACATATATATATATATATATTCCTCCTTGGCCCATTGGTGGTGCCCCAGCTCCCAGCCATCAGGGTAATTGGTGGGCGGGGCCTCCCTTGCGCCACACACACAGGAGGAATTAATCCCTGAGCCAGTGAATAAATTACACACCCAACTCATTCTCTCTCCTTTATGTTATTTGTGTACCGTAAATATATGGACATATATATATATACATATATATATATACCTTCTCTGAGGCCAATTCACTAAGTATCTTATTCTGCATAGTATTTATTAAAGCTTCATAGTCCGATGAAGCATCAAATTTTCAAAACCAAAACAATTATCTGGAATTGATTTTACATATCTAACTTAGATACTGATGCACGTATTAAGCATTTATTGCCACATATCAGGGAATACTGAGGCAATTTAATAGAACCTGTAGCTGCTAAAGCCTATGGTGTCAGAGTTTTGGCCAGCTTGCCAAAACTATTTTGCACATGTTTGCACTTCAAATATCTCAAAACATAACTGTTTAAAATAAACAGGATTTAAAGCTAAAGTAAGGTCGATTATAATGATCAGGTTAATCTATTTATCTCAGAAAAATTACACAAACTCAACACCATCGGACTATGCAACTTTAAGCAGTGGTCACCATGTCACACGCGTCACGCGAGTTCAACATTCTCACCATTCACGCAGTGGCTTAAAGCTAAGATTCCATATGTTGTATGCGAATGCGAATACAAATGGAAAAGCATGTAAATGCACAGGGATGCTTCTATACGTCTGAATGCGAATGCAAATGCGGATGTGGATGCGAATGAGGATGCGAATGCGAATGTGGCAAGTGGATCGGTCCATGTGCCGATCGGTGTGAATGTGAATGCGAATGCGAATGCTGCTCCATTTCCCCATAGAGAAACCAACAACTTTGACTTTCCTTCACAAATTTGTGGCACGAAAGACAGGAAATCACATGTGTCTTTCAATACCGTATGCCACATTCGCATGCCACATACCGCATATATGGAATCTTAGCTTTAGTCAACAGGGTCGATATCTGTAACGCTGGTTTCAATGGGAACTAGCTCGAGTTGATGAAGCATCCTGAGTAGTGTCTCTTAATCAGAGGACTCAACCCTTGCCAATTTCATAAACGCGCAATCGAACGCAGAGAAAACAATGCTTTCAGAACAGATCCACCAATTCTCCCAAAACTAAAATATTTTGTTTTTAATGTTCAGTGGGTAATCGGAATAAGAATCGAACCTCTCTCTGCACTAGATGCTACGCGCGGATCACCTGACCACGATGCTCTGGGAGGAGACATGACCTATGTGCACTGGTCAGGTTTGACGGCCATAATTAGCAAGTCCTAACGCTCTAGATAGATAATTCAAAGTCTGCGCAAGTTCATGTGTGGTCACCATTGTGATTCAGTGCCACTGGATTCCTTGTCTGCCTTACCATATAATACCATTCCCTGATTACTGCTGTTATACTAACCAAGCTATGAGTATGACCTATGTGCACTGATCTCAGATCCCCCCCCCCCATCTCCTCCTCTACACCTCCTCACCCCCCTCCTCCTTCCACCCCCACCCCCCACCACACACACACTCACACACTCGGTATTAACACATCTCAGCCTGGCGCGGTTTACTCGGTTGCCATGGTGACTCATCGGTGTCGATGCATGCCCATTGTCCAGCCCGTGAACTTCCGGTCATTGGTCCATTCACACCTGGTCACCTTTCTCCTCACCTCACCTGTCCACGCACACACTCACCCCCCCCCCCCCCCCCCATCCGAATCTCCATCTCTGACCCCCCCCCCCCCCACCTCCGCCACAGCCACACGCCATGTCTCACTATTGTTATTAGGCATTAGGAACGCGTTCTGACCTGCATAGTTTACCCTTAAAAGAACAGAGGGAAAGGGGACCATATATATTACTAATATATATGTTATCAGCACATATATATTTATATGTGCATATATATCTATGCATTCATATATGTATACATATAATATGTATAGATGTATATATATGCATATATATATTTATATATATACATGTATGCATGTAAATATATCCATGTATATTTATATATGTGTATGCGTATATGGATATATATGCATATATATGTATATATATACAGTATAGTATTAGTAGATGAGTTAGAATATAATAAGGTGTGAAAGTTTCCGATTAATTATACTTGTATAATGATTATACATCACATATAATATGTAGATACATTTGTGAATGTATATATATATATATATGTATATATATATATGTACATATATGTATATATATGTGTATATGTATATATATATGTATATGTATATAAGAAGAGTTCAGGCGCAAAACCATGTAAACGCCGATCCAAAACTGGAGATAAACATTGGAATCAAACCATCAAATTTTTGTTTGTTTATATTCTTACTTTTTTTCTTCTTTGCTCCATAACCATGTGAATATATGAAAAGTGGAATTAGTGAGAATTAAAATTATTTCCAGGTAGAAATCTTCTATTTAAACTACACTTTTTGATTGGTCTTTAAGTGGTTTTGCGCCTGAATTCTTCTTATATATCATATATATGCATATTATACACACACGTTTATAAATTATATGCATATGTATATATATATATATATACATATACATATATATACATATATGTGTGTGTCTTGGTGTTCAAAGGTTGTATAGCATATTGATAAAGATAATATTGTTATTACTGGTGGTGTCGTATTACTTGTAAGCGTAAGAGCGCCGAGTAACGGGATTCGGCGCGCAATGATGTAGACCAAATTAGCGCACATCAACGCGCTCTAATCACAGTTTAAACATAGCCCCGACCCGCCCGTCAGTAGAGCCAGTGGCTACTTTGTGAGGCGAATTTTCGCCAAAGTAGATTTAGCCTGTTATTTTTAACTGAGCTGCACACGTCGTTATAAGCTTATTTTATAGTAGATTCGAATATATATATATAAATATATATATAAATATATATATATATATATATAGGATATATATATATATATATATGTGTGTGTGTGTGTTCGAATGGACTGATTGAATATATATATATATATATATATATATATATATATATATATATATTTACATACATATATATATATATATTTATATACATATATATATATACACACATATATATATACACACATATTTATATATATGCATGCCATTAGACTGCTATCAGCGGTATAACACAAATATATACACACTTCATTAAAATTGCATAGTCCGATGAAAACACCAAATTTTCAAAACCAAAACACTTATTTAGACTTAATTCTACATATTCAACTTAGACACTGGTGCACATATTAAGCATGTTGTGCTGCATAGCAGGTCGTAATAAGTCGATTTAATAGAACCTGTTACTATTAAAGTCTATGGTGACAGAGTTTTGGCGTGCTTGCCAAAATTAATTTGGCATGTTTTGATGTCAAACATCTCCAAAGATAGCCATTTAAAATAAAAGTTACTTCAAGCTAAAACTAAGGTAGACTATAATCATTAGCATAATGTATTCATCAAAAATTTTTTTTAGAAATTCAAAAGCATCGAACTATACAACTTTAAGGCCCACTCACACCTCACCGGATTGAGCAATGGACAGAATTGTCTAGTCTGGTGGTGATAAGTATCAAAATGTATTAAAATTTGCCAAAGTGTTGCGAAGACTGCCAGTCGATTGGACATGAAACGGACAGCCAACGGACGAAACAAACTCAAAACGGACAAGAACCGTAGACATCAGTCCGGCGGCATCCGTTCTTAGTTTTGTGCATGTTCAAAACTTGTACGGACACAAAACGGACTTTGTTCGGTGTCTGTCCATTTCCCCCAATCGGGGGAGGTGTGACTGGGGCTTTAGACCGTTATATGTGGCATTATACCTTTAGATATACCATTATACTGCTATATGTGGCATAACGGCTATATACCATTAGATTGGTATGTGTGGTACAACACCTATACCATTGAATTGTTGTATGTGGTATCACATTATCAGCTATATATACCACTAGACTGCCATCTGTGGTACAACAGTAACACCTACATATACCACAAAATGTTAAGTGATATACTGATATACCACATTATATGCCTTTAGACTGCTATGTGTGATAAAACACCTAAATATATCATTATACTACAATCTGTGGTATACCACCTCTATATCCCACCATATTTTATGTGATATACCACCTGGAAACACCATTAAACTGATACCAGTGCCAGTACTATCTGTGGCACAACACCTATATATACCATTATACTGCTTTCTGTGGTATAACACCTATATAATATATACCACCATATTATATATATGAGGCAACACATATATATACCATTATACTACTTTCTGTGGTATAACACCTATATATACCACCATATTCTATATGATGCAACACATATATACCATTATACTACTTTCTGTGGTATAACACCTATATAATATATACCACCATATTATATATATGATGCAACACATATATACCATTATATATTTTGTGTATAACACTATATAATATATACACCATATTCTATATGATGCAACCATATATACCATTATACTACTTTATGTGGTTAACAGTATATCCACCATATATATATACGCACCATATATCTTTATATGCTTTCTGTGGTGTAACACCTATATATACCACCATATTCTTTATATGATGCAACACCTATATATACCATTAGAATGCTATCTGTGATATAACACCACTATATAGCATTAGACGTCAGACTGTTATCGACCAGGCCTTGCACAAACCAGCAAACATTGAAACAACCCTTTCACTCAGCCGTTAGAAACCCACAGCGTTTAGTCAGCTATTCTAGCTCTCCCAGTGACACTTTCTGCCAGCGATTTGGGATTGTCAGAATAATATATATCGTATAATTTATATACATCATGTACTAGTACGTCAGCATTTCTACTACAAACGGAACCAAAGAGGTTTTTAAAATGCATATATATATATATATATACATAGTCGCAAAAAGGAACATTCTGTAAGCACCTATAGAAAGAAATGTGCCATACATATGAATATATATATATATATATATATATATATGAATATATATAAATATACATATATACAACGAATGAATATGTATATATGTGTGTAGGCCCTATATAAATATTTACATAAATATATATATATGAATATATGTTTAAATATATAATAAATATATATATATATTTAAATAGATATATAAATATATAATAAATATATATTTAATCATGTATTTAAATATATATATATTTATATATATATATATAAATATATATCTAAATATATAATATACATAAATATCTATATTATACATAGAGACATATGAAGACATGTAACTCAATGTATCTATTTATATAGATACATATATAGATATATATATTTGACACATTTCTTTATATAAATATATATATAGCTATTTACATGTGATTATATTACAATAATATGAATAACTTGTCATGGACAGCACCATACTGTTGGAACTACCTCGTTGTTATTTATAATAATCCTAAACTGGTAGCTAATCTCCTCTCATGCTACAGGGGACATTATTTACAAGAGAGTAACGCGGAAAAGGGGTAATCAAATTATATACATTTATATATATATATTCTTAAACTACAAATAGCAACTACAAGTGTAGCCAAGTCACTCAAATTTCAATATACAACATGATTATGTTTACATGAATAAACTCCATACCCAGGTTCACATGGACTGATTGAATATATATATATATATATATATATATATATGTATATATATATATACATGATATATACATGATATATATATATATAATATATATATATATATATATATATATATATGCTTACAATGTGTGTGATGAACCAAGTCGGTAATACTAATAAGGATAATTACTTATGTATATATGGGCACCATATGTATACATACCTATACATACTTATGTATATACTTACACATATATACGTAGATATACTTATATGTATCTATAACTTGTATGTACATATATATATTTATATAGACTGAAATATATATATATATATTTATGTACGGATGCACGTTGATATGGTATCAGATGTTGGTAGGATGTAAAGCCCCAATCACTCAATCACTCAATCACTCAATCACTATATATATATATATATATATATATATAACGTATGTTATCCTTTGCAATAATTTAATCCCGTCCTTGGCTTTAGCCAATCATTGGGCGAAGATTGACCAGTAAGTAATTGATTGATTGGTTAATTGATTAATTGATTGATTAGCTGCGAGTCGGCGCCTGGTTGGCCGGCTACACAGTGCCCTGGAGGGAGGGAATCCTCGGCCGGTAGTGGTCCTCGGGCTTGACGAGGACGTAGGCGACCGGCCGCTGGACGTCCTGGGGCGCGGCGGGCGGAGACCCGGCCCCCGGGAGGAAGCCGCCGGGCGGGTAGCAGAAGGGCAGGTACTGGGAGGCGGCGGCCGCCGCGGCTAGGGAGGCCGGAGAGGGACCGCCGGGCGCTGCAGCCAGCCCCGGGTAGCCGTACGGGAACATGTGACTGTGCGCGCCGGGCCCGACGCCGCTGCCGCCGCTCCCCGGGCAGATCCCGGGCAGGTCGCCGGCGGCGGCGGCACGTAGGGAGCTCTCGGCGAGCTTGGAGGCGGATTCCAGGTGCGAGTACAGCGAGGCGGCCGAGGTGGGCTGCAAGTGGGACCAGGCGTTGCGGGCTGCCTGCTCCGTCGCCGCCATGGCGAGGGTATCGGCCGCCGAAGCGGACCCAAGGCCAGTGAGCGACTGGTGCATGCCGAGCCCCATACTCATGCCCAGCGAGCCCATGCCCATGCTCAGTGACCCACCGTAGCCCGGGAACATGGGTAGTGGGAATGCATACCTGTCCTTTTTGAGCAGCGATTTCGGTTTCCGGCGTGGGCGGTATTTGTAGTTGGGATGCTCCTTCATGTGGAGCGCCCGCAAACGCTTCGCCTCATCGATGAATGGCCGCTTTTGCTCATCGGTGAGAAGTTTCCATTCGGCGCCGAGCCGTTTGGAGATCTCGGAGTTGTGCATCTTGGGGTTCTCCTGCGCCATCTTGCGGCGCTGTCCACGTGACCATACCATGAAAGCGTTCATCGGGCGCTTCACGTGCTCAGTTGGTGATGACCCCGACCCTCCGGAAGACCCCATGCATTTCGGAGAGGATCCATGGTTTGATCCTGGAGATAGCGGAGGGGACAGGCTGCCTGGGGTGGGCGACATCAACCCCGACGTCTGATGCGTCATGGATGACATCAATGACGACGTGTGCTGTGACATCATCGATGCCGTCTGCGACGAGAGGAGGGCGGCGTTCTGTGACTGCGCCAACAGGCTGTGGTGCGGCGACGTCATCATGTGTGACACGGGCAGGCTTGATGAATCCATCATGGTGTGAGCAAATCAATAATGATGGATTGATTATGATTATTATTATATTTAGGATTAACCCGCCAATAAGTGTCAGTATCAATAATGCACAACAGCGGAATCCTCCGGTACTGACCTCCTGGTCATGACTACATGGCGGAGTGAGTAGTGAGGCGGGTGTGTGTGACGCATGTGCAGTGTGTGTAGTGTGTGTAGTGTGTGTAGTGTGTGTAGTGTGTGTAGTGTGTGTGTGTGTGCCACACCCACTTGAGGGGAGGAGTCCTATCCACGTGATACTCAGCGCAGCAGCAGCAGGTTGCACATTGGCATTGGAGCGTTGTTGTTGTTGCCAAGGTTACTACTGCTGGTACAAAGTGTCGTCTGCTGCGTCCCCGCTGTGTGTGTGTGTGTGTGTGTGTGACGTCAGTCTAATCAGACCCGTCGGTGGAATCAGACGAGTCGCGGTGCTGAGCTGCTGTTGTTGTCGTCCAATGTGCGCTGTCAGTGCGCGACGCCGTCACTGTGCACTGTCACTACGTACTGTGCACTGTCGTTACGCGCTGTCACTGTGCACTGTCATTACGCCCTGTCACTACGCGCTATCAGAACGGTGGTGTCACAGTGGGTGGTGTGTGTGACGGGGGGGGGGGGGGGCGGGAGGTGTCACCCACCGTGGACCGCGCTGCACGGGGGGGGGGGGGGGGGGGGAGATGGCCGGGGGACGGTAGGGGAGGGGCGGTAGGCGGGGGGGCCGAGGAGCCGGGAGAAGCTTCAAATAGGGCCGGACCGCGCTCACGTGCGTGTTGTTACCTGGGCAACCGACTGACACAGTCCACAGTCCACAGTTCACAGTCAGCTGGTGTCGGCTCAGCTCACGCGTATTGCACGTCCACTTCTAAGTGTCCACTTGGTGTAAATGAGAGAGTTTCCACTTCCCTCGTCCCTCCACAGGACACCCGCCCGAGTCGTGGCACAGATTATCACACACACGCAGACTGCGCTGTCACTCTGCGGCCACTTGAGGAGTCCGAGTAGCAGCTCGCCTGTCAGATTCTAGTGTGGCGCCCGCACGGCAGGCAGGCAGGCAGGCGTGCGGGTGACGGGAGGGGGGACGGGGGAAGCCGGCAACTCCCCCCGACCCCTCCCGGCGTCTCCGCCGCCGGCCAATCAAGAGCGCGCTTGGACACAGGCCACGCCCCTTCTATTGTGGTCGCGCGGTGATTGGCGCCCCATTCACGGGCGGTGCTCCGCTCCCATTGGCTGAGCCCACCGGCCATCCCTCCGTCCCCCCTCACCCCGCCGCCCGCTGCCTCATTAGTCACGTGAACCGGCTTGTTGCACGGCGGGGGTGGGGGGTGGGGGGGGGGGGTGGAGGTTTCGTCGGGAGGTCCCTTGATTACTCGGCGTCATTGTTATTGTTGTTTGTTGTTGTTTGTTGTTATACACCTGTCACTGCAAGTGCCATTTAAAATTGCATAGTCCGATGGTTTTGAATTTCTGTCTTCTTTTTTTTCTGAGAGACATAATATTAAATTGATTTTTATTATCTACCTTACTTTAGCTTGAAGAAACTTTTTTTTTAAATAGCTAAGTTTTGGTATATTTGAAGGCAAGAAGTACAGTTCTCTTCGATAAATATATTAAATTGATCGTTATTATCTACCTTACTTTAGTTTGAACTGACTTTTATTCATTAAAAGTAAATAACTAAGTTTGGAGATGTTTGAAGTGCAACCAGGTAAAAACTGATGCCATAGGCTTAAGCAGTAACATGTTCTATTAAATTGCCTCGGTATTCCCTTCTATTGGGAAACAAATGCTTAATAAGTGCATCAGTACCTAAGCTAGATATGTGGAATCAATTATAGATAATTGTTGTGGTTTTGACAATTTTATGCTTCATCGGAAAATCAACTTTAAAAAAAAAAATCTGCCAAGACGCACTGTCTCCACCCACCACCAGATGACATAACCTGCTTCTGTCTAGAAAAGAACATGTTTTTTTTCTTGAATATTTATACTGTCGATTATGGATAAGTCTGAATAGACTTGTTTTCACCATTAGACAGTTTGTCGATAGAAAGCCCGAGCCTACACTTTTACCGACCCAAGGGATTTTTAACATCCCACACCACATAGACATGGTATGAGAGCAACTGGCCTTTGATGACACTGTACGTTATCCACAGCGGTGGAAATCCAAATTGGCAGAGGTGGGAGCACGGGGAATCGAACCACCGACCTTCAGATTAGGAGTCTGACCTAGAAAAAAGTCAGACACTCTAACCACTCCGCCACAGAGGACACCACAACATGTCATTATATTGCCATTTAGGTGGCGAGGGTGCATTTCCTTAATCCATTGTAAATATCTAGTCAGCGTAACTTATAACATATGTTTTCATATAGGAGTACTATCAGTCATACTTTAACATGCTATTAATATCTCTGACATTTGAAACATAGTAAACTTGTATTTGTTTAAATACAATTGTGTTATGATTTCATGCATGCCTATCATTATTAATTATATATTAACATAATATTAATGTCCTGGAATTCTAAACCATATTAACCTCGGAATCCTATTTGAATGTGAATATGCTTGTTTGGGTATTTTATTAACATAATAATTAATATTCATATTCTTGAAAGTTAAACCGTGTAGCAAGCTTGGAATTACCCAGTATCTATTGGAGTTTGTTTTCTTTGTTTGTTGTTGTTTTACATCCTAGCAACATCTAAGGTCATATCAGGATGGGTAGCGACTTGTGACTGGGCACACTCATGGCGACTTTTATAGTGCTGCCTGACTGGGAGACCAGTCCGCCAACACCATGACCTGATGACATCCTGACACTGAGCCAACCAGTCCTTGCCCTATCCTAATAATGCCAAGCACCTGGCTAGGACGTGACAAATATACATTTTTAAGACATTGGTTTGACTCGACCAGGATTTCGAACCCACAAACCCACGGTCTACCAACACGGGAGACGGATGCTCTAACTAATTTCTTCGCAAAGAAGAGTGCTGGCCCGCAGCAAATATATATATGGACAAGAAATAATCATCAAATCGTAGGATAATAAATAATATTATAAGATGGTAGGATAATAAATAATATTATTAATAACTTCACCCGCCATTTTATATTTATATAATAGATTATATCACACATATATATATACCAACGTATATACTACGTATATGCAGATGTAAGTAACGCATGACGCTGCCCCCCCTCCCCCCCACGTCGGTTCGATGAACCGGATGGGTGGTGGAAGGCTATTCCACCAGCCGGGGCCACCCGCTTGCATATTACACTACTGGGCGCCGGTCAGCTGGCCACTCTGTCATTCGCTAAAAACGCCATACGACCATTGTACTTTTAATTGTAATTCTTTTGTTCCGGGAGGGCACTTCTCGGCCCACCAGGTACTTGATTTATTGATTATTGATTAATGTGAAAATAAAGATTGTATCCTCCACATGGCCTCCGTCTCAATGCGTATCTTACATATGAAGAGTTCAAGCGCAAATCCACGTAAACGCCAATCCAAAAATGTAGTTTAAATAACAGATTTTTTACTTGAAAATAATTTTAATCCTCACTAATTCCACCTTTCTTATGATGACATGGTTATGGAGCAATGAACTAAAAAGTAGGAATATAAAAAAATGAACTTTGTGAAGGTTCGAATCCAATGTTTATCTCAATTTTTGGATTGGCGTTTATGTGGTTTTGCGGCTGAACTCTTCATATACATATATGGAATATATATGTATATAGCATATATATATATACTCATAATGCAACAGGATATATATATATATATATATATATATATATATATTATGTCGCATTGGGAGTATATATATATTCTGTGGTGCTGGGTATATATATATTTATATATATAGGTAAATATTGGTATATATACACATATATATATCATATATATACACATATATATAGCATATATATACACATATACATATATATATATATCATATATATACACATATATATATAGATATATGTATGGGGAATGGTAAAACCAAGTAGTTTATAACTTATAAGGCATGGAGAACGGTTGCAAATCCACTATGATTCAAAGTGGATTTGGTTTGAGGGTTTGCCCTGTAGTTTCATAACACTACCCATAGTGCATTTCAACAGCAGCAACGTTACTGCTTATAACCCCTCCCGTGTAATTAGCGACCTTTGCATTAAAGAAACAAAGTTTCCATTTCACAAAGGAACCATATTGGTTAATGGCATAGTGCTTGTTACCCACGAGCGGAAACCTCCAAATATCATACAACTGTGGCTGTTTTAATGAACATGTGGTGTTGGGAGAGGGGAGGGGGAAGTGTACGCGGAGTGTGTGTGTGTGTGTGGGGGGGTGTATGTCTGTAATTAGAGGAGTTTGGAAGGAGGAGGGGGTGAGAAGGGGGGGGGGGGGGGGGGGGGGGGAGAGGCGGAGAGGCGAGGAAGGTTTGGTTGGTTTCACACCTACTGCACACCTCTACACACTTGGAGAGGATTACGCTGTACAAACCAAGGCGCCATAAGCCCTCTTTGTAGTCGGCTGGGAAGTGAAATGAAAGCACATTAACCAATTACTGCTAACACCAGCACCACCAGCACCACCAACACCACCAGCACCACCAATACCAGCACCACCACCAGCACTACCAGCACCACCAGCACCACCAGCACCACCAGCAACACCAGCAACACCAGCAACACCAGCAACACCAGCAACACCACCAGCACCACCAGCACCACCAGCACCACCAGCACCACCAGCACCACCAGCACCACCAGCACCACCAGCACCACCAGCACCACCAGCACCACCAGCACCACCAGCACACACCAGCACCACCAGCACGCACACCACCAGCACCACCAACAAACACCAGCACCACCAGCACCACCAGCACCACCAGCACCACCAGCACCACCAGCACCACCAGCACCACCAGCACCACCAGCACCACCAGCACACCAGCACCACCAGCACCACCAGCACCACCAGCACCACCAGCACCACCAGCACCACCAGCACCATCAGCAACACTGCCAGCACCACCAGCACCACCAGCACCACCAGCACCACCAGCAACACCAGCACCACCAGCAACCACCAGCACCACCAGCAACACCAGCACCACCAGCACCACCAGCACCACCAGCACCACCAGCAACACTGCCAGCACCACCAGCACCACCAGCACCACCAACACCACTACAAGCACCACCAGCACCACCAGCACCACTACAAGCACCATCAGCACCACCAGCACCACCGGCACAACCAGCACCACCAGTTCCACTACCACCAGCACCACCACCAGCACCGGTATTGGCATAGCGCCGGTGTGGCGTTTCAGCGTGTTCCCGTGCTCAGCCGTGTCCATCGCTTCTGCGCATGCGTCAGAATCTAATAAACATGGCCGTAATCGATTAACACAACCCGGGCGACTCGGGTCATCCGAGTGATCAGAATTTAAAATAGAACACGGCGAGTGGAGTCGACAAATACACGTGCCATGTGCAAAAAAAGAATAACTTAGATTAATGAAATGGAACTATAGCTAAACTAGGCCATCATAAAATACTTTAAATCCTATTTTGCTGTAGTTTTATCGGTTATTAAAAAAAAGAGAAAAAATTGTTCACCTGAGCGCGGTGAAGCGTATTCGATTATTCGACCCGAGTTTGTAGGATGTGCGCATGCGCATATAAGTGTCTCGGGTGACCCGAGTTGATGCGAAATCCGCGCATGCGCAGAAGCAACGGGACACGGCTGAGCACGGGAACACGCTGAAACCGCCACACCGGATACAACCACAACTACAGCTACAATCACAATCACCACAACCACCACCACTACCACAGCCGGTTCAGGCATAGCCACAGCCACAGCCACATCCACAGCCACAGCCACATCCACAGCCACATCCACAGCCACATCCACAGCCACAGCCACATCCACAGCCACAGCCACAGCCACAGCCACAGCCACAGCCACAGCCACAGCCACAGCCACAACCACAACCACAACCACAACCACAGCCACAGCCACAACCACATCCAGAGCCACAACCACAACCATAACCATAATCATAACCATAACCATAACCACAAACTAAAAAAACGATACATAATCACTTGGCAAACCTCGAACCGTGGAAACAGACCGCTCCCTTCAGCTGCGCCGCCCCCCCCCCCCCCCCCCGACCCCCGACCCCCGACCCCCCAATAAAAAGAACGCCGTAAGACCATTAGAAACAACACCACAACAAAATGACCTTAACATCATGTGTGGGTCCTCCATCCACTAAAAACCAGCACGGACATGAATGTGCCTGAAATAAAATGGGCAACGACAAGACCGAGGCAGCTGGCCAGGGAGTGTGGCAGCCGGTAGGTTAGTTGGAGGTTATTCCACCAGGGGGCAGTGTGGTTTCGGTCGGGGCTTAGCGCTCTCACAGGCTCAGCCTATTGATTTCACCGTTGACGAATGCTCTGGTTCTCGGATCGGGTCCGGTCCCTATAGCCATATTTGAAGGTGCTGCTTCCACCGATCTAGAGATGATTTACCTGTTTGTTTGTTTTTAAACTGTGAACAACAATGCACATCTGATCGAATTGCACACGTGTGGAAATGATGAGGACTATGTCCAGTTGTTTTCAAATTACAGTAAAATCTCTCTAACTGACCACCTCCACAGATCGACCACTCTCCTATATCGATCGCTTTATTTGTGTCTCCAACGATTGCCTGCACAATACCATTGTAATGATTTTTTTTTAAAACACCTGCCCTAAACTGATCACGTCCCTAAATGGACCATTTAAAGTTGGCGTCATGGTCGGTCGATTTAGAGATGTTTACTGTATCAGTGTATGTTGGGAGTGCAACTACTGATATTGTAGCAGTTTTCCGAGCTGAATTACGGATATATGATAAAAAAAAACATAGGACAGTGGCAATAAATATGTATATATTATAATTGTATATAACCACTGTGATATGTATATATATGTGTGTATACAGTAAAATCACTCTAAATCGACCGACCGAAATCGAAGTCATTAGTGTGACTCAATCGGGTTTCGAACCCTGACCTCCCACATGGAAAACTAGCTAGCGCTCTTAATTGATTCACCTATCCCGTCCTGAGAGGTCAATTGTATTATAATAATCTACCTAATACATAACCGGGCGCGCTGGCCTAATCGGTAGAGCGCCGGCCTCGCGTGCGGAAGGTCGGGAGTTCGGTTCCCGATCGAGTCAAACCAGTGACTATTTAATTGATATTGTCACTTCCTAGCCAGGCGCTTGGGATGAATAGGACTGGTTAGCTCCGTGTCATGATAATGTGACTGAGGGGGATATCGGGTCATGGTGCCAGTGGCCTGGTCTCCTAGTGGGGCAGCACTATAAAGTCGCCATGAGTGCGCACTGTCACAAGTCGGTACCCGTCCTGCTATGACCTTGCTGATGAGATGTTGCTAGGACGTAAAACAACAGCAAACAAATAAACCTGATATATAGTATTGTCGTGGGGGTGATGAAAATGGGAAATATTGTGCCTAGAGCGGGATTCGAACCCACATCTCTTTGCATTCCGGGCCAGTGTCCTAACCATTACACCACCTAGACTCCCTGATGTCACCACACTACCCACGCCTACCTGTCTATGTGGCTCCTTGCCCGAGATGTCAGTGCAGACCACTACACTCGTCCTCCTCGAATTGTAAGTCTCTTCATGCTTACAATTACATACATACAGGAAATGCAACACACTTAGATACACAGGGTAGGGTCAACAACTATACAGCATGTAGCTTGTTCAAGATCAGGTCACGGCAACCAGTGTCATGGGGGTGATGAAAATTGGAAATATTGCACCTAGAGCAGGACTCGAACCCACATTTCTTTTGCATTCTGGGCCAGTGTGCTAAGCATTACACCACCTAGGCTCCCTGATGTCACCACACTGCCCACGCCTATCTGTGTATGTGGCTCCTTGCCCGAAACGTCAGTGCAGACCACCACAGTATTTAAAGTTGCATAGTCCGATGGCTTTGAGTTTCTACATTTTCTGAATTAAATATATTAGATTGATCCTTATAATCTACCTTACTTTCATTTGAAGTAACTTTTATCTTAAATGTCTAACTTATGAGATATTTGAAGTGCAAACATGCTAAATTCATTTAGGCAAGCACGCCAAAATTCTGACACCATAGGCTTCTGCCGTAACAGATTCGATTAAATTGCCTCAGTGTTCCCTTCTATGTGATGACAAGTCTTTAATAAGTGCACCAGTATCTAAATTAGATATGTAGAATCAAACCTAGGCAATTACTTTGGTTTTGAAAATTTGATATTTTCATCAGACTATGCAGCTTTAAGAAAAATGCAAACAACTCAAAAACCATCGGGTTAGGGAACTTTAAACGGGAGCAGAAATAAGAGCTCTGGCGGTCACCTCAACAAAGCGCATTAATTGCAATGAATGGGACGAGGACCAATTGCATTTATGCTGACTAAGCCAATTGTGGAATATCAAATGGCTGACAACAACACTGTCTGTGTTGGTCTATCACAGTAAGCACAATGGCTGGGTTCAGTCACTTAAAGGTGCATAGTCCGCTGGAAGCATAGTCTATCACAGTAAGCACAATGGTTGGGTGCAAGCACTTAAAGGTACATAGTCCACTGGAAGCATAGTCTATCACAGTGAACACAATGGTTGGGTTCAATCACTTAAAGCTGCAGAGTCTGCTGGAAGCATAGTCTATCACAGTAAACACAATGGTTGGGTTCAGTCAGTTAAAGCTGCATAGTCCGATGGAAGTGTAGTCTATCACAGTAAGCACAATGGTTGGGTTCAATCACTTAAAGCTGCATAGTCCACTGGAAGCATAGTCTATCACAGTAAGCACAATGGCTGGGTTCAGTCACTTAAAGGTGCATAGTCCACTGGAAGCGTAGTCTATCACAGTAAACACAATGGTTGGGTTCAGTCAGTTAAAGCTGCATAGTCCGATGGAAGTGTAGTCTATCACAGTAAGCACAATGGTTGGGTTCAATCACTTAAAGGTGCATAGTCCACTGGAAGCATAGTCTATCACAGTAAGCACAATGGCTGGGTTCAGTCACTTAAAGGTGCATAGTCCACTGGAAGCGTAGTCTATCACAGTAAGCACAATGGCTGGGTTCAGTCACTTAAAGGTGCATAGTCCACTGGAAGCATAGTCTATCACAGTAAGCACAATGGCTGGGTTCAGTCACTTAAAGCTGCATAGTCCACTGGAAGTGTAGTCTATCACAGTAAGCACAATGGTTGGGTTCAGACACTTAAAGCTGCATAGTCCGCTGGAAGTGTAGTCTATCACAGTAAGCACAATGGTTGGGTTCAATCACTTAAAGCTGCATAGTCCGCTGGAAGTGTAGTCTATCACAGTAAGCACAATGGTTGGGTTCAATCACTTAAAGCTGCATAGTCCGCTGGAAGTGTAGTCTATCACAGTAAGCACAATGGTTGGGTTCAATCACTTAAAGCTGCATAGTCCACTGGAAGTGTAGTCTATCACAGTAAGCACAATGGTTGGGTTCAGTCACTTAAAGCTGCATAGTCCGCTGGAAGTGTAGTCTATCACAGTAAGCACAATGGTTGGGTTCAATCACTTAAAGCTGCATAGTCCGCTGGAAGTGTAGTCTATCACAGTAAGCACAATGGTTGGGTTCAGTCACTTAAAGGTGCATAGTCCACTGGAAGCATAGTCTATCACAGTAAGCACAATGGTTGGGTTCAGTCAGTTAAAGCTGCATAGTCCACTGCAAGTGTAGTCTATCACAGTAAGCACAATGGTTGGGTTCAGTCACTTAAAGGTGCATAGTCCACTGGAAGCATAGTCTATCACAGTAAGCACAATGGTTGGGTTCAATCACTTAAGGGTGCATAGTCCACTGGAAGCATAGTCTATCACAGTAAGCACAATGGCTGGGTTCAGTCACTTAAAGCTGCATAGTCCGCTGCAAGTGTAGTCTATCACAGTAAGCACAATGGTTGGGTTCAGTCACTTAAAGGTGCATAGTCCACTGGAAGCATAGTCTATCACAGTAAGCACAATGGTTGGGTTCAGTCACTTAAAGGTGCATAGTCCGATGGAAGTGTAGTCTATCACAGTAAGCACAATGGTTGGGTTCAGTCACTTAAAGGTGCATAGTCCACTGGAAGCATAGTCTATCACAGTAAGCACACTGGTTGGGTTCAATCACTTAAAGCTGCATAGTCCGCTGCAAGTGTAGTCTATCACAGTAAGCACAATGGTTGGGTTCAGTCACTTAAAGGTGCATAGTCCACTGGAAGCATAGTCTATCACAGTAAGCACAATGGCTGGGTTCAGTCAGTTAAAGCTGCATAGTCCGATGGAAGTGTAGTCTATCACAGTAAGCACAATGGCTGGGTTCAGTCACTTAAAGCTGCATAGTCCGATGGAAGTGTAGTCTATCACAGTAAGCACAATGGTTGGGTTCAGTCAGTTAAAGCTGCATAGTCCGATGGAAGTGTAGTCTATCACAGTAAGCACAATGGTTGGGTTCAATCACTTAAAGCTGCATAGTCCACTGGAAGTGTAGTCTATCACAGTAAGCACAATGGTTGGGTTCAATCACTTAAAGCTGCATAGTCCACTGGAAGTGTAGTTATCACAGTAAGCACAATGGCTGGGTTTAGTCAGTTAAAGGTACATAGTCCGATGGAAGTGTAGTCTATCACAGTAAGCACAATGGTTGGGTTCAATCACTTAAAGCTGCATAGTCCACTGGAAGTGTAGTCTATCACAGTAAGCACAATGGCTGGGTTCAGTCAGTTAAAGCTGCATAGTCCGATGGAAGTGTAGTCTATCACAGTAAGCACAATGGTTGGGTTCAATCACTTAAAGGTGCATAGTCCACTGGAAGCATAGTCTATCACAGTAAGCACAATGCTTGGGTTCAGTCACTTAAAGGTGCATAGTCCACTGGAAGCATAGTCTATCACAGTAAGCACAATGGTTGGGTTCAGTCACTTAAAGCTGCATAGTCCGCTGGAAGTGTAGTCTATCACAGTAAGCACAATGGTTGGGTTCAGTCAGTTAAAGCTGCATAGTCCGCTGGAAGTGTAGTCTATCACAGTAAGCACAATGGTTGGGTTCAATCACTTAAAGGTGCATAGTCCACTGGAAGCATAGTCTATCACAGTAAGCACAATGGTTGGGTTCAATCACTTAAAGCTGCATAGACCGCTGGAAGTGTAGTCTATCACAGTGAACACAATGGTTGGGTTCAATCACTTAAAGCTGCATAGTCCGCTGGAAGTGTAGTCTATCACAGTAAGCACAATGGTTGGGTTCAATCACTTAAAGCTGCATAGTCCACTGGAAGCGTAGTTATCAAAGTAAGCACAATGGTTGGGTTCAATCACTTAAAGCTGCATAGTCCGCTGGAAGTGTAGTCTATCACAGTATGCACAATGGTTGGGTTCAAACACACATACACACATACACACATACACATACATACATACACACATACACACATACACACATGCGCATATACACACATGCACATATACACATATGATCCTGTCTCAAAAGGTGATAACTCTTTTTTCTTTTTACATTGTAACGATTGACACAAAACAGCACAGAAACAGTTACACTGAAAACACAAGGACATTTGCTTCAAATCAATATATATTCTATTGGGATTATGAAACACCATGTAAAAAACAAATCAGTTTATCCTGAGCAAATGCATAAGCAGATAGTATGTTGATCAGTAGAATGGACAAAGTTTTGTCCCATATTGCTTAGCACCTTTTGAGACAAGTCTCGCATACACGCATACACGCATACACGCATACACGCATACACGCATACACGCATACACGCATACACGCATACACCCATACACCCATACACCCATACACCCATACACCCATACACACATACTTTGTTTGTTTGTTTGTCTGTTTGTTGTTTTACGTTCTAGCAACATCTAAGGTCATATCAGGACGGGTACCGACTTGTGACAGTGCACACTCATGGCGACTTTATAGTGCTGCCCCACTGGGAAACCAGGCCGCCTGCACCATGGCCTGATATCCCACTCAGTCACATTATCCTGACACTGAGCCAACCAGTCCTTGCCCTATCCTAATAATGCCGAGGGCCAGGCTAAGAAGCGACAAGTTAAAATTGTTAAGTCATTGGTTTGACTCGACCAGGATTCGAACCCACAAACTCATGGGTTCTGATCTCCCGATCCCCCAAAACAGGAGACGGACGCTCTACTCATTCGGCCACCGCTTGGTCATATACACATATACACACATAGACACATAAACACATTCACGCATACACACATACCTGGATAGACACATACACACGTACACACATACACATATACACATATAAACACATTCACGCATACACACATCCATGCATACACACATTCATGCACACATATACACACATACACATGATACATACACAAGCACACACATACACATATATACACATACACATAAACATACATACACACATACACACATATACACGATACAGACACAAGCACATATACACATATACATACATATATACACATATACACATACACATATATACACATACACACAAACACTCATACACACATACACTCATACACATACACCAATACACAGGTGTACATATACACACATGTACAAATACACATACATATATATACACATACACATATAGACATACACATATTCACACATGCACATATATATATATCCCCGTCCTGATATGACCTTAGATGTTGCCAGGACGTAAAACAACAACAAACAAACAAACATATATATATATATATATATATACATACACACATACACAAATACACACATACACATATATAAACATAAACACATACACATATACGCATATACCCGTACACATATACACACACACCCATATGCACACATACACACATACACGTATACACATATTCACATACACATATGCACACATGCACACATACACAAACATACACACATACACATATACACATATACACATATACACATATACACATACACACACACATAAAAACACACACGTACACACAAAAACCTACTGTCCATATGCATCTAAGCTGATAAATTAGCCATTGTCACATCATAGTTGTTGGCTAAGCCATTGTCAGATAATCTACTTATGCATCACGCTGTTGATAAAACCTGAAGCAGTAACTAAGCTAAAATGCTTGCAAATAAATCTGAAAGTGCAAGTTATTCATCCACGTAAATTTCCGCAGTTGGAGCTCCTTCTATAAAATGTGTCTCTGATGGTTTGGTTGGCTTAAAAAATTCGCAATGGAATAAGGTTGGCTCCTAATACATAATCCTATTGGTAACTCATTGATACAGCATGACATCAATTCAAACTGAACTATTGCAAACATTCCATTTCCAACAAATATAACACAATTAATAAGATATCATGCCATTACTATCTAATAGTTAATAGTGCCGTGATCTTAGTGAGTTACTTACTCTGTTTGTGTGGGTTTCATGTTCTAGAAATGTCATATCAGGATGGACACCGAGTTGTGACAGAGCACACTCATGGTGACTTTATAGTGCTGCCCCACTGGGAGATCAGGCTATTATTGGTACCATGAGCCGATATTGCACTCAGCGACATCATCCTACCAGTCAGTCTAGCCAGTCCTTTCTGTAGCCTAGTACAGTATAACCCCGTTAAACCAAACTTGACGGGACCATAGAAATTTGTTTGGATTAACCGATCATTGGTTTAACAGAGCTTTGGCTTCAACTTGGACTTGGCTTTGGCAAAAATGTGGGTGCATTATGAATGCAATATACAATGTATGTGGACACTTTAATTATTGTTTTTTTTATGTATATACAGTATAACCCAGTTAAACCAAGCTCAGTTAAACCAAACGATCAGTTAATCCAAACTTTTTCGGCGGTCTGGCAAAATACTACCATTTATCATATAAAAAAGTCTCAGACGACCTTATAACCACATGAAGGTTTGGTTTAACCATACCAGAAGTGGCCTGGGGCCCGACAATTTTGTTTAGATTAACCGATAGTTTGGATTAACCTACTTTGGTTTAACCAACTTTTTTGATATGATAACTGGTAATATTTTGCCAGGCCGCCGAAAAAAGTTTGGATTAACTGATCGTTTGGTTTAACCAAGCTTGGTTTAACAGGGTTGTACTGTAATGACAAGCACCAGGCCAGGGAGCGAATCAAATTTATAATCATAACACAAAGTACATAGTTTGTGGTGCGTTGAATAGTTAATTACCATTGGATTTGAGGCTGGGTCTAGTTTTGTATCAAACAACAATCGACCTGTGTGCAGGAAGGATCCTATAAGACCTTTTCCGTAGAGCAATGGGCGCAGTGGCTGAATCGGTAGAGCGCAGGCCTCGTGTGCGGGAGATCGGGAGTTTGGTTCCTGGTCGAGTCAAACCAATGACTTACAAAATTGATACTTGTCGCTTCCTAGCCTGGTGCTCGGCATTAATAGGATAGGGCAAGGACTGGTTAGCTCAGTGTCAGGATAATATGACTGAGTGGGATATCGGGTCATTGGCTGGCAGCCTGATTTCCCAGTGGGGCAGCACTATAAAATCGCCATGAGTGCGCACTATCACAAGTCGGTTCCCGCCCAGATATGACCTTAGATGTTGCCAGGATGTAAGACTCCAACAACCAACCAACCAACTTCCCTAGACTATGCACAGAGTGATCTGCACAGTGAACTGCTACCGGCAAAATTAGTTCCTATTACTGTTCTCAGAGGGCAGGTTGGTGGTTTGAAATCTGCTATGAGACCTATGCCACACAGCATTCTGCTCAGTGAATTTCAACACACAACATTAGTTCTTACCACTGACACTAGAGGGCGGGTTAGTGGTTGAAATCCTCCACAAGACCCTTTTCACAGAGCATACTGCACGATTAGCTGCTATTCACATTAGCTCTTACCACTGCCATAAGAGGACAGACAGAAGGGTGGTTGAAATCCTAGACCTTTTCCCACAAAACATGCTGCACAGTGAGCTACTGCTACACACAACATTAGTTCTTCCCACTACCACCAGAGGGCGAGGTAGCGGTGGAAATCCTATTCAATACCTTTTTCATAGAGCATACTAGACTGTTATTTGCTATTCACATTAGCTCTAACCAGTTCCATCAGAGGACAGGAGGGTGGTAGAAATCTTCTATAAGACATTTCTTTCCACAGCATGCTACACTATGAGCAGCTACACGAACATTAGTTCTTACCACTTCCACCAGAGGGCGAGTGTGGGGTGGAGAATAGTCTACAATACCTTTTACACTGTGCATGTTGCACAGTGAGGTGTTGCGCACACCAGTAGTTCTTTCCGCTGCCACCAGTTGCCAGGTTAATGGTTGAAATCCTCTACAAGACCTTTTTCACAGAGCATACTTTACAATTAGCTGCTACTTTTTTTTTTGGTCCATTAGTTGTTTAAGCAGGGGAAATTTCAGTCATAGACGACTGGTCTTCCTCATTCCACTGCTGGTCGATAGAAAGCCCGAGCCTACACTTTTACCGACCCAAGGATTTTTAAACCTCCCACACCACATAGACATGGTATGAGAGCAACCGGCCTTTGATGACGCTGTAAGTTATACACAGCGGTGGAAATCCAAATTGGCAGAGCTGGGGCACGGGGAATCGAACCGCCGACCCTCAGATTAGGAGTCTGACCTAGAAAAAAGTCAGACACTCTAACCACTCCGCCACAGAGAACGCCACACTTACATTACTTATATATCCTACGACTGTTGTCAGAGGGTGGGGTGGTGGTGGAAATCCCTTATTAACTATATCTCTGGTGGTGACAGAAAAAGGTCATTGCCCTTCCGTCATCCTGGGGGCGATAATCTTTATCTGACCCATTCCAGGCACAGTTGAGCCAAAACAAAAATCAACAACACGGCAACCTCCCATGTTTACTTATCTTGAATGTGACACAGACGCGTTAATTTTCTCCCTGACATGACGGTGTTATGTAAAACAGCCAGCTGCGATTGTAGATTAGTCATTGCCACATTGGTGCTCTATGTTGGCTGCGGTTGGTTTGTGTGCAGCCCACTACACGTCTACCTGTCTGTGTGACACTTTACCTGGTGAGGTGAGTGCAGCCCACTACACACCTACCTGTCTGTGTGACACTTTACATGGTGAGGTGAGTGCAGCCCACAACACACCTACCTGTCTGTGTGGCACATTTCATGGTGAGGTGAGTGCAGCCCACACACACACACCTATCTTTCTGTGTGACACTTTACTTGGGGAGGTGAGTGCAGCCCACTACACACCTACCTGTCTGTATGACACTTTACCTGGTGAGGTGTGTGCATCACACTACACACCTACCCATCTGTGTGACACGTTACCTGGTGAGGTGAGTGCAACCCACTACACACCTATATGCATGCATGACACTTTACCTGGTGAGGTGAGTGCAGTCCACTACACACCTACCCATCTGTGTGACACTCTACCTGGTGAGGTGAGTGCAGCCCACTACACACCTACCTGTCTGTGTGACACTTTACATGGTGAGGTGAGTGCAGCCCACTACACACCTACCTGTCTGTGTGACACTTTACCTGGTGAGGTGAGTGCAGCCCACTACACACCTACCTGTCTGTGTGACACTTTACCTGGTGAGGTGAGTGCAGCCCAATACACACCTACCTGTCTGTGTGACACTTTACCTGGTGAGGTGTGTGCATCACACTACACACCTACCCATCTGTGTGACACGTTACCTGGTGAGGTGAGTGCAACCCACTACACACCTATATGCATGCATGACACTTTACCTGGTGAGGTGAGTGCAGTCCACTACACACCTACCCATCTGTGTGACACTCTACCTGGTGAGGTGAGTGCAGCCCACTACACACCTACCTGTCTGTGTGACACTTTACCTGGTGAGGTGAGTGCAGCCCACTACACACCTACCTGTCTGTGTGACACTTTACCTGGTGAGGTGAGTGCAGCCCACTACACACCTACCTGTCTGTGTGACACTTTACCTGGTGAGGTGAGTGCAGCCCACGACACACCTACCTGTCTGTGTGACACTTTACATGGTGAGGTGAGTGCAGCCCACTACACACCTACCTGTCTGTGTGACACTTTACCTGGTGAGGTGAGTGCAGCCCACTACACACCTACCTGTCTGTGTGACACTTTACCTGGTGAGGTGAGTGCAGCCCACTACACACCTACCTGTCTGTGTGACACTTTACATGGTGAGGTGAGTGCAGCCCACTACACACCTACCTGTCTGTGTGACACTTTACCTGGTGAGGTGAGTGCAGCCCACTACACACCTACCTGTCTGTGTGACACTTTACCTGGTGAGGTGAGTGCAGCCCACTACACACCTACCTGTCTGTGCGACACTTTACCTGGTGAAGTGAGTGCAGCCCACTACACACCTACCTGTCTGTGTGACACTTTACCTGGTGAGGTGAGTGCAGCCCACTACACACCTACCTGTCTGTGTGACACTTTACCTGGTGAGGTGAGTGCAGCCAACTACACACCTACCTGTCTGTGTGACACTTTACCTGGTGAGCTGAGTGCAGCCCACTACACACCTACCTGTCTGTGCGACACTTTACCTGGTGAGGTGAGTGCAGCCAACTACACACCTACCTGTCTGAGTGACACTTTACCTGGTGAGGTGTGTGCAGCCCACTACACACCTACCCATCTGTGTGACACTTTACCTGGTTAGGTGAGTGCAGCCCACTACACACCTACCTGTCTGAGTGACACTTTACCTGGTGAGGTGAGTGCTACCCTGTTTACCCCTTTACTATGCTACCAAAGGAGCGCAAAGCTGGAATAAGTGTTTGAGCCATGCACCAGTACCTGGTATCATATCTATGTGAATGATTTGGATTTAAATATGTGATACTCTCATCAGACCATGCAGTTTTGAGTGTTCTCAGCATAATTACAGTGATTCTATACATGAAGAGTTCGAGTCTAAATCCCCGTAAACGCCAATCCAAAAATTGAGATAAATATCGGAATAAAACCTTCAAAATGTTCATTTTTGTGTACATTCTTATTTTTGTTGGGTCATTGCTACATAATAATTTCATCATAAGAAAAAATGGAGTTAGTGAGAATTAAAGTTACCCTCAGGTAAAAATATTTTATTTTAATGAAATTTGTGGATTGGCATTTATTTACCTGTTTTTTCGCCTGAATTCTCCATATATATACCAACTTCTAATGGAGGTCCAATGATGGACAGTCGTTGGGCTGATGTCTATTCGTACATAGCTGCTGTTGGGCTCCGCTCGCTCCGGGCAGCTGTCACTCCGCGGGCAGTGTTCACTGTCACACTGTCACACTGTCACATCATCCGCAAACGCCCCTGTCAGTCTCATTGTGCTGCACTGTCAGTGCCACAAAGGGCAATGCCCCCCCCCCCCCCCCCCCCCCCCCCCCCAACCCCCTCGCCCGCTCCCCTCCCGCCCACTCCCCCCCCCCCCCCCCTTATCCCGGTGTAGCAGGAAATCGCAAACCCTGTAAATCGCAAACCCCCACTTGTGATTTCCTAAGAAATCACAAACCCCCACGCCATATATCCTAGTATTATCACCCAGTTTCAGGATCGGAAATGTAAATAATGTTGTTAGCAAAATGGTCTTTTTAGTTCCAACTTCAGTAAATAGAACTATTTTAATATTCCAAATTCTTATTATGCAAGCACAACATATCTCAATGAACCGTTATTTACTAGTGTGTTAGTTGAATATTACAAAATGCTACAAAGCATGAGGGGTTTGCGATCTGCAGGGGGGGGGGTTTGTGATTTCCTAGGAAATCGCAAACCCCGGGGTGTGCAATTTCCAGGCGTTAGCGATTTCCTGATACACCGGCATGCAGCGTTCTGTGAGGAGGTCAGTTGGGCGGCGGGAAACATGTGTTGTCTGACAATGACATCAGTCCGCGAACAAAGCTGCGTCTGTCGTCTGTCAAAGCCAGGGGCCGGCGGGCACATCGCCGGCAGGCGTCGGGACACGTCGGATAGCATCGGAAAGCATCGGAAAACATCGGCTAGCGTCGGAACACGTCGGATAGCATCGGCAAGCATCGGAAAACATCGGCTAGCGTCGGAACACGTCGGATAGCATCGGAAAGCGTCGAAAACATCGGTTAGCGTCGGGACACGTCGGATAGCATCGGGAAGCGTCGGAAAACATCGGCTAGCATCGGAAAACGTCGGATAGCATCGGAAAACGTTGAATAACATCGGAAGACGTAGGATAGCATCGGAAAGCATCAGAAAGCATCCGCTAGCATCGGAAAACGTCGGTTGGCATCAGAAAACGGCGGATAACATCTGAAAACATCGGCTAGAATCGGAAAACAGCTGAGAGCATCGGAAAATATCGGAAAGCATCGGAAGGAATCGGCTAACATCGGAAAATGTCGGGTAGCATCGGAAAACGTTGGATAGTATCGGAAAGCGTCGGAAAACATCGGCTAGCATCGGAAGACGTGGGATAGTAGCGAAAAACGTTTGAGAGCATCGGAAAGCGTCGGAAAACGTTGGAAAAACGTCGGTATTCGTCAGAAAATGTTGGACAATTTAGTGAAGTACCGGACAAACATCGGCAAACATTGGTCGTTAGATAGCATTGGACAATTTCGGATGGCATTCGGAAAACGTTGATAAGCGTCGGAAAATTTGAGCAAATATCGACAAGCATTGCAAAATGTCGGAGAGCATCGGAAAAAGTCTGATTGCACCGGCAAGCATTGGAAAATGTCGAACAAATTAGTGAAGGACTGGAGAAGCATCGGTAAACATTGACCGTCGGATAGCATTGGAAAATGTCAGGTAACATCAGAAAAGTATCGGAAACCTTGGCCAATATTATTAACAAGCATCACAAATGTTGGATAGCATCGGAAAACGTCGACAAGCGTCGGAAAACGTTGAATAATTTAGTGAAGCACTGGAGAAACAACGGCAAACATTGGTCGTTGGATAGTGTTGGAAAACGTAAAATAGCATCAGAAAACATCGACAAGTATCAGAAAACGTTGGCAAATATTAGCAACTGTCGGCTTGGGTCAGATAACATCAGCAAGGCATCGGAAAACTTTAGAAAACGTCAGCTAGAGTCGGAAAATGTCGGAAAGCATCGAAAAACGACAGAAAAATTTAATAAATGTTGGAATGCATTGGAAAGCGCCAGAAAACGGTGCAAAATTTAGTGAAATATCGAAAACCATCGGCAAACGCAGCTTTAGGCGTTCTCAGCATAAATTGATAATGTGCAGACCTCGTGTGCAGGAGATCGGGAGTTTGGTTCCCGGTCGAGTCAAACCAATGACTTATCAAATTGATTATTGTCGCTTCCTAGCCTGGAGCTCAGCATTAATAGGATAGGGCAAGGACTGGTTAGCTCAGTGTCAGGATAATGTGACTGAGTGGGATATCGGGTCATGGTGCCTGTGGCCTGATTTCCCAGTGGGGCAGCAATATAAAGTCACCATGAGTATACACTGTCACAAGTGGGTACCTGTCCAGATATCATCTTAGATGTTGCCAGGACGTAAAACTCCAACAACCAACCATCAGAATTACAGTGAGACTGTAAGGTGCGTGATTTTTAGGAGTGGGATGGGTGGGAGTGTGATGTGGGTGTGGGTGTGTGGGTGTGGGTGTGTGGGTGTGCGTGTGGGTGTGGGTGTGGGTGTGGGCATGTGTGTGGGTGTGGGTGTGGTGTGGGTGTGGGTGTGGCTGTGGGTGTGGGTGTGGATGTGGGCGTGGGTGTGAGTGTGGGTGTGGATGTGTGTGTGGCTGTGTGTGTGTGGGTGTGTGTGTGGGTGTGGGTGTGGATGTGGGTGTGGGTGTGAGTGTGTGTGTGCATGGCTGTGTCTGTGTGGGTGTGTGTGGGTGTGGGTGTGTGTGGGTGTGGGTGTGTGTGGGTGTGGGTGTAGGTGTGGGTGTGTGGGTGTGGGTGTGGGTGTGGGTGTAGGTGTGGGTGTGGGTGTGGGTGTGAGTGTGTGTGTGTGGGTGTGGGTGTGAGTGTGGGTGTGAGTGTGGGTGTGGATGTGTGTGTTGCTGTGTGTGTGGGTGTGGGTGTGGGTGTGGGTGTGAGTGTGTGTGCATGGCTGTGTCTGTGTGGGTGGGTGTGGGTGTGGGTGTAGGTGTGGGTGTGTGGGTGTGGGTGTGGGTGTTGGTGTTGGTGTGGGTGTGGGTGCTTGTGTGGGTGTGGGTGTGGGTGGGGGTGTAGGTGTGGGTGTGGGTGTTGGTGTTGGTGTGGGTGTGGGTGTAGGTGTGGGTGTGGGTGTGGGTGTGGGTGTGGGTGTAGGTGTGGGTGTGGGTGTGGGTGTGTAGGCGTGTGTGGTAAGGGGGCGGAGTGTGTGGGGGGCGTGTGGGTGGTAGGACCCGGGAGGGTGGGGGTCAGGAGGGGTCGAGTAGGGGCGGAAGGGAATTTGTTGGAGGAGGGTGTTTGGCGGAAGGGGGCGGTGGACTCGCGGGAGGTGGGGGGGGGGGGGGTTGAGGGGGGAAAGGGGGCGGGAGGAGGGTGGAGGAGGAGGGGGGGATGGAACAGTAATGAGCGGTTGAAATCAGGAGGAAGTGGGGAATGGGGGGGGGGGAGGGGTGGTGAGGGGGGGTGGGGATGGGAGGGGAGGTGGCGTGACGGATAGGAAACTCGAAAAGGTGCTGGACGGGTGGGTGGTGAGGGGAGGGGATACGAGGGGGAAGGGAGGTGAGGGGGCGGGAGGGGGAGGGGGAGGAGGGGAGGGAAAGAGGAGGGAATGGGGCAGGAGGGGACCGGAGGGAGAAGGCGGGAGGGAGTGGGAGGATGTGAGGGGACGGGAGGAGTCTTGACGGGGGTGACGGGGCGGAGAGGCCGGGAGGGAGGAGTGGGAGTTGGCCGGGAGGGGGCCGGGAAGGGCCAGCGGGGAGATGGGAGAGGCCGGGAGGGAGGAGTGAGAGGCGGCTGGGAGGGGGCTGGCAGGGCGGCGGCCGGGAGGGGGCCCGGCAGCTGGCCGGGTCGGGCCTGTTGTGGTGACACGCGCGACCCCGGGACACGCGTGCGTAGAGCCGGGGCGGGACACGGGGAACACGCGCGCGTAAAAGGGCCGACGCACGCGTAAAGAGAGGAGCAGTGCGGTGCCGAGAGGCCCTTATCTGACGACCTGCGCAGTGAGTGGGCGTTTCGGAGTGAGAGTGGCGCTTTGCGCATGCTCGGTGTTATGTATGCCATGCGCTAACTGGGCCGATTACCTGAGACGCCGCCGGATTGCTGTCGGACCCGACTGACTAGCCGGTCTACTTCTGGTGAGCTGGTCGTCAAGGTAATCTTCATGGGGAAGGTTATTTAATTATTTAATTATTTTGTTAATTAGTTCTTAAATTAATTAGTCATATACTTATTTAATCATTTAATCATTTAAGTCACTGACTTATTTAACCATTTAAATATTTATTTAATTATTTAATTACCGTAGCATTTAATTATCCAATAATTAAATTATTTACTCTTGTAATCATTTATCATTTAATTATTCAATGATTTAATTATGTAATTGTTTAATTGTTTAATTATTTAATTATTTAGGTAGTCAGGTATTTAGATTATTTAGATTATTTAATTACGCAATCCTTTAATTATTTAATTATTTAATAATTCAATATCCAGTTATTCAGTTATTTAATTATTTAATTATTTAACCTTTTACATACAAATATTATTTAATGATTTAATGATTTTTATTTATTTAACATTTTTATAAATTATTTATGTAATTAAACAAATCAATTCAATTAATTATTTAAATATGCAATGCTATGTAGGAGTGGACTGTTGGGGGAATAATCGGTGCTGGTGTATGCTATTCAATGCCTGCAGTTCTGGTGTGACTTTGTAATCAGATAGGCCAGCATGTATTGTGTGAATACAGATAACATCTGCCCATGCTCTAAAGGCCCGTCACATGCATGTTAGTGGACGTAGTTGAACATAGTGGACGCTAATGTAGTTGAACGTAGTTGAACGTAGTTGAACATAGTTGAACGTATCAGCATCCATACTTCTCTGGTACGTTCAACCATGTTCAAGTATGTCAGCCTCCACTTCGTTCAACTACATCCACTAACGTGTATGTGACCGGGCCTTAAGTAATAGGTCATAGCAATAGTCACATCGATCCATCTAATATTGATGTCATATGCGACTGGCGTTGCAATATTGCTGTTGTACTGCTATCAGAAATCCATTGTGCAATATACTGCAAATTGTGTGTTTAACATTTACCGTGAACTCACTTTAATACATAGCTATGCTTTACAATTTGTGCATACATAATCCTAAATTCAAAAATGACTGGAAGACCAGTTCTTCATTGCTGATAGTGATAGAAGAACTTATTCAGTAGAATAGACATATACACAAAAGAAATGTTTGAAGGAATCTAGAGGCAGAATAGTCAGGTCTTAGAATATGTTTTTGAGTGAAATTAAGACAGCCCCACTTAACACCTCCGTGTGTAAATAGTGGGGTGCACGCACCTCACCAGGTAAAGTGTCACACAGACAGGTGGGTGTGTAGCGGGCTGCACTCACTTCACCAGGTAAAGTGTCACATAGACAGATAGGTGTGTAGTGGGCTGCACTCACCTCACCAGGTAAAGTTTCACACAGACAGCTAGGTGTGTAGTGGGCTGCACTTACTTCACCAGGTAAAGAGTCACACACAGGTAGATATGTAGTGGGTTGCAATCAGCTCACCAGGTAAAGTGTCAGACAGATGGGTTGGTGTGTAGTGGGCTGCACTCACCTCACCAGATAAAGTGTCACACAGACAGGTAGGTGTGTAGTGGGGTGCACTCACCTCACCATGTAAAGTGTCACACAGACAGGTAGGTGTGTAGTGGGGTGCACTCACCTCACCATGTAAAGTGCCATGCAGACAGGTAGGTGTGTAGTGGGCTGCACTCACCTCACCAGGTAAAGTGTCACATAGACAGATAGGTGTGTAGTGGGCTGCACTCACTTCACCAGGTAAAGTTTCACACAGACAGCTAGGTGTGTAGTGGGCTGCACTTACTTCACCAGGTAAAGAGTCACACACAGGTAGATATGTAGTGGGTTGCAATCAGCTCACCAGGTAAAGTGTCAGACAGATGGGTTGGTGTGTAGTGGGCTGCACTCACCTCACCAGATAAAGTGTCACACACAGGTGTGTATGTAGTGGGCTGCACTCACCTCACCAGGTAAAGTGTCACACACAGGTTGGTATGTAGTGGGCTGCACTATCCACACCAGGTAAAGTGTCAAACAGACGGATAGGTGTGTAGTGGGCTACACTCACCTCACCAGGTAAAGTGTCACACAGATGGGTAGGTGTGTAGTGTGCTGCACTCACCTCACCAGGTAAGGTGTCACACACAGGTGGGTATGTAGTGGGCTGCACTCACCTAACCAGGTAAAGTGTCACACAGACAGGTTGGTGTGTAGTGGGCTGCACTCACCACACCAGGTAAAGTGTCACACAGATGGGTAGGTGTGTAGTGGGTTGCACTCAGCTCACCAGGTAAAGTGTCACACAGATGGGTAGGTGTGCAGTGGACTGCACTCACCTCACCAGGTAAGGTGTCACACACAGGTGGGTATGTAGTGGGCTGCACTAACCACACCAGGTAAAGTGTCACACAGACTGGTAGGTATGTAGTGGGCAGCACTCACCTCACCAGGTATAGTGTCACTCAGACAGGTAGGTGTGTAGTGGGCTGCTCTCACATCACCAGATAAAGTGTCACACAGACAGGTCGGTGTGCAACAGACTGCACTCACCTCACCAGGTAAAGTGTCGCACAGATGGGTAGGTGTGTACTGGGCTGCACTCACTTTACCACTTACAGTGTCACACAGACAGGTAGCTGTGTAGTGGGCTGCACTCACTTAATCAGGTAAAGTGTCAAACAGACAGGTAAGTGTATAGCGGGCTGCACTCACTTCACCAGGTAAAGTATCACACAGACAGGTACATATGTAGTGGGCTGCACTCACTTCACGAGGTAAATTGTCACACAGACAGGTAGGTGTGTAGTGGGCTGCACTCACCTCACCAGGTAAAGTGTCACACAGACAGGTAGGTGTGTAGTGGGCTGCACTCACCTCACCAGGTAAAGTGTCACACAGACAGGTAGGTGTGTAGTGGGGTACACTCACTTCACGAGGTAAAGTGTCGCACAGACAGGTAGGTGTGTAGTGGGCTACACTCACCTCACCAGGTAAAGTGTCACACAGACAGGTAGGTGTATAGCGGGCTGCACTCACTTCACCAGGTAAAGTGTCACACAGACAGGTAGGTGTATAGCGGGCTGCACTCACTTCACCAGGTAAAGTGTCACATAGACAGGTACATATGTAGTGGGCTGCACTCACTTCACCAGGTAAACCAGCTGGTAGCCGGCTGGACGGGGTTACTTGTGAAACCTTGTTTTTCTGTGCATAGTCCCACGGCCCCGTTCTGACCAAATATAGACCCTTCTTTTCTGTCATCGTCAAAACCTTTCAGCTTTGCAAACATCTAATAAAGATGCTTTTCACACCTCCTTTGCTCGCGCTCACACCTCTCTATGTGACGAGAATATTGCGTTCCTATCTTTGTTAAGGCCATCTGGGGTACCACAATGCTCGTGAAAATGCTGTTAGGTTTAACCAACGGGAATGTATGTCCATAAAGTAGGTGTACTATATATCTCTATATGCATTTGAAAATATGTATTCGGTAAAACCTCTCTAACCAACCACCCCCGCAGATTGACCACTCCCTTATATCGATCGCTTTATTTGGCTCCCAACAATGCCATTGTAACCATATTCTAACTACCTGAAACGACCCCCTTCCTAAATGGACCATGTAAAGTCGATCCAAAGGTCAGTCGATTTAGAGAGGTTTTACTGATTATATATATTTTTTTTCTTAGTAAAATGAAAATAAGGAAAAAAAAGTTTAAAGACAATTCTAGAACCACGCAATACCATATGCCTATTCACCGAATGCATGATGCTTTTATTGAACTGGAATTGTACACCGTTACTACTACAGCTGATATTTAATATATAATATGTATAATACTTTTACTATCAAACATGATTTGCATGCCGTTACGACTACAACTGATAGTTTCATTTATGTATCAAGGAATTGTACGGTATGGCGGGAAGACCAGTGCTCAGGCGCTGACAAGAGATATCATTCGATGAATAAAATACATTTGATATATAATGAATATATATATATTATATATATGCATATGTATACATATGTATACAGACATGCATATATATACATATATATATAACACATTTATGCATGTACACTGCAGGTCGATGGCTGGATTCAACACAGCGCTTACACTATGTCCACACCCTTCTGGTTCATGCCAAGGCAACCACATGTGGTGCGTAATGTTGACAATGAAGCTATACCTTATCGCCTATTTGGTTGCTGCAGTGCGCATGTCCGGAGCCAACTTGTGCCGACAAGCCGGTGTAGTAAGTTCAAAACACTACCCCACAAAAACACTATGGTAGTGTTTTCAACCTAGGTTCAAAACAGTACAGTAGTGTTTTCAACCTAGTTGAAGGTAGATTCGAAACACTACCGTGGTCATGCTGAAAACACTATCCTTAAGTTCAAAACACTACCTTTAAGTTCAAAACACTACTGCATCGTCATTATCATTTGTAGTAGGGTGGGGCAGTATGCAGTAAGGTGGGGCAGCATGCAGTAAGGTGGGGCAGTATGCAGTAGGGTGGAGCAGCATGCAGTAGGGTGGGACAGTATGCAGTAGGGTGTTGCAGTATGCAATAGTGGGGGACAGAGATGTGTATACTACTAATATGTGCAGCACCATCAGCGTACACTAATAGTAATACATGCTAAAATCGCCGCAGCACCAGATGCCGCAGCGCTATCAGCGTATTCTACTAGTACATGTGTCCTGATATGACCTTAGATGTTGCCAGGACGTAAAACTTCCAATAACCAAACCAATTAGTACATGCTTCAAACGCCACAGCATGGTCAGTGCAATATGTACCAGTAGGTTATATTTTGCGGCATTACAGTCCCATGTTATGATAGTGTTTTGAACTTGGGTAGTGTTTTGGACGTACGTACTGGTAGTGTTTTGAACTTAACAGTAGTGTTTTCAACTTAAGTTCAAAACACTACCGTAGTGTTTTGAAATTAGGTTCAAAACGCTACCGTAGTGTTTTCAACCGGGTAGTGTTTTGAACGTCCTACACCGGCACACGTGCACGTGTGTGTGTATGTGTGTGTACAGTAAAGCCTCTCTAACTGACCACTTCCACAGATCATCCCCCCCTCCTCTGTATTGATCGCTTTATTTGGGGCGCAAATGATCGCCCATACATACCATTATAATGATTTTTAAAAACCTCCCTAAATCGACTAACTCTCTAAGTGGACCATTTAAAGTCGGTCGCATGGTCGGTTGATTTAGAGAGGGTTTACTGTATATATATGTGTGTGTATGTGTGTATTTGTGAGTGTGGGGTGGGCCGCTTTCTGCGACTGTCCGACGCGCACAGTGGCACATGGAATTGACGTTGAAAAGAACAGTTCTGTTCACCCCCCTGGGCCGCATTCAGCACTAAGCACACGGGGAAGAATGCAGCCCTTGGAAGTAGTGTGTCTGGTGTATGGATAATATATATATATATAATGTAAATATAAACTATGACAATATGAATAGTATATATTTTATGCAATATGTGTGCAATATAACAAGTTATATATATATATAATACATATACTATATACTAATACTATACTGTATATACTGTATATACTATATACTATATGCTATATATATTATATACACTTCATACTGAACATACTCTAGATACTGTATATACAATAATAGTTTTTAATACGATATGAATAGTATATATGCTATGCATACCATTAAGTATTATACTAAATATACTATATATGCAATATATACCGTATATATACTATCTATACTATATATGCTATACATACTATATATACTAAATATGCTATATCCTCCGGTGCAACTGACACTTGTCTACACCCATTGGTGGAGTGGGGGGGGGGGGGCGCAGGTGGCGCTACCTGTCAATTACGGGGTCCTACGGAGTATAACAATTGTAATAATGACAATATACATGTATGAATATATACACATATATGCATTTATTATTATATATAACCATAATTTATATGCATCTACACATATATTTATATTACATATCAACATATATATATACATGTGAATATATATATATATATATATATATATATATATATGTGTGTGTGTATGCATGGGCACACATAGACAAAAACCTTCAGTGTGACTGACACTGGTCTACATCTGGTAGAGGCGAGCATTCTGAAGGGGGCACCACCGATACAGTGTTGGGTCTTATAGAGTATAACAATAATGATAATAATTCCCCTACACATCTTTAATCTTGCATAAAGCGTTATACATCACATATGAATATACACGTATTTAGGTACACACATGTGTACATGCATATGCATATACACATACACACATACCTGTCTAGTCACCAGAAAGGGTGCCTTTCCCTGGGACATACGCGACACACGCCGGGTAATCACACGCCGTTAGTAGTGCATTGTGGGCCGGCCGGCCGTTCGCTTTCACCGCCAGCGCCGCCCTGCATGCGGGCGGACAGAATGGGAACTAACGCGGCGAGAAGGCGCCATAGACTCAGCATGAGCGGAGGGATGGAGGGGTGGAGTGGGTGGGGGGTCCCCCAGCAGGGCACACTGGAACTAATCACGACCGCGTTGTCGCCGGCATACGGCGGCGCGGTGCGGCGCGGAGATGGGGGAAGAAGTCACACCGGAAGGCGTACTCCCCGCGCTGCATTATGGGCAAACATGGCGGCCACAATGAGTGCGCGACGACACCGCGGCGCGTAGCCGTGTCGGCGCGACGCGCGCATTGACAGCAAGGCAAATAGAAATTAGCGCGCGCAGGGCGCGAGTAAACAGGCCGAGCCCGGCAGGTGGCGCGCCACGACTGAAAGTAGTTCCCCCACCCACCCACGAGCTGGCGGAGTGATCCGAGAGGCCGCGGAATAACATGTAATTACCGGCGCACATTTACCCCGACCAGAATCAACGACAATCCAATGTGTGGCTATCCCATTCACTCACCAGGCCAGTGCCAAATGTGAATCCAATATCCTGGCACTTCCTTTTTTGGGGGTTTTCTTTTTTGGTCGCCGTCTTCATCATCTCTCTTCTTTTTTTTTTTCATTTTTTTTTTTAACTTCTTTCCTTATTATGTCCTTTTTTTCTTCTTGTAGTCATTCTTCTTCATGGCGGTTCTTGGTGTGTGAGTAGGGGATGACAGTTCTGAATACACATCGCCGCTGGTTCATCTTATTATGTGTCTGTGCGTTGGTGCGTGTTTGTGTTTGCGTTGGTGTGTGTTTGTGTGTGTTTGTGTGTGTCTGTGTGTGTCTGCGTGTGTCTGTGTGTGTATGTGTGTGTCTGTGTGTGTCTGTGTGTCTGTGTGTCTGTGTGTGTCTGTGTGTGTCTGTGTGTGTATGTGTGTGTCTGTGTGTGTCTGTGTGTGTCTGTGTGTGTCTGTGTGTGTCTGTGTGTGTCTGTGTGTGTCTGTGTGTGTCTGTGTGTGTCTGTGTGTGTCTGTGTGTGTATGTGTGTGTTTGTGTGTATCTGTGTGTGTGTATGTGTGTGTCTGTGTGTGTCTGTGTGAGTCAGTGCGTGTCCGTGTATGTATGTGTGTGTCTGTGTGTGTATGTGTGTGTCTGTGTGTGTTTGTGTGTGTGTGTGTCCGTGTGTGCGTTGGTGCATGTGTCTGTGTATATGTGTTGATGCACGTGTTTCTATGTGTATGTGTGTGTCTGTGTGTGTCCATGCGCTGGTGAGTGTGTCTGTGTGTTGGTGAGTGTGTCTGTGTGTGTCCGTGTGTTGGTGAGTGTGTCTGTGTGTTGGTGAGTGTGTCTGTGTGTGTCCGTGTGTTGGTGAGCTTGTCTGTGTGTGTCCGTGTGTGTATGTGTATGTATGTTGATGCTTGTGTCTGTGTGTGTATGTGTGTGTGTTTGTGTGTATGTGTGTGTCTGCACGCCTACCAATTGAACCGCCGCGTCCGATAGACTGCGACCTGGTGGTGCTGATGATATGAGTGAGTGACAGAGTGAGTGACTGAGTGAGGGAGTGAATGAGTGACAGAGTGAGTGACAGAGTGAGTGAGGGAGGGAGTGACTAAGTGACTAAGTGAGTGAGGGAGTGAGAGATGATGTGAGTGAGTAAGTGTGAGAGTTGAGACGGTACTCTTCCACTAACTCCCCTGCTCATCCCCCCACCCCCCTTCTCAACCCCCACTCCCCTCCTCAACCCCCACTCCCCTCCTCAACCCCCACTCCCCTCCTCAACCCCACCCCTCCACATACCCACCCGCTTTGGCGCGCTTTTCCCATTTGACTAAGACTTGAGATATCCGTCCTCCCCTCCTCCTGAATGTCCTCCTCCACCCTGCTGAAAAGAGTGATTGAAAACAGTAAAATGTGTCTGGAGATGCTCGAAATTGGGGCCTCGTTTTTCCATTAAAAAAAAAAAGCTAAAATGTATTTTATTCAAAGAATAATATCTCTTCTCAACAACAGCAGAGGACTGGTCTTCTGGCCATACAGTACAATTCCTTGATACATTTATAAATGAAACTATCAGTTGTAATAGTAACTGCATGCAAATCCTGTTTGATACTAAAAATATGAAATATCAGCTGTAGTAGTAACTGTGTACAATTCCAGTTCAATAAGTATCATGCATTCGGTGAATAGGCATGTGGTATTGCATCGTTCTAGAATTTTCTTACGGTTCGCTAAACCCGGCCGTGTGACAATATCCCGGCATTCACCGCGGCCTGCGCGCCACCCGCCACTATGCAGCGCCGAGAATTCTCACGATGAACAAACAGGTCCACTCTCCAATGTTTCGCCTAGGTCTCTCTGGGCGTAATCGATTAACACGACCCGGGCGATTCGAGTCACCCGAGTTGCTAGAATTTCACATCGAACACCGTGAGTGGAGTTGACAAAAACACGTGCCGTATGCAAAACTACCCGACCCCAGTAACCACGTCTTGGCTGGGGTTTGCTAGGACCGATGACATCACATCTGTGCTGGTACCTGTAGGATAACAGATACCAGTACAGGTCCTACGTGTTGTTTTATTGCTTTTTTCTTCTTAATAACCCAGATTGTCAACTACTACAATCATAAAATACTTTAAATCCTATTTTTCTCTATGTCTCTATGTCTCTATGTCACTGTGTCACTATGTCTCTATGTCTCTATGTCTCTATGTCTCTATGTCTCTATATCTCTATGTCTCTATGTATCTATGTCTCTATGTATATATGTATCTATGTCTCTATGTCACTATGTCACTATCTCACTTTGTCTTTATGTCTCTATGCCACTATGTATCTATGTCTCTATGTATCTATATATATATATATATGTCCATATGTCACTAGGTCACAATGTATATATGTATCTATGTCACTATGTATCTATGTATATATGTATCTATGTATATCTGTCTCTCTGTCTCTCTGTCTCTATGTCTCTATGTCTCTATGTCACTATGTCTCTATGTCTCTATGTCTCTATGTCTCTATATATCCATCTCTCTATGTCTCTATGTATCTATGTCTCTATGCCTCTATGTCTCTATGTCTCTATGTCTCTATATCTCTATGTCTCTATGTCCCTATGTCTCTATGTCTCGATGTCTCTATGTCCCTGTGTCTCTATGTCTCCATGTATCTATGTATCTATGTATATATGTCTCTATGTCACTATGTATCTATGTCTCTATGTCTCTTATGTCTCTATGTATCTATGTCTATAAATATATATGTCTCTATGTATCTATGTCTGTGTGTCTCTATGTCTATATTTCTGTATGTATGTATGTTTGTATGTCTGTATGTCTGTGTGTCTCGGTTTGTGTCTCTGTATGTATGTATATATGTCTCTGTCTCTATGTATATGTATGTCTGTATGTCGGTATGTCTGTCTAAGTATGTATATCTGTATGTCTCTGTATGTATATCTCTCTATGTTTGAATGTTTGTATGTCTCTGTCTCTATGTCTCTCTATTTCTGTGTGTATGTGTGTATGTCTCTGCCGCTATGTGTCTCTATGTATGTCTGCATGTCTTTATGTTTGTATGTCTTTATGTCTGTATGTATGTATGTCTGTATGTCTGTATTTCTGTATGTATGTATGTCTCTCTATGTCTGTATGTATGCTCTGTCTTTATGTCTCTCTATGTCTGTATGTCTGCATGACTCTGTCTCTATGTCTCTCTATGTATATATGTCTCTATGTCTATGTCTGTATGTTTATATGTCACTATGTTTATATGTCATTATGTCTCTATGTCTCTATACCTTGGTTTTCCTGCTTACGATTGCAGTTCTTCTGGTCGTCCACTTTGTGGTTACGCTGTACACTCTTGTCATAATACGTACTAAAGTTAAATCTAAAACGCACGATCACGATCACGACAGTAGTAGTGTGTTCTCATCAATTTTCGAATCAGGCATCATAGCAAGTTTTCGCTTCTGTACATAACCTGTTGTGTCTGATTGTCATGGGTGACCATTAATGATACATGTTTTTACTCTAATGTTGCAACATGTGAATAGTACAAAGTCAAAATACAAACTTTCTTGCTCTAAATTATAACTCATTCCTCAGGAGATATTCCACACAACACAGTGAATGTACCGTTATGACCCTGTTGCCACTTTTATTTTATGGCTATAGTGTAACACTTTCCGTACCCATGATCTGAGCCATACACTTCGGCATTGACATATGCGACAGACTAATTATTAACCCGCCACCGGTGTGTTTAAAATGTATGCCTCATGAGGTGAATTAAAGTCCTGAAATGCCTTCCTTTTGGACAGAAATCGGATATTAAATCCCCCAGCAGCAACATTATACTTTTTATAGCTGTGTTCAATATATACCGGGTTGTTCATTGCAGAACATGGCAGGCGGTTTGATTGAGTATCCTAACTCTAAATGCGCTCACACATAGCCCCCCCCCCCACCCCACGCTCCGCTCCCTCACCCCTTCCCGGCCCCTCACCCCCTTTCGCCCCCTCATCCCGTCACCCCTTCACCCCCTTCCGTCCCCAACCCACTCCGACATGTTGATTGCCGGCTGTCTGAATGATTCATGAATGTAGGATTTGTCCAGAAATATGGTACCGCCCCCATACCCCACACCCCACACCCCACAAACCCAACTCCAACATTCCCACCCCACACACCCCAACGCACACCTAGAGGGCGATACTAGTGTTGTCGCACATTTGTTCAATGAATCACACACGTAGTAAGTCTTTCCCAACTGTGGGAGATAATACTGATAATTGATCTATTCCCATCTTAGAAACTGATCTCTCCCACCCACCCGCCCACCCACCACTACCTGCCTCCACACCTTCCTCACTAACCCCCATTCGCACCTCCCAGTCCTCCCTCCTGCCCCTCACCCCTCACTCCTCACTCTTCCGTCCTCCGTCCTCCGTCTTCCGTCCTCCGTCCTCCCCTTCCATTCTCCGTCCTTCCTCCTCCCCTCCCCGTCCTCCCTCCACCATCCTCCGTCCTCGCTCCTCCCTCCTCCCTCCTCCTTCCTCCGTCCTCCCTCTTTCCTCCTCCCTTCTCCCTCCTCCGCCCCCCCCCCTCCTCCCGCCCCCGCCCACCCCTACCCACCCAACCACTCACCTACTACTATTACACCCATCACACCCACCTACCAATACATCCACTCACACACCTACCAAACACACCTACCAACCCCCACACCCTCACACATGCCCACACACCCATACCAACACACCCACACACAGATAAACCAGACTTCTCACCACAAAAGTACAGCACTTCTGAGTTTGATTGAAAGGTTCCTTCCATTCCGGCGGCAGTTCGGCTTGATTCAGTCTGCTGAGCCCGCCACGCACGATCACATGCAGGCAATCAGGGAGAGGGGGTTTGTGTGTGTGTGCGCGTGTGTGTGGTGGTTTGGGGTTTCGGGGTTTGGGAATTGGGGGTGGAGGCAAAAAGCAGGTTTACCAACAGTTCCCAACCCATGGACGTCACGTGGCGGGGCAAGGCGGGGGAAAGGCGGCGCAAGGTGGGGCAAGGCAGCGCAAGGCGGCACAAGGCGGCACAAGGTGGCGCAAGGCGGGGCAAGGCGGGGCAAGGCGGGGCAAGGCGGGGCAAGGCGGGGCAAGGCGGGGCAAGGCGGGGCAAGGCGGGGCAAGGCGGGGCAAGGCGGGGCAAGGCGGGGCAAGGCGGGGCAAAGCGGGGCAAGGTGGGGCAAGGCGGGACAAAGCGGGGCGAGGTGGGGCGAGGCGGGGCAAGGCGAGGCAAGGCGGAACAAGGTGGTGCAAGGTGGCGCAAGGCGGGTCAAGGCGGGTCAAGGGGGGTCAAGGCGGGACAAGGGGGCGCAAGTCGGCGCAAGTCGGCGCAAGTCGGCGCAAGTCGGCGCAAGTCGACGCAAGTCGGCGCAAGTCGGCGCAAGTCGGCGCAAGGCGGAGTAAGGTGGTGGAAGGGGGCGCAAGTCGGGGGCAAGGCGGGGCAAGGCGGGACAAGGCCATGCAAGGCGGAGCAAGGTGGCGCAAGAGGGTGCAAGGTGGCGCAAGGTGGCGTAAGGCGGCGCAACGAGGCACAAGGTGGCACAAGTTGGCGCAAGGTGGCGCAAGGAGACGCAATGTGGCGCAAGGCGGGGCAAGGAGGATAAGGTGGCGCAAGGCAGTGCAAGGCGGCGCAAGGCAGTGCAAGGCGCGCAAGTTGGCGCAAGGCGGCGCAAGCTCGCGCAAGGTGGTGCAAGGCAGCGCATGGCGGTGCAATGTGGTGCAAGGTGGCGCAAGGTGGTGCAAGACGGCGCATGGCGGTGCAATGTGGTGCAAGGTGGCGCAAGGCGGCGCAAGGTGGTGCAAGGTGAGGCAAGGTGGTGCAAGGTGGGGCAAGGCGGCGCAATTTGGCGCAAGGTGGCGTAAATTGCCGCAAGGCGGAGCAAGGTGGCGTAAGGCGGTCCAAGGTGGCGTGAGGCGGGGCGAGGCGGCACAAGACGGCGAACGCGGCGCAAGGCCGCGCAAGGTGGTGTAAGGTGGCGCAAGGCCAATGTGGCACACGGTGGCGCAATGTGGCACAAGGCCACGCAAGGCGTGTAGGGATAAACATGGTCACAGACGGCCACGCACGGCCACGCACGGCCACGCACCGCAACGCACCGCCACACACCGCCACGCACCGCCACGCACTGCAACACACCGCCACGCACCGCCATGCACCGCAACGCATCGCCACACACCCACGCACCGCCACGCACCGCCACGCACCGCAACACACCGCCACGCACCGCCACGCACCGCCACGCACCGCCACGCACCGCCACGCATCGCCACACACCCACGCACCGCAACGCACCGCCACACACCGCCATGCACCGCCATGCACCGCAACACACCGCAACACACCGCCACGCACCGCCACGCACCGCAACGCATCGCCACACACCCACGCACCGCCACGCACCGCCACGCACCGCAACACACCGCCACGCACCGCCACGCATCGCCACACACCCACGCACCGCAACGCACCGCCACACACCGCCACGCACCGCCACGCACCGCAACACACCGCCACGCACAGCCACGCACCGCCACGCACCGCCACGCACCGCCACGTACCGCCACGCACGCCACGCACCGCCACGCACCGCCACGCACCGCACACGCACCACCACGCACCGCAACGCACCGCCACACACCGCCACGCACCGCCACGCACCGCCACGCACCGCCACGCACCGCCACGCACCGCCACGCACCGCCACGCACCGCCACGCACCGCCACGCACCGCCACGCACCGCCACGCACCGCCACGCACCGCCACGCACCGCCACGCACCGCCACGCACGCCACGCACCGTCACGCACCGCTACGCACCGCCACGCACCGCTACGCACCGCCACGCACCGCCACGCACCGCCACGCACCGCTACGCACCGCCACGCACCAGCACGCACCGCCACGCACCGCCATGCTCCGCCCTGCAAGGCAAGGTTATGCTATTCAAGACTATCCTATGCTATCCAATGATATGAAATGCAACGATATTTAATCCTATGCAATGCTATGCTATGAATGCTACGCAACGCGACACAATACTACGCAATGGTATAATATGTAAGAGAGAATGCAAAGCTAAACAATGACCCATGGGCAGAGGAAGCAAAACTTGACGTAGGTCTTTGTTGCATTCTCTTGTTTTCACTCCCTCTGTCTCTGCCGGTCTCTCTGTCTCTATTATTTTTAGTCCCTTTCAGTCCCATTCAGTCCCATTCAGTCCCATTCAGTCCCATTCAGTCCCATTCAGTCCCTTTCAGTTCCATTCAGTCCCTTTCAGCCCCGGTCATCCCATTTCAGTCCCTTTCAGTCCCTTTCAGTCCCTTTCAGTCCCTTTCAGTCCCTTTCATTCCCTTTCAGTCCCTTTCAGTCCCTTTCATTCCCTTTCAGTCCCTTTCAGTCCCTTTCAGTCCCTTTCATTCCCTTTCATTCCCTTTCATTCCCTTTCATTCCCTTTCATTCCCTTTCAGTCCCTTTCATTCCCTTTCAGTCCCTTTCAGTCCCTTTCAGTCCCTTTCAGTCCCTTTCAGTCCCTTTCATTCCCTTTCATTCCCTTTCATTCCCTTTCATTCCCTTTCATTCCCTTTCAGTCCCTTTCAGTCCCTTTCAGTCCCTTTCAGTCCCTTTCATTCCCTTTCAGTCCCTTTCATTCCCTTTCATTCCCTTTCATTCCCTTTCATTCCCTTTCATTCCCTTTCATTCCCTTTCATTCCCTTTCATTCCCTTTCATTCCCTTTCATTCCCTTTCATTCCCTTTCATTCCCTTTCATTCCCTTTCATTCCCTTTCAGTCCCTTTCATTCCCTTTCATTCCCTTTCATTCCCTTTCATTCCCTTTCATTCCCTTTCATTCCCTTTCAGTCCCTTTCATTCCCTTTCATTCCCTTTCATTCCCTTTCATTCCCATTCCTCAGTCCCTTTCAGTCCCTTTCAGTCCCTTTCAGTCCCTTTCAGTCCCTTTCAGTCCCTTTCATTCCCTTTCATTCCCTTTCATTCCCTTTCATTCCCTTTCATTCCCTTTCATTCCCTTTCATTCCCGTTCAGTCCTTTTCAGTCCCTTTCATTCCCTTTCAGTCCCTTTCAGGGATACTGTGACTGAGTGGGATATTGCGTCTTGGTGCCAGTACACTTTCTCAGTTGATAGGTCACTTTCCACAAATACTCATTGATTAAAGTTGCATAGTCTGATAATTTCAAATATCTGTTATTTTCTTAGATAAATACATTTGGTTGATCAGCATAATCTACCTTTCTCTAGTTTGAAGTAATCTTGATCTTAAATTGCTAACTTTGGATATATTTATAGTAAAATAAAACATGCCAAGTTAATCTTGGCAAACACTTAACAAATTTGACACCATAGACTTTAACAGTGCCAGGCTGTATTGAATTAGTTTAACACCGCCTTTTCTGCAGCAACATATGCTTAGAGCTGCATAGTCCGATGAAGCATCAAATTTCCAAAACAAAAACATTCACCTAGATTTTACTCTACATATCTACCTTAGATATTGGTGCACTTATTAAACATTTGTTGGCGCATAGAAGGGAACACTGAGTCAATTTAACAGAACCTCTTACTGCATAAGCCTATGGTGAGAGTTTTGGCATGCTTGCCAAAATCAATTTAGGATGTTTTGCACTTCAAATATCTCAAAAGTTAGCCATTCAAAATGAAAGTAAGGTAGGTTATAACAAACAGTTAAATATATTTATCTCAGAAAAATGGCAGAAATTCTAAACCATCAGACTATGCAACTTTAATACATGCATCAGTATCTTATCTAAATTCGATTACGTAGAATCAAATTAACGTAAGTGCTCTGGATTTAAAAAAAAATGCTTTCATTGAACTATGCAGTTTTAACTTGTGATCGAAGTTTTATGCTAGGTACACACCTACCGTTTTTCCGCACCCACCTACCGTATACGATCTAAAACTGCCCAAAAATCGTGAGGTGTGCACTCCCCTAGCACACCTACCGATTGCGATTCGTGATTTTTTAAGGCTAAAACCGCTTCCTTACGATTGCGATTCGCGATTCGAAAAATGAATCGGCCCGTTTTCAGTTTTAAGCGGGTCGGGTCGGGTCGCGATTTTTAGTGCGCGAATCGTATACGGTAGGTGTGTACCTAGCATAAGTCAAACCCTCCACCCACCCAATCTCGCGATCTGTTATGAGACTCAATACGCACCGCCACCCACAACCACTTCCCCCTACAACAACAAATCTTTTTAAATATAGAAAAAAAAGCTACCTTTTAGTTAAAAAAAAGGAGAAGCCTATTATTGGTAGGGCGTGCACAAGGTGCCGAATACTCCAACAAGGGATCAATGTGCCAGTTGACGTTTCCAATGCGGTTATTGCTGTGAACAAAGCCAATCCCCCGTCCTCTCTCCCACCTCCACACCCCCCTCCCACTCCCCAGTCCCCTCGCCTCTCCCACCTTCCGCCCCCCTCCCCCTCCCCCCCCCTCCCCCTCCCCCACCCTCCCCCCACTCTCCCCCCTCCCCACCCCATCCCACCCCCCCCACCCCTCTCCCACCTCCCCCACCCCCCTCTCCCCTCCCCCCCCCACCTCCCCCACCCCTCCTCCCCCCCTCCTCACCCCCCCCCTCCCCTCCCCCCCCCCTCCCCTCCCCCCCTCCACCCCCCTCCCCACTCCCCTCCCACTCCCCCCCCTCCCCCACTCCCCCCCCCCCCCCTCCCCTGCCCCCTCCCCCCCCTCTCCCCCTCCCCTCTCCCCCCCCCCTCCCCCGCCCCCCCCCTCCCCCTACTCCCATCCTCTCCCCCCCTCCCTCCCCCCACCCCCTCCTCCCCCTCCCCCTCCCCCTCCCCTCTCACCTCCAACCCACACCCCTCCCCTCCCACTTCCACCCTCCATCTCACCTGCAACCCTCCCCTCACACAGCCCCCCCTGCTTCCCAATCGCACCTCCCCAACTCTCTCCCCCTCCCCCTATCCCTCCCTCTCCCTTACCAACTCCACCCCCCTTCCCCTCCTCCTACAAATCCCCCCCTTCCCACTTCCCCTCCCCACCTCTCTCTCCCCCTCCAACCTCTCCCCTCTATCCCGCCCCCTCATCCTCCGCCTCCCATCTACCCCCAGCCCTGGCCCCTCAAAACTTCCCCCTTCCTCTCCAACTCTCGCTCCTTCCCCCTCCACTCTCCCCTCGCACCACCTCCTCAAACTCTCCCCCTATCAATCCTCCTCCCGCTTTTATTTTCCCCTCCCTCCTACTTCCCCCTCCCATCCTCTTTCCCTCCCTCTCCACCACCCCGCACCCCTAATCCCTTTTCTCACCTCCTCCCCTTCCCCTCCACTCCCCCCCCCACCCTCCCCCCACCCCACCTCCACTCCATCACGGGCAGGGATCAATCGCGCAGCCTCGTTCTGATTGAGGCCTACCTGCCCGCGCATGCTCGCGCTCGTGCGCGCGCATGTGTGTGTATCCGTGTATGTGTGCGTGGGCTGCGCGCGGGGCATGTCGGGGTTGGTGTCTGCTCGGGAGTGGAGGGGGGGGGGGGGCTGGGGGCAGGTGTGGATGATGGAATGGCGGCGGGCAACGTCAGGGCACAGTTAATGGGCGGGCCATTGAGGCTGTCAGTCCGGGGGCACAATGAGAGGTGCCTTAATGTGGCGCATTCATCAATCAGCCGGGGGGACTGTGGTTGTTTGTATGTGTTTGTCTGTGTGTGTGTTTGTATGTGTTTGTCTGTGTGTGCTTTATGTGTTTGTGTGTGAAGGATTGTAGCCGCTTGGCACAAGTTCGCTGATGTCAGCAGTTGTCGAGTTAGTATGTGTATAGGTGTGTGTGTGTTTGTATGTGTTTGTGTGTTTATATGTGTTGTTGGGTGACTATGTCTGTGTGTTTGCATGTGTATGTGTGTTTGTATGTGGCTGTCTTTCTACATGTCTTTGTCTGTGTGTGTATATGTTTGTTTGAATGATTGTAGCCGTGGGCACAAGTTTGCTGGTGTCGGCAGTTGTCGAGTTAGTATGTGTATAGATGTGTCTGTATTTATGTGTGTTTGTGGGTGACTGTGTCTGTGTGCTTGCTTGTGTATGTGAGTTTGTATGTGTTTGTTGGTGACTGTGTCTGTGTGTTTGTATGTGTATGTGGGTTTGTATGTGGCTGTCTTTCTATATGTCTTTGTCTGATGTGTGTGTATTTATGTGTGTTTGTGGGTGACTGTGTCCGTGTGCTTGCTTGTGTCTGCGTGTTTGTATGTATTTGTTGGTCACTGTGTCTGTGTGTTTGTATGTGTATGTGGGTTTGTATTTGTTTGTGGGTGACTGTCTGTGTGTTTGTATGTCCTTAATGATTGTATCCGTTGGGCACAAGATTGCTGGTGTCGGCAGTTGTCGAGTTTGTATGTGTATAGTAGATGTGTGTTTGTGGGTGACTGTGTCTGTGTGTTTGCATGTGTTTGTATGTGTTTGTGGGTGACTGTGTCCATGTGTTTGCATATGTTTGTGTATTTATATGTGTGTGGGTGACTGTGTATGTGTGTTTGCATGTGTCTATGTGTTTGTATGTGTCTGTCTGTTTTCATGCGTTTGTTTGTATGTGTTTGCGGGTGACTGTGTCTGTGTGTTTGCATGTGTTTGTGTGTTTGTATGTGTTTGTGGGTAACTGTGTCTGTGTGTTTGCATGTGTTTGGGTGTCTATGTGTGTGTGCCTGTGTTTTTGTGTGTGTTTGTTTGTTTGTTTCTATGCGTTTGTGGGTGACTGTGTCTGTGTGTTTGCATGTGTTTGTGTGATTGTATGTGTTTGTGTGTTTATGTGTGTGTGTGGGTCTGTGTCTGTGTGATTGCATGTGTCTATGTGTTTGTATGTGTCCGTGTGTTTGTATGTGTCTGTGTGGTTGTATGTGTTTGTTTGTATGCGTTTGTGGGTGATAGTGTCTGTGTGTTTGCATGTGTTTGTGTGTTTGTATGTGTTTGTGGGTGACTGTGTCTGTGTATTTGCATGTGCCTATGTGTTTGTATGTGTTTGTGGGTGACTGTGTCTGGGTGCTTGTATATCTTTAAGGATTGTATCCTCTGGGCACATGTTTGCGGCTGCATGCAGTTTATTCAAATAGTATGTGTGTCGGTGCATATATATGTGTGTATCAACATGTGTTAGTTGATGGTTGTGTCTGTGTTTGCATGTTTGTGTGTGCTTTTATGTGTCTGTGTAAGATTGTCGTGGTTGAGCAAAGTGTTGAGGGTCTTGGCAGTACTGTTGTTGAGTTAGTATGTGTAGGTGCATATATTTATGTGTGCTTGTGCGTTTTGTGTCTATGTGGGTCGATCGTTTTAAATGAATATATTATGTTGATAATTATTATTTATTTTTCTTTAGTTTGAAACTTTGGTGATATTTGAGGAAGAAAAAGAAAGCCAAAAGTAACGTTAGTGCGCATGTCGAAATGCTGGACATAATAGCTTCATGGTAAATGAGGCCAAGGTGTGACATGAGGGTCAGAAATCAATATTTAGTATTTTCCTAATTGTTCAGCTTCGTAGGCAACTCTTGTCTATATATATATATATATATATATATATGTAAAATATAATTTATTATATATATATAAAGAGGCGGGGTTTACCTACCTTATTTATTATTTATTTATTTATTTATTTTATTATTATTTCTTCGCATATATTTGCTCCTTGACTGCTTTTGCCTCGCTGCTACTCCGCCATTGCTGCTCGCAGGTCACTTGCTCTGCCGCCGTACCTTGTATCGCATGCATTTTTAGCTTTGATTGGTAGGGCTATTTTCTTTTGCCCGGCCATGGGCCTTTCCTTGCAAAATAAAAGACTGGAAGGTTCCCACCCACTCCTCGTTTGCGCTCCTTCCTCTCCCTCCACCATAGCCAGTTTTATATATATATATATATATATATATCTACTGCTAACGTGAAGGAAAATATAGGTGAGGTTACCATTTTGTCAGAAAAACAAGAACTAATTGAGTGGCCATCCCCAAGTGTGGACGTATTAATCAACAAGTGTGGATTTATTAATCAAAACAAATATTTAAGACAATTTATTGCATGAAACAATTAGTTTTTATGTTGTGATCCCCTAATTATAGAAATACACTGTAAATAAATCTGCATAGGATGATTATAAATATGAAGAGTTCGGGCACAAATCCACATTAACGCCAATCCAAAAATGTAGTTTAAATAACAGATTTTTACTTGAAATTATTTTTAATTCTCACTAATTCCACTTCTCTTATGATCACATGGTTATGGAGCAATGAACTATAGGAATATAAAAAGACTAACTTTTTGAAGGTTCAAATCCAATGTTTATCTCAATTTTTGGATTGGCATTTACGGGGTTTTGCGGGTGAACTCTTAATATTCTTCCCAATTTTGAGTTGTGGATGTAATACAATAGAAGGGGACACGAAAAATAGTATGGGATTTCAATTTCAATTTCTTTCATAACGCTTTGTAGAAACATTATATTACTAGCCATGGTACTAGAAAATAGCCTTACACATGCAACAATAGCAACTGTTTTTTTATGGAAGCTCTGGTATTCCCAGGAAAACACATTTCCTGATTTTACAAGCAAGGGACAAGCAGAGTATATGACAGTTACGTCCAGAACCAGTCTAATCACCATGAAATATTAGATACACGAATATTATCAACCCTCCCCTATCTCTCCCCTCCCCATAACCCCTGTCCCTGTCTCCATTACCCTCCTCCAATTCCCGCTCCCCCTCCTCCACTCCCTCCTCCCCTTACCTCCTCCCATTTCCTCCCTCCTCCTCCCCTCTTCAAACCTCCAACCCACAACCCTCCCCTCCCACTTCCACCCTCCCACTTCCACCCTCCATCTCACCTCCAACCCTCCCCTCCCACAGCCCCCCCTGCTTTCCAATCGCACCTCCCCAACTCTCCCCCTCCCCCTATCCCTCCCCTCTCCCTTACCAACTCCACCCCCCTTCCTGTATATGTTTGTGAATGAATATTTTTTCAAGTGAGATTTTCCTTTTATTATTTCATTGACTAACAGGTAATATTCTATGCAAAATAAAGATCTAGTAGGCTGTAGAAAAGTATACATTCTTCATGTAACATAGTCATGCCCTTGAAACACCAGCTTAATGAATACAATAGTATCTAAGTAGGGTATGTCAGATTTAATCTAGATAAGTGTTATGGTCTCGAAAATTTGTTGCTTTTGTAGTGGTCTGCACTGACCTCTCAGGCAAGTAACCACATAGACAGGTAGGCGTGGGGAGTGTATTGATATCAGGGAGCCTAGGTGGTGTAATGGTTAGCACACTGGCCCGGAATGCAAAGAGATGTGGGTTCGAGTCCCGCTCTAGGGCAGTATTTCCCATTTTCATCACCCCCACGACACTGGTGCCGTGACCAGGATCCTGTACAAGCTTTGCGCTGTATGGTTGTTGAACCTACCCTGTGTATGTATGTTTAGTGCATTGCCTGTATGTATGTAATTGTAAGCATTACAAGACTTACAATTCCAGGGGGACGAGTGTAGTGGTCTGCACTGACCTCTCAGGCAAGTAACCACATAGACAGGTAGGCGTGGGGAGTGTATTGATATCAGGGAGCCTAGGTGGTGTAATGGTTAGCACACTGGCCCGGAATGCAAAGAGATGTGGGTTCGAGTCCCGCTCTAGGCGCAGTATTTCCCATTTTCATCACCCCCACGACACTTTCATCAAACAATGCACCAGTATTTAAGTTGGACATACAAGATGACATCTGGGTAAGTGTCTTCAAGTTCAAAAGTTGATGCTTTTATCAAACAATGCACCAGTATTTAAGTTGTATATATAAGATGAAATCTGGGTATGTGTCTTGGTGTTCAAAATTTGATGCTTTTATCAAACAATGCACCAGTATTTAAGTTGGATATATAAAATGAAATCTGGGTAAGTGTCTTTGAGTTCAAAATTTGATGCTTTTATCTGATTCTGCAGCTTTAATGACTTAGTCACGTGATTTGCCTATGTATTCCTTACATGAATATTTTATGTATCTTACTAATTCTTAGCGACCGAGGCGGTAGTGACCAGACGCAGCTGGCATCAGGGTGGCCAGGAGCAACTCACAGGTGTCACAATAGTGGCAGAAGCAGGAACTAACTCCGATTAGTTTGGGGTAGATTAGTTGATTAAGCAGGGGAAATTTCAATTGTGGATGATTGGTCTTCCTCATTCCACTGCTCCTTGCCCTATCCTAATAATGCCGAGCGCCAAGCTAAGAGGCGACAAGTATCAATGTTTAAGTCATTGGTTTGACTCGACCAGGGTTCGAACCCACGATCACACGATCTACCAGAATGGGAGACGGACGCTCAACTTATTTGGTCAACCCGTCTATGAGAGTAGGATAGTAGGTAATAACTAATATATAGAAGAGAACTGCTAAGTGGTAGTGTCCTTGTATATATTCCCATACAAGGTTATAGAGCACATATATATATGTATATATATACACGAAAACTTGTCGTAATGACAGCAGATCGATAAGATCAGCGATGCCCTGTCGCCATGTGTGCAAACGGTAGCGTTGCACACCCAACAATCAACAACGCCAACTTAAAAAATAATCACACAGCAGACTTAATCAACTGTGAACACATTAGAAGTGACTAATACCATTGAAGCACAACCGAAAAGAACTATTTCATAAAGCGTTAGGATTTGAATGGAATCTGGCAATTATGCGAACACTGTACAGAAGGAGAGCCGTACTACTTGCAAAATCATCTCTTGTTTGAATATTTTTGTGTCCCCTATATAAAGTTGTTATATTCGTGTGTTCTCATTTAATGCAATGCCATAGCAAAGTGCACCCAAGTGATTCAACAATTGCTGAAAGATCCGGGTCCATTAAACCAGCAAAGAACTGCACTGCGAATCACGTAGAGTAAGAATAGGCACGCGCTTTTCTGTTATAATTGTAATACATTAACGCATTCAAAGAAGATTGAGTTGTAGTCACAAAGAGTGTGCCGTGCATTCTTTGGGTTTAAACAGTGTGTGGTGGGTGGTGGGTGGTGGGTGGTGGATGGGGGTGGTGGTGGGTGGGGGTGGTGGGTGGTGAGTGGTGGGTGGTGGGTGGTGGGTGGAGCTGGTTGAGCATTGTGGGAAATATACAAAAGGGGATTAGTGTAAAGCCTGTCTCATACAAGGCGATATAAATCATACTTGAATTCCGTCGATCGGGAATAGTCAGCACCAATTCCAATTGCAGTTGAGATAATCGAATGAAGTTATCGAAAGTAACTCGACTAGTGCTGCCCAGCGGTGAAAAGAAGTATGAACACATTTATCCGTTATGAGCAAGGTAAATAAATGCGATCACAAAACAATAACAAATAAAATAAATAAAAGTGTTCAGACGCAAAACCCCATAAAAACCTATTCAACAATTTAAATCAACATTGGATTTAAACCTTCAAAAGTTTAATTTTGTTTGCATTCATAGTTTATTTTGTTCATTGCTCCGGTGTTTTCCGGTCTTAGTCAGGCATGCCGCGTAATCTGAGGCGGCCAATAGACAAAAAGCCGCTGAGTACCCTGGATGTGGGCGATAATTGAGTGAGGATGGCACATTATACCTGCAGCGCGTGTATGTGGGTGCGAGGCAACCCTACCTGGGTCCGGCTTTGTTCACAACTCACCAAGTGGAGAACTCCCAACAATTGTGCCTGCAACTGTCTAATATGATTTTTTTAACTGCAATCTTTCCAGCTCTATCCAGGTACGCTCGTGGAGATGCTTTCAATGTAAAGGTTGGTCGGTTTGTTTGTTGTAGGAGTTTTGCATCCTGGCAACATTTAAGGTCATATTAGGATGGATACAGAATTGTGACAGTGCACACTCATGGTGACTTTTATAGTGCTGCCCCACTGTGAAATCAGGCTGTCAGCACCATGACCCGATATCCCACTCAGTCACATTATCCTGCCACTGAGCTAATCAGTCCCTGCCCTGTCCTATTTATGCCGAGCGCCAGGCTGGGTAGTGACAAATATCAATGTTGTAAGTCGTCGGTTTGACTCGACCAGGAATTGAACTCCTGACCTTCCGAACGGGAAGCCTGCGCTGTACCGATTCGACCCCCGCGTGCCGTCTTTTCAAGGTAAAACTGAATTGGCTTTGGTATCGCCTGTTTGTTAAAAGGAGATAGTTGCAGCCTATACATGCAGCTACAGTTGATGAGATAGTTGTGTGTGGGGGGTTCTGTGGGCTCTTTTTAAAAATATTTGTTTTGGAAAGAGGAGTTGGCGGTTGGATTTGTATTGGAATGGAGAACATAACTGGATTCAAATCAAATCGACTGTGTATTGTGAGGCTTCATACCTGTTCTACACTGTGTGCCCCACACTAATGTCTCACTAATGTCTCACTAATGTCCCCACCACAAGCCTGTTACAAAGTGAAAGTTCAACTTCAATGGCTTCCAACAGTGTAGTAGTGTAGAGGTGCCATGACCGGGCGGGGTGGCCTAATCTGTAGAGCGCGGGCCTTGAGTGCGGAAGGTCGGAAGTTCGGTTCCTGGTCGAGTCAAACGAATGACTTTAAAATTGATACTTGTCGCTTCCTAGCCTGGCACTTGGCATTAATTGGATAGGGCAATGACTTGTTAGCTCAGTGTCAGGATAATGTGATTGAGTGGGATATTGGGTTATGGTGCTGGCAGCCTGATTTCCCAGTGGGGCAGCACTATAAAGTCACCATGGGTGCGCACTGTCACAAGTCGGTACCCATCCTGATATGACCTTAGATGTTGCCAGGATGTAAAACTCTAACAAACAAACAGAGGTACCATGCCATTCATTCCCTTCCGACAATGTCAGTTGTCACAGTTGTCTTCCTTTCTCACACAAATCGTAATATTAGTCTCACAGTGAGTCCTGCCGTAATCTCATGTCTCCACCTCATTCTCACCTTCCCATACTGTTCAAATCTTCCCACAATGCTTCACGCCTACGCAATGCCTTCCCACACTGCCATACTCTCTCCATGGTGTCTCACGCTGACCCAATGCCTCCTCCCTCTGCCCCACCGTTCCCACAATGCACTATGTCTACGCAATGGCTTCACACACTCTTTCCACAATGCCTCATGCTTACTCAATGCCTTCCAACATTGCCCCATTCTTCCCACAATGGCTCATGTCTACCCAATGCCTTCCAACACTGCCCCCCTCTTCCCAGAATGCACTATATCCACGCAATGCCTTCCCACACTGCCACACTCTCTCCAAAGTGCCTCATGCGTACCCAATACCTTACCACACTGCCACACTCTCTCCAAAATGCCTCATGCGTACCCAATGCCTTACCACACTGCCACACTCTCTCCAAACTGCCTCATGCGTACCCAATGCCTTACCACACTGCCACACTCTCTCCACAATGCCTCATGCGTACCAAATGCCTTAACACTCTCCCCACAATGCATCATCTCTACCCAATGTCTTCCCACAATGCCACGCTCTTCCCACAATGCATCATGCCTACCCAATGCCTTCCGACACTCTTCCCACAATGCATTAGGTCTACCTAATTCTTTCCCACACTGCTCCATTATTCTCACAATGCCTTATATATAGCCAATGCCTTCCCAAACTGTTCCATTCTTCCCACAATGCCTGACGTCTACCCAATACCTTCCCACACTGTCCCACTCTTCCCACAATGCCTCATGTCTACCCAATGCCTTCTCTAATGGCTGCCCTCTTTCCACGATTCCCTATATCTATCCAATGACTTCAAAGATGGCCCCAATATTCCCACAATGCTCCACTCTTCCAACAATGCCTCATGGCTGCCCAATTCCTTCGCACGCTGCCCCACTCTTCCCAGAATGCCTCACGCTTACACTGCCTTCCCACCACAGACCTACTCTTCCCACAATGCCTTATTTCTACACAATGCCTTCACACCACAGCCCTACTCTTCCCACACTCCCTTATTTCTACACAATGCCTTCCCACCACCCCCTACTTTTCCCACAATGCCTTATTTCTACACAATGCCTTCCCACCACAGCCATACTCTTCCCACAATGCCTTATATCTACACAATGCCTTCTCACACTGATCCACTCCTCATACATTGCACCACCTCTACACTACGCCACACCAGAATGCCCCACGCTACCCACAATGCCCCATTTCTACTGACATTCTTTCCCATCATACCACATCTCTCCCCAGCTCCTCGACCCTATTCTTTATCTCCACCTATCTCCTGTCTTAGCTCCGCTCTCCTATCCTTCCCTATCTTCCATGCCACCTCTGTTACTCATCCCCTTCTTCCTGACCCACCCACTCCCCCTCATCCCCCTTCCCCCCTTCCCCTCCCCATCCTCCCCTCCCCACCTTCTTCCTACAGTTCCTTATCTCCACCATTTGGCCTCTGTTCCCCAGCCCATCCTACCCTCCCCCCCCCACCCTTCTCCCCCCGTCCCCCTCCCGCTCGCCCTCCACCCTCTCCCATGTTCCTTCTCCCATTCTCCCGCCACCCCCGTCACTCCTCCTGCTCTCCCTTCCACCAAAGACCCTATAATACTAAGACGGCTCACTCCCTATCTCTCCCATGGTAATGTAGATTTTGCAGTGCCACCTTGTGGTGGGTTTGATCAGCCCGGCTGCTGGTTGGTGTTTCACATGTAAACACATACAATTATATTATACATGAGATAGGTAAGTATGAATACACATCAATATGAAATTGCTATGAATACACATCAATATGAAATTGCATCATCAGCATCAGCATCAGCATCGCCATCATTACACATCTTTCACATTCATATATACATTTATACATATAATATAGCACCTGTTTAACCAAGAGAACAGCCAGCGCACCAAGTGGTGGGTTTGATCGTTTTGATTACACAGTACAGGCTGAGTGAGCCGTCTTAGTATTATAGAGTCTTTGCTTCCACTCCCCCACCCCCTGTCAATCCTCCTGCTCTCCCTCCCCCCTCCCCTTCCCACCGACCCCCTCCTGCTCTCCTTCCACCCTCCCCCGTCCCCGCGTCCCCCCGTCCCCCCGTCCCCCTCCTGCTCTCTTTCCCCCCTCCCCCCGTCCCCCGTCCTGTTCTCCCCCGCCCCCCCACTCTCCCTCCGCCCTCACCCCACGTGTCCCACCTCCTCCTCTTCCTCCACCCCCCCCCCCCCCCATCGCCATCGGCCCGCCGGCGTGTGAGTCCGGGGACGGCGTCGGCGTTGATGGAGAGGAAACCCAATTCTCGCTGGAAACATTAAAACATGGCCCGCCGTTAAATTGCTGAATTGATGACAAGATAATCAAATCCCCGCCAACCACACATCACCCGCCCCACCCCCCTGCCCCTCAGCTGGGTCACCCGTGCGTATGCGCGTGCGCATGCGTATGCGTGTGTGCGTGCGCAGTGTGTGTGTGGGTATCTGCGCACGTGTCGTTGGTTGGACAAGCAGTGGTCCACAACTGGTTCATCAGAGGCTGTGGTAGGTATGTGCTGTCTTGTCTGTGAGAAAGTGCATATAAAAGATCCCTTGCTGCTTATCGGAAAGAGTAGCCTATGTGGCGGAAACGGGTTTCTTCTGAAGAAATATATCAAAATGATCATATGCTTGACATCCAATAGACAATGATATGAAAAATCAAAGCGCTGAAGAGGCGTTGTTAAATAAAACAAGCTTTACGGTGTCGCTGGTTGGTGGAGGTGGTGTGTATAGGGAAGAGGGTGTTGAAAGGATACTGAAAGCGAGGGAGGGAGGAAGGTGGGTTAGTTATTTGGTAAAATGGGTATGAGTAGCTATCAGAAAACTGGAGGAAAAATCAACAACAAAACGAAAACTATCCTTTTAAAAACAATTTTTATTCAGGCTTTATTTTGTTGTTTTGTTGCTTACTTTAGACAAAAAATAGCCATTTCATGTCGAAATTCGTTTCTATTTTCAGTACAGTGAGCATGGATTTAAAATATTTGCAGGACACTGTTTTGATCTGTCTGATTGGCTCCTGTCAAAGCAAATCTGTGCACATGCTAACTGTGCAAATCTGTGCACATGCTAACTAACTGCGGTAGTGATAAATTTTGATATAACAATTGCGCATTGATATTGTAGTACGGTTGGTTGGTTGTTGGAGTGTTATGTCCTGGCAACATCTAAGGTCATATCAGGGTGGCTACCGACTTGTGACAGTGCACATTCATGGTGACTTTATAATGCTGCCGCACTGGGAGACCAGGTCGCCAGCACAATGTCCTGATATCCCGGTCAGTTACATTATCCTGACACTGAGCCAACCAGTCCTTGCCCTATCCTAATTATGCCGGGTACTCCCTCTCACAGTCTGCCTGGCTGGGGTACCCTGACATGTCAGTCACGTGATTCTGCCTACACCTAATAGTTCCTAGGTTGACTTTCGTATTGCTATAAACCTAGACACTAATAAAGACTGTACGAGACTACTAAATGACTGAAATGTACAATCCTCCAGGCATAGTTTATCCCATCATTGCCAACAACCTACTTACTCAAACTACTTCATGTAGTCAAAAACACACCCGAGATATTAACCTTTTAAGCATAACCCTACAGGCTAACCACACTAGCTCTAACAGAATAAACAAACCATTCTACTAACACTCCATCTCATAATGCTATCTCCAACAATATGATAATTATGCAATTCACAACACAGTAGGCATACAAACCTATGAAGAGAAAATATGCACCTAACCACCCCGTAATGTACAGGTCTAATCAATACACATGTATGTATCTAAGTCTGTATGTATCCAACATATAACTACTATTTTACAGGTGAATTGTCAAACTATACCATATGTAAGTCTTGGAATGATTAATATTGTTATTTTGGCTGACTTGAGCTAGCTGCTGATGACAATATAAGACTACATATACATATATTGTAAATAACTGTATTGTCACATGGCTGGAAGACCAGTGCCACAGCGCTGACAAAAGACCTTATTCAATGAATAAGCTATATTTACAAAAAAAAGAAGAAAGAATTACTTTGCTTATTAGACTGCTGATTCCACCCACTGTTATCCACCCTGTGTCCTTATATCACTGCGCAGCGCTCGAGCAGGCCGGAACTCGGTTATGTGTGTGAAAAGACTCACGTTGGCAACAAGAGAACACAATGAAGACTAGCTTATCTCGTGAAGGCTTGGCTTGTCCCAATCAAGACTGGCCCATCTCTAACCTGGTAGGCAATCTCCTTGGGTGAGTGGTTTACCTGGGTGTGGATGTGTGCGGGTGGAGCGGGATCTCAAAACGAGGCTAATTTAGAAGCCGTGTTGGGCTGGGGTGTGGAGCGGGTAGTTGGTTGGTTGTTGGAGTTTTACATCCTGGCAACATCTAACGTCATATCAGGATGGGTACCATGACTTGTGACAGTGCACACTCATGGCAACGTTATAACTTATAGTGCGGCCCCACTGGGAAATCAGGCTGCTGGTACCATGACCCAATATCCCACTCGGTCATATTATCCAGACACTGAGCTAAGCAGTCGTTGCCCTATCCTATTAATGCCGAGCACCAGGCTAGGAAGCGACAAGTATCAATTTTAAAGTCATTGGTTTGTCTCGACCAGGAACCGAACCTTCCACACGCGAGGTCTCCGCTCTACCGATTAGGCCGCCGCGACCGGTGGGGAGGGTAGTATTAGTAGCTTGCGCGATATAGGCCGTCATACTGAGCGAGCCATAGTGGGAGGTAGAGGGGGGAGTGGAGAGGGGAGATGCAAGGCATTTCACAGGCACATTTCTTCTTTCTCCTCGAGTTATAGGTAGGTGGGCGGTTTTGGCATTAAAACTGCATAGTCCGATGAAAACATCAATTTTTCAAAACCAAAGCAATTATCTAGATTTCATGAACACAGATAGATGTGCAATACAAGTACACCCTTGAGAATGTTCGTCCCCCATCCTCTGTATAATCCCAGAATTCCACTACGTCACCATATCTCGTAACCAACAACGGCAGCAGCCGACATTTTAACACAATAATCCCTAGTTACATAACTGGTAACCAGCGTCTGTGTCGCCGATTCACTAACATAGTAACAACTCACACAATCCCTCCCCCTCCCCTCCCCTACACCCCAACCACCACCATCACACCATCCCCTCCTCTCCCTCCCCACACCCCCAACCACCACCATCACCCCCACCTCCTCTCCCCCTCCCTCCCCCACACCCCCAACCACCACCATCACTCCCTCCCGCCTATAATATATATATATTTTGTGTGTGTGGTAAATTATTTATTCATCTGAATATAACATTTGTTAGCGCCAGAGCACTGGTCTATCGGTCATCTTACTATTGGAAATGACAGTCTATATAATCTTAGTTTGATCAGTGCTGTATTAGTTACAGCACCGATCCTGTGGAATTAAGGGAGTGGCCCCTGCTGTATAATGTACAGCACGAGTCATTGTAGTTCATGCAAAAATGGGGAGCAGCACTGAGTAGACAGTGTGTACTTGGGGTAACTCAAACAATTGTTGAGGGTTAAACGTTTTCTCTTATAAAACATGGTAAGTTTATTGTTGACAAGACATTTTGTCAGTGTCTATATATACGCGCGCGTATCAAACATCCACATCCAACGTTACCCGACAAATGTCGTCTGCTTTTAACAGACGAAGGCTTTTTATATTAAAAAAAATAAAATTTAAAAGCTCAGACGGTGGTTGTACTAAATATTAACACAGGACTTTCATTTGGAGAATCCACTCGATGAGATGTTAGCGCGACCCCCACTTCCGGTGTGTCCCCTTCCTCCCCCCCCCCCACTCCCCTCACCCCCATAGCACCCTCAGCGAACAAAACTGTCTTTGGGCGCCATTCTGACGACGTTCTATGAGTTACTTCTCGGGAGGCAAATTAGATTGGTGGCGCCATTTAAACACTATTGAGCAGCGGATTGAGCGATAACTGATTGTGTGTTCATCGCCACAGATTGAATTGTCCCCTAACGAGGTCGGCAAAATGGATGTCACATTATCAAATAGCCGCCGCGCGCCCGGCCTTCCATTCTACCGGAAAATGGCGGGAAAATGGCGCCGCCTGCAGCCGACAATGACGTCATTAACGAGCGTGGATTGGCAGAATGGCGCGCGTGCACTTCTCGGTGGTTTTCCCCTTCTTTATGTTGGTTATTTCCCGCGTGGTATGGGCGCGGGTGTTTTTTTTTGTGTGGTGGGGTTTCTTTTTTTGTAGGGCGAAGGTGTTGGGGTGGAGGATTTGGGGAAGGGGGTGAGGTGGAAGGACGGAAGGAACGACTGACCGGTAGATCGAGTGAACACAGCCCTCCCCCAATTTGCAAGCAGTCCGCGGCGCCTTTCCGCCCTTTGCCTCAGCCTCCTCCCTTCCCTTTCCCTCTCCTCCCTCTCCTCCTTCTTCTCCTTCTTCTTCCTCTCCTCCCTCTCCTCCCTCTCCTCCATCTTCTCCCTCTCCTCCCTCTCCTCCCTCTCCTCCCTCTCCTCCCTCTCCTCCTTCTCCCCCCTCTCCTCCTTCTCCCCCCTTCCTCCCTCTCCTGCTCCTTTGCCTCTGCCTCCTCCCCTTTCGTTCCCATCTGTCCCCTTCCTCCATTCCCTCTCGCTTCCCCTCCCTCTTACCATCCACTTTCCCCCGTTAGTTCACCTCTCCTCCTTCTCCTCTCTCTCCTCCCTCTCCTCCCTCTCCTCCCTCTCCCCCCTCTCCCCCCTCTCCTCTCTCTCCCCCCCTCTCCTCCCTCTCCTCCCTCTCCCCCTTCTTCTCCATCTCCTCCTTCTTCTCCCTCTCCTCCCTCTCCTCCCGTTCCTCCCTCTCCTCCCTCTCCTCCCTCTCCTCCCTCTCCTCCCTCTTCACCCTCTCCTCTGTCTCCTCGCTCTCCTCCCTCTCCTCCTTATCCTCCCTTCCTCCCCCTCCTCCTCCTTTGCCTCTGCCTCCTCCCCTTTCGTTCCCCTCTTTCCCCTTCCTCCCCAAACTCTCCTCCTCCCGCTTCCCACCTCTACCCCCCCCCCCCCATCGTCCTCCGCATTCCCCTCACCACCTCTCCCCATCTCCCGCTTCCCCTCTCCCACTCCACAACCCCCTACTTTCCTCCTCCCTCTCCCCTCATCCCTCATTCTCCCACCTCCACAAACCCATTCCCCCTACCCCCTCATCCCTCCTCCCTCCCCCCTCCCCCCTCCCCTCCTCCCTCCATCTCCTCCCCCCCCCCTCCATCCCTCTCCCCCCCCCCCCCCCATTCCCCACTTCTCCCGTTCGCGACAATGGACACCAGTGGGCGGGAAAATAAGCAGATAATTGTGTGTTTCCATACGGGTTGTGGCGGCGGGGGCGCCGCCTTGTTGGCGCATAAAGAGGCTGTTTGTGCCGGTAAATGAGTCGGCCGCGCCGAGTAATGGCGGCGGGATTGGATCAGCAACCAGATAGTGGCACGCGGCGGCCATCTTGGAGACCCGGGGCCCACTCGCTGCTTCCCGGCCGGCCTGCTTACACATGCACAGCTTCTCTAGCCTTGCGCATGCGCATTACATATATTTTAGAACATATATGTGTTTGCATATATATTGTTGTTGAAGATTTATACTGTCTATCATGGATAAGCCTGAATAGGCTTGTTTTCACCATTAGACAGTTTGTCGATAGAAAGCCCGAGCCTACACTTTTACCGACCCAAGGGATTTTTAACCTCCCACTCCACATAGACATGGTATGAGAGCAACTGGCCTTTGATGATGCTGTAAGTTATACACAGCGATGGAAATCCAAATTGGCAGAGGTGGGGGGGGGGGATGGGGAATCAAACCACCAACCTTCAGATTAGGAGTCTGACCTAGAAAAAAGTCAGACACTCTAACCACTCCGCCAGAGAGAACACCACCTATATATATAAATATATATATATATATATATATATATATATATATATGAAGAGTTCAGGTGCAAAACCATGTAAATGCCAATCCAAGAATTGAGTTTAAATAAAAGATTTGTTACCTGAAAATATGTTTAAAGCTCATTAATTCCACTTTTCATATGATCACGGTGCGACTGACACTGGTCTACATCCGGTGGAGGCGAGGAGGCCGCAGGTAAGCACCACCAGTAGAGTGTTGGGTCTTAAAGAGTATAACAATAATGATAATAATTCCCTTACGTATCTTTATACTCGCATAATTCGTTATACATCGCATATATAGAGTAAGACCTCTCAATTTCGGGTGATCTGAACCCATGGGTTCGTGGGTTCAAACCCTGGTCGAGTCAAACCAATGACTTAAAAATTGATACTTGTCACTTCCCAGCCTGGTGCTCTGCATTATTAGGATAGGGCAAGGACTGGTTGGTTCAGTGTCAGGATAATGTAACTGAGTGGGATATCAGGTCATGGTGCTGGCAGCCTAGTCTCCTAGTGGGGCAGCACTATAAAGTCAGCATGAGTGCACACTGTCACAAGTGGGTACCCGTCCTGATATGACCTTAGATGTATGACCTATGACGTAAAACAACAACAAACAAAAAAACTAAATCTCTAAATCGATAGCTCACGGGACCGACATTGCATGGTCCATTTAGGGACGTGGTCAGTTTAGGGAGTTTTTTATTTCATTACAATGGTATTTAATGGGCGATCGTTTGGGACTCAAATAAAGCGATCGACATAGAGAAGTGGTCAATCTGTGGAGGTGGTCGGTTAGAGATGTTTTACTATTTATTTGTTGTTGTGTTGCGTCCTAGCAACATCTAAGGTCATATCAGGACGGGTACCGACTTGTGACAGTGTGCACTCATGGCAACTTTATAGTGCTGCCCCACTGGAATACCAGGCCGCCTGCACTATGACCTGATATCCCACTCAGTCACATTTTCCAGACACTGAGGCAACCAGTGCTTGCCCTAGCCTAATAATACCGAGTGCCAGGCTAGGATAGGTGGAAGCAACAAGTATCAATTTTTAAGTCATTGGTTTGACTCGACCAGGGTTCGAACCCACGACCCCACGATCTACCAACAGGGGAGACGGACGCTCTAACTGATTCGGCCATCCCTTCTGTATACTGTATATATACATATATATATATATATTTTATACATATATATGTACCATACAATTTATTATGTGGATATGAAAATAACCAGAACTGGCAACATATTGCTCTAGTACTCTATCGCCGATATGAAACCACCAACCGTGATGCGCCGCTGACTCTACACAGTTTCCTCCATCTCAATTGGCGCCTCTAGCCGCCCAACAGACCCCACCAGTTAAGCTAGTGACATCTATCGGCAGAATTTGAAACCACTCTAGTCGGGTCGTTTCCCTAACTGACTATGACTTCACATGCTATATCTCCATAAAGAATGCTTGGAAAAATAATAAAATGCTTGATTATATTCAGATATTCATATCGGAACAAGCATCAAGCTGTTATCCTTGTAAAATATATAAAATAAAAGGCAAATATATTGTATTTTTCTTCTGGGTTTCACCGCCGCTCTCTTCACATGTATTACACCCCTCCAGTTAAGCTAGTGACATCTATCGGCAGAATCTGGAACCACTCTAGTCCGGTACTTTCTAGCTTAACTGGCCACTTTCAAACCTACAAGAAGTATTTGTTTTCATCAGCATCGGTCAGTCAGGGCGTGTTCATCCTATCGGGAATAGACTACATCACCGTTCCAGCGGTGTGGTGCATTGTGGGATGCGTCAGAGCAAAACAAACCCATGAGAAGCACATGGCACATCCTAATACACTGGGTGCAGCTATGAAATGTGCTAGTTTCAGTTCATCTCAGCTCTTCTTTGAAACATAGAATACCAACTAAAAAATATATATATAATAAATTAAGATATTAATCTTTTATGCAGCATTGCATTTACATCAATATAATCCGCACATCTTATGCCATGTGCATTTAGATTTAAACAAATCTGGGCAATCAGACTATTGTTAGAGCCATAGCCAGAGTCAGTTTTACTTATTTTATTAATGTTTTTATTTATATCCTATGGTTAATGACATATGTAGAAATAGAACATTAGTAGGGTTAATCAGATGTTGGTTATATATTTCTCTGAAACAAGTGTATATTGACACATTTGGCATTTTAATATTTAGAACAAGAATTAATAATGGTGATGTGGATATCACTGATTGTTTTGTGTGGAATTGCATGTTTCTTAACTCAAAATGTTGAACTATGGCTAGTTTTGTCTTAGCTATATTCATCAGATCATTATATTGCATGTGTACATACATGCTTATGCCAAATTGTGATGTATTTCTATTCTTTTTGAATAAAATCGAAGTTTTTCCCTATGCATATCGACGGCTCAATGGCCATTCGCATTTGCTTTGCTGCCAACGCCGTTTTCAGTGCCTGCGCAGTCGGAACCGTGATCCCGTCTATAGTCATAATTGTTTGTCACCAACTTTAGTCATGTTTATTTCTCGTGTGACCGGGCGCGGTGGCCGAATCAGTAGAACGCGGGCTTCGCATGCGGGAGATCGGGAGTTCCGTTCCCCGTTCGAGTCAAACCAATGATTTATAAAATTGATACTTGTCGCTTCCTAGCCTGGTGGTCGGCAATAATAGGATATCGCAAGGACTGGTTAGCTCAGTGTCAGGATAATGTGACTGAGTGGAATATCAGGTCATGGTGCCAGTAGCCTGATTTCCCAGTGGGGCAGCACTATAAAGTGCATACTGAGGATCTTAGTGCATATATATATACATATGCACTAAGATCCTCTGGCTAAGATCCTAGAGAGAAAAATCCTCTGGTGCGACTGACACTGGTCAACATCCCGGGGAGGGAAGGTGGGCCGAGATGGCGCTATGGACCGACATGGAGTACAGCTATAATAATAATTAATAATCCCTTACGCATCTTTATACGCGCATAACACATTATGAGTCAGGATCACGAAAATAGGCCAATTGGGGGAAGTTGTCGGCGTCGATCATTGGATGTCAGTGTCGATCGCCATACTTATAGTTTAGCATTGACAGAGGTGTTGCAAAGTCCTAAAATATATCCTGAATGTAAAGCTAGAGAAAACACAACAACCTTATTTGTTTCTAGGATAATTTAATATAAAACAAAGAAATGCACTAGACTTTAAGAATTGCGACGCCGACATCTGTTAAAGTTGTCAGTGTCGAGCATTGGATGTCGGCGTCGATCGGCATACTTATAGTTTAGCATTGACAGAGGTGTTGGAAAGTTCTTAAATTTATCCTGAATGTAAAGGTAGAGAAAATACAACAACCTTATTTGTTTCTGGGATAATTTAATATAAAACAAAGAAATACACTAGACTTTAAGAATTGCGACGCGACATCTGTTAAAGTTGTCGGCGTCGAGCATTGGATGTCGGCGTTGATCGGCATACTTATAGTTTAGCATTGACAGAGGTGTTGGAAAGTTCTTAAATTTATCCTGATTGTAAAGGTCGAGAAAATACAACAACCTTATTTGTTTCTGGGATAATTTAATATAAAACAAAGAAATACACTACACTTTAAGAATTGCGATCTTAAATAAACCACCAATTGGCCCATTTTCGTGAGGCTGACTCATTATACATCACATATGTACATATCCAAATTTGTATATGTATGCACGTACAAAAACAGGAAATTTTGTTTTATTTAACGATTCCTCTGGAGCACATTCATTTTTATCATCGGCTATTGGATGTCAAGCAAGCGGTCATCTGTTCACAACAAATGATGAGTTGCTGTCATCGTCTCCGATGTTCAACCATGAAAACAAATAGTCAAGCTTGTTTTATTTAACGATGTCTCTAGAGCACATTGATTTTTGTATCATCTGCTATTGGATGTCAAACATATGGTCATTCTGAAATATTTCTTTGGAGGAAACGCACTGCCACCACATAGACTATTTTTTCCGATAAGCAGCAAGGGGTCTTTTATATGTACTTATCCATAGACAGGAGAGCACATACCACATAAACCTGTTTTGGACCACTGGTTGATGTATACACGTATGCATGCATATATTTGTATATATATTTGTACATTTGTATATTTGTGTATATGTTTATATATTATATATGTATATAATGTATAATATATGTATAATATATGTATAATATATGTATAATATATGTATAATATATGTATAATATGTGTATAATATATGTATAATATATGTATAATATATGTATAATATATGTATAATATATGTATAATATATTATAATATATGTATAATATATGTATAGTATATGTATAATATGCATATAATAATATATGTATAATATTGTTATAATATCGTTATAATATTGTTATAATATTTTATAATATTTTATAATATTTGTATAAAATGGGTATAATTAATATATGTATGATATATACATAATATATGCATATTACATGTATAATATATGTATAATATATGCATATTACATGTGTAATATAAGTGTAATATATGTGTAATATATGTGTAATATATGTGTAATATATGTATAATATATTTATAATATATGTATACTATATGTATACTATATGCGTAATAAATGCATAATATATGTATAGCATATGTATAATATGTGTATAATATATGTATACGATTTTATACTATTTGCATAATATTTGTGTAATATGCGTATAATTAATATATGTATAATTTATGCATAATATATGCATATTGCATGTATATTATATGTATCATATATACATATTACATGTGTAAAATATGTATGATATATGTGTAATATATGTGTAATACATGCATAACATATGAATAATATATGTATACTATATGGATAGTATGTGCATAATATATGTATAACATATGTATAATATGCGAATAATATATGTATAATATTTTATCATATTTGTTTAATATGCGTATAATTAATATATGTATAATATATGCATAATATATGCATATTACATGTATAATATATGTATAATATATGCATATTACATGTGTAATATATGTATCATATATGTATCCTACCCATGGTATACAAAGTGATCCATACATGGAGTGAGCAGAAGTACCAAGAACCGCCGGTGGCGGCGCCACCGTAGGCCAGCAGGCAGCAGCTAATCAAGATTTGTCCGTTATTGGACAATAACCAATAATATACAGTAACAATAATAATATTAATACTAAACCTCATACCGAAGATTTATACCTGTATATCCATATACTAGCTGTACAGGTCTATGTAGAAGCTGAAGCTGAACAATGGCTGTGCACGGTCGCCCCAGCTCCGGCCTAATTACACCGCTACATTTCCTTTGTTGGCATTCTCAGCAGGGTTCGCCTGGTCCAATCAGCAGCCACCGGTCTCAATGCGCTAATTAATTATTGTTCACATTTCGTTTTGGCCGTGAATATTAACCTATAGAGTCAGGTGCATGAGGCGGGGAGGGAGTGTGTAGTTGCCAGGGGTGTGTGTGTGTGTGTGTGGGGGGGGGTGATGGACGGTTGGGTTAGGGGTGGGTGGGGGGGGAGTGTGGGGGGGGGCTAATTAATTAGGTGTGCAAGTAAAATGTCCCAATGAAGGCCGTCAACGTCAAAGTGACGGCGGAAAGATGCGCCCCCACTTACCAACACTTCGACGGTCGTACTTGCCTCGGCGATTTGTTAGTGATTGGGGTCTGGGGGGCTAAGCCTATCAACATATAAGATCGTGTGCCAGGAATTGGGAATGTGTGAGCAAGAAATTGGGGTTTGATGTCCTAGCTATGTCTGATATGATGTGTCAGGATGTGGGGATGTGTTTAGCGAGAGATTGGGGGTTTATGGCCTAACAACATCTAATATAATGTGTTTGGTAGGGGGAATGTGTGAGCAAGGGATTGGGGTTTTATGTCTCAGCAACATCTGATATCAGGTGTCAGGATGGGGGAATGTGTGATCATGAGATTGGGGCTTTAGGTCCTAGCAGCACCTGATGTCATGTGTTAGGAGTGGGTGGAAAGTGTGAGGAGAGATTGCGGTTCTATGTCCTAGCAACATCTGATGTCATGTGTCGGGAGTGGGGGAATGCTTGAGGGAGATCTTTGGGTTGTATGTCATTGCATCATCGGACGTCATGTGTTAGGATTAGGGGAATGAGTGAGGGAGAGATTGGGGTTTTGCGTCCTAGCAACTTCGGGTGCTATCTCAGAATGGGAACCGACTAGTGAGTGAGGGAATGACTGGTTGGGGTTTTATCTCCGAGCAACATCTATGATGTAGGGAGTTTTATGTCTCAGCAACATCGTGGTGTTCTCTGTAGCGGAGTGGTTAGAGTGTCTGACTTTTTTCTAGGTCAGACTCCTAATCTGAAGGTCGGTGGTTCGATTCCCCCTGCCCCCACCTCTGCCAATTTGGATTTCCACGGCTGTGGATAACTTACAGCGTCATCAAAGGCCAGTTGCTCTCATACCATATCTATGTGGTGTGGGAGGTTAAAAATCCCTTGGGTCGGTAAAAGTGTAGGTTCGGGCTTTCTATCGACTAACTGTCTAATGGTGAAAACAAGTCTATTCAGGCTTATCCATAATAGGCAGTATAAATCTTGAAAAAAAAAAAAATGTATGTATGTATATGGCTCGATCGGTAAGAGTGCTGGCTAGCTTCCTCTGTGGGAAGTTGTCGTTTTCAACTCCGGCTGAGTCAAACCAATGACTTACCAAATTTATACTTGTCACAACGTAGCTGCGGATTCAACATTACTGGTATAGAAGAAGGATTAGTTTGCGCAGTATCAGGATAATGTGACTGGCTTTGATATGTAATCACAGTGCTGGTGGTAGGGTATCCCAGTGAGGCCGCACTATAAAGTCAGTAGGAGTGCGCACTCTCACAAGGCAGTATCTATGATATGATCTAGATGTTGACAGGACGCAAAACCCAACATATATTTTTTTTTGGTGTAATGAATTTATTGACCCTGGTCATAACGGATAAAAGTATGTCAACACTTGTTTTCAGCATTGGGCAGCACTAATCCAATTTGACTTAAATCTTTTGAATTTGATTTTTAGTAATGATTTTGGTTTTCTTGCATCTTGTATATTATATAGATATTTGTTGTTGAGATTGGTACAGGCATAGATGAGCAGTTGGCGAGGTAGATGGACTGAGGAGGCGATTGCTTGAGTGATTGATTGGTTGGTGGCTTCTTTATGCCGTGTCAGCAGCATAGGCCATATTCACGATGAGAATTGTTTGTTTTTTATTCGATGCTTTCATAATGTAAAAGCATACAATCAATTATGTGTCATCAGACACTCATGAATTAAAAATACTCACAATCATATAATTTGTGGTCAAGGTAAATAATATTTGAGATGACAATCTTTATCACGTCGGTCTCCTTCCACTGACGTCACTCAGGAGGTGATATCAGTGGAAGGAGTTATGGCATTTCCGGTATTTATACTAGCACAACTCTTATACATCACACATGTATGTGTATTACTATTATTCATTACACAACCATCACGATACTAATATGGTTCTCAAATCTCTGGCTGGCGAAACCAATCCCTTTATTTAAACAAAATTCAGTGCTGTCTGGGGGCAGCTTATAAACACCCCGGACAGCACACAATCCCTACTTGAATTCACACACAGTTGCTGACCATACAGCTCAAGCTCCTTGTTCTAGAACTTTCCAGAGGTCTTCATGTAACTAACCTACATCTCCAGCTCCATTAATATAATATTTATATAGAACTCCATTTTATATTTCACATATATATAGACAGGCATATATATATATAGATAGATAGATAGATAGATATATAGAGGTAGATATATACTCGCTTAAAAAACATTAATAAAGCGCCTAAAAAGGCTGGGGAAAACCTCGGTGATTAACTAGTCATGCGGACTCCAAGCCCCCACCCCACCCCACCCCACCCACCTACACCCCCACCCCCACATAACCTCGCACTCACCAAACATTGTTCTCCCCACGCTACAAAGGCCAACTCTACTAATTACCAGCCTCCAATTATGGGGGAATGGTAATAATGATAGTACAGTGAAACCTCTCTACATCGACCTACCATGGGACCGGCTTAAAATGGTCCATTTAGGGAGGTGGTCGGTTTAGGGAGTTTTTTTAATCGTTACAATGGTTTTGTATGGGCGATCATTTGGGACCCAAATAAAGCGATCGATATAGGGGAGTGGTCGATCTGTGGAGGTGGTCAATTACAGAGGTGTTACTGTAATGGTAATACTACTTATTGTACTCGTTACTAAGGCAACCGAATGTGAGGCAACACCACCGGCGTTCCACTGTCAATTTGATTGGAAATACAATTATGTCACTTGTGCCTGCAAGCAAGAACACCTGTCTTCAGACAAAGAGTCCTTTATTTTCTAACCCTGCTGTGTGTGACCAGACGGGATGGCCGAATGAGTTGAGCAGCCGTCTCCTATTTTTGGTAGATCGGGAGATCCGAACCCATGGGTTTGTCCATCTGAGCCCTGGTCGAGTCAAACCAATGACTTTAAAATGCATACTTGTCACTTCCTAGCCAGGCACTCGCCATTATTAGGACAGGGCAAGGACTGGTTGGCTCAGTGTCAGGATAATGTGACTGAGTGGGATATCAGGTCATGGTGCTGGCGGCCTGGTCTCCCAGTGGGGCAACACTATGAAGTTGCCATGAGTGTGCACTGTCACAAGTTGGTACCCGTCCTGGTATGACCTTAGATGTTGCTAGGACATAAGACAACAAACAAACACAAATGAGACAAAGAGGCCTCTATTTTCTAACCCTGCCGTGTGTTGTTTGACATTTCTTATTGCAGTATCACTTCTTAATCTTACCGCTTCTGGGAGTTGGGTCATTTAAAGTTGTCAGAGCCGTGAAAGCATTACATTTTACAAACTCAAAGAACATACATTGATGTGACTGTGAGCCGACATATCCAATTTAGATGCTTGTTATTTTGTTTGCTGTTGTTTTCCACCCTGGCAACATCTAAGGTCATATCAGGATGGATACCGACTTGTGACGGTGTGCACTCATGGTGACTTTATAGTGCTGTCCCGCTGGGAGACCTAGCCCACTGGCACCTAGATAAAAGATTCACCCTGTACTTCCAGGTCAGGGGTGAAAACCAACCCATTAGAAAAGCTGGTGAAGAATTTCGACATGCTGGGTTAATTAACTGAGCTGGTAAATTCTTAATTTATGAAGCACAATATATTCTTTATGTATGTCTTCATATTTACCCGCTACTTTTGAGTTGGAAAATATAATAAAACATATACTTTAATGCAATTTAAAAGTGAAATCGAAGGCATTGTCTGGCCGCCATCTTGTCTTTTTGCATTCTCTCCCATTTCACCAACTCTGTGTTGATATAAGTAACCATTTGACACTGGTGCCAGGCATGCTACTTCCCATTCCATACTAAAGCTATTTTCGCCCGTATTTAGACTACGTTGTCGTTCACCCCTGTACTGTAAGTACGGGGTGAATCTTTTATCTCACTGGCACCATGACCTGATAATTGATATCCAACAGAGTCATGTTATTTTGACACTGTCCTAACCAGTCCTTGTCCTATCCTATTAATGCCTAGAGCCAGGCTAGGTAGTAACAAGTATCAATTTTATAAGTCATCGCTTTTACTCGGCTGGGATTCGAACTACCGATCTTCCACACGGAAGCCTGCGCTCTACCGATTCGGCCACCGCGTCTGGTCAATGTAGTTGCTGGCACATTCTGAGTACAAATTGGACTTATCCGTCAACGACGACTTCACAAATGATGAGTTGCTGTCATCGTCTCCGATGGACAACCATAAAAACAAAAAGTAAAGCTTGTTTTATTTAAGCACCAGTCACACCTCACCGGGTTGGGGGAAACGGACAGAAAACAAACAATGTCCGGTTTGTGTCCGTACAAGTTTTGAACATGCACAAAACTAGGAATGGATGCCGCCGGACTGACGTCTACGGTTTAAGTCCGTTTAGTCCGCTTACCGTCTGTTGGCTATCCGTTCATGTCCATTTCATGTCCGTTTCATGTCCGTTCGTCCAGCATCCATTGACCCGATAGCGCAACATTTTGACACATTTTGACACATTTTGATACTTATCACCACCGGACTAGACAATTCTGTTCGTTGCTCAATCCGGTGAGGTGTGACTGGGCCTTTAACGACACTGTAGAGCACATTGATTTTTATCATCGGCTATTGGACCTCAAACATATGGTCATTCTGACATATTTCTTTGGAGGAAACCCACTGCCACCACATAGGCTACTCTTTCCGACAGGCAGCAAGGGGTCTTTTATATGCACTTTCTCACAGACAGGACAGACAGGACAGACAGGACAGCACATACTACATACTCAACCTTTGATGAACTAGTTGTAGACCACTGGTTGGAACGGAAAATAGCCCAAACTGCAAATGGGTGCACTGAGCAGGACTCGATCGGATGACCCACACCTTCACAGGTGGACACTCAACCACCTGAGCTACGTCCCGATCCCGGAACCAACGGAACCAACGAAACCAACGGAACCAACGGAACCAACGGAACCAACGGAACCAACGGAACCAACGGAACCAACGGAACCAACGGAACCAACGGAACCAACGGAACCAACGGAACCAACGGAACCAACGGAACCAACGGAACCAACGGAACCAACGGAACCAACGGAACCAACGGAACCAACGGAACCAACGGAACCAACGGAACCAACGGAACCAACGGAACCAACGGAACCAACGTGGTGGTGTTCTCTGTGGCAGAGTGGTTAGAGTGTCTGACTTTTTTCTAGGTCAGACTCCTAATCTGAAGGTTGGTGGTTCGATTCCCCGTGCCTCAACCTCTGCCAATTTGGATTTCCAACGCTGTCGATAACTTGCAGCGTCATCAAAGGCCAGTTGCTCTCATACCATGTCTATGTGGTGTGGGAGGTTAAAAATCCCTTGGGTCGGTAAAAGTGTAGGCTCAGGCTTTCTATCGACAAACTGTCTCATGGTGAAACCAAGTCTATTCAGGCTTATCCATAATAGACAGTATAAATCTTCAAGAAAAAAAACAACCCAAAAACGAACCAATGGAACCAATGGAACCAACGGAACCAACGAAACCAACGGAAACAACGGAAACAACGGAAATAAAGAATCCAATGGGAACAACCGGGAACAACCGGGAACAACCGGGAACAACCGGGAACAACCAGGGAACAACGGGAACAACGGGAACAACGGGAACAACGGGAATAACGACAAAAACACCCACAAAAGCAACAACAAAAACAACTAAAAACAACAACGAAAGGACACAAAAATGGTGTCCTTTTGTGTGTGTTGAGTGCTGCCCGTCAAGCATGGTTGGGGAATAACCTGGTTGTGAGTGCACTAGCTCTCTATGGAAAATGTAGCAATGGCAGAAGGGAAGCCACAGCATTTCATGCAGGTCAATCAATCAATCAATAGTTCCGTCCTCTAGTCGAGGGTTGGATGCAATGGTTCTCCACTTGTCCCGATGGTGTGCTGTTCTGATAGACTGTGAATAATTCAAGCCTGTCCACTGTGAAATATTTGTAAACCATGATGTCCTTGGTCTCCCTCTCCCTCTGCTGCCATTCACCTTCCCTTCCAACAATGTACGGTATATTGAACTCTGACGAATGATATGGCCAAAATAAATAAGTTGCTTTGTCTGTATAGTGGCAAACAAGCTTTTCTTATTTTTAATTTTTCTGAGAACTTCTTTGTTGGTGATCTTCTTTGTCCATGATATTTTCATCATCCTTCGATAAGTCCACATCTCAAATGCTGCTAAACGTTTGTACATTTTCTTAGATATTGTCCATGTCTCAGCCCCATACATTAGAGTAGACCACACATAACACTGAAGAATACGCTTCCTTGTTTGTATTAATATCTTACTTGATGTTAACACTCTATACATTTTGGACAATGTTGTTTGGGCTATTGTTATCCTTCTTTTAATTTCTTCCTCACATCTCCCATCATTTGTAATCTTTTGTCCGAGATATATGAATTCGGATACTTGTCTATGTTTGTGCCATCTATGGTTATATTGATATTTGGTTTATCTGTCTTTTTACTTATAACCATTGTTTTGGTCTTCCTGGCATTCATCTTCATGTTGAATAGTATTCCAGCTTTATTGATTCTATTCACTATATCTTGTAGGTTTTTCTCACTGTCTGCTATTATTACACTGTCATCGGCATATCTAAGATTGTTGACGTTCATGCCACCTATTGTCACTCCCTTGCAATCTTCAATGTGTCTGAAAATCATCTCTGTGTACAGGTTAAATAGACATGGTGACAGTACACACCCCTGTCGAACTCCTCGTTTAATCATAACTTCATCCGATAGGCCCTGCTCCATTTTTATAAATGCACGTTGTGTCCAGTATAAGTTCACAATTAGTTTACTGTCTTTGCCATTGACACCAATATCTTGTAAACATTTGATTAACAGTTCATGATTGACTTGGTCGAATGTCTTCTCATAGTCTATAAAGCAGGCATAAACATCCTGGTTCATTTCACAATAACATTCACAAATCATTCTCATATTGAAAATCCCTTCACGTGTACCTCTTCCAGATTTAAACCCACTTTGTACGTTACTGATTTGTTCTTCAATTTTCTGTCTGTTTCTCAGTAAATTATTTTCAGGATCATCTTCAACATATGACTCATCAGGCTTAATGTTCTGTACTCAGTACACAATGTTGGTTTTAGCTTCTTTGGGAGTCATACAAATATGGATTCATTCATATTCAATGGTATTAATCCAGTCTCATAGATGTCATTTACTAGCTTATGAATGATTTGAATCCCCACTTCATCTAGTCCTTTTATCTTTTCTGATGTTATCTGGTCACTTCCAGGAGCCTTACCTGACTTTAGATCATTGATAGCCTTCTCAACCTCTGATACTAATATAATATTCCCATCTTCTTTCTCAATTGTGGGTGGGTTCCCTCTGTCATCATTGTATAGTTTGTTTACATATTCTTCCCATCTGGACTTTATTTCATCTTCTTCAAATAGCATTTTGCCGTCTTTGTTCTTGATACATTTACTGCTTCTCTGTCTGTATCCTTGACTTGTTATCTCTTTCACTTTCTTGTGCATCTCTCTTGAACGATGTTGATACTCAAGTTGTTCCACTACTTCACACTTCTTATTCCACCATTCATCTTTAGCTTTTTTGCATTCATCTTCTATTTCATTCTTCAGGTGTTTGTATTTAAGTGGATCAGTGGTTTTCACTTTCTTCCTTTCTGCCATCTTTTCTAGTATGGTTTGCGTCATCCATGATTGCTTTGTCTCTCAGGTCATGTAATCAGAATTCACCCAATACTCCGAACCTTTCTTTGCTCAAGATAAGATGAGAATATTCCTTGTTAATGTATTGCTTTGACTCGGCCAAGATACGAACATCCCGACCTTCTGCATGAGAAAAGAAGTCTGTGCTCCTACCAATTTTGCCACCGCGTTTTGGTGTGTCGCGCTGTGTCACGTGACGTCAGTGTGCACACACACGCACACACTGGGTGACCGCACGATTTTCCCAGTTCACTTTGCAAATTCAATACACAGCCGAGCTGAGCGCTGATTGGTCGATCGCGACCGGAAGTGTACAGCTAATCAACGCCGTTCTCGACCGCCACCTCCCGGGCATTTCTGAAGTCAGGATCAATGGTGGAAACATGGCCATTATAGGTGTGTGAGCGTGTGTGGGGGTGAGGCTGTTGGTGTGTGTGTGGGGTGAGACTGTTGGTGTGTGGGGGTGTGGGGGTGGGGGTGGGGGTGGGGGAAACTGTCCCACCAGTGTCCGACCCTTAATGGTGGCAATGCACGCCGAAAAAAAGGCGGCAAAGTAACGATTCTGCGCAGAGCAGACGATCGATGAATGTCATTTTGTTTATTTTGCTTATAAATTGCATCGTTGGCAAGATAATATTTTCACAACGAGGCAGAGCGTGAGGAGTCCCGGTTCTTTTGACTGTTGGGAGGGGGGGCGGAGTTGTGTTTATTGGGGAGGGGTGGAGGGGTGGCGGGAGAGAGGCGGGGTGGTGGGGGGGGGGGAGTGAGAGGGGGGACTGCAAGGGTCAAGTCCAAATCTCGCTGAGACCCGCTAAGACTAAAGCAACAAAAGGTACATTTGTAAGGGTCGTTCTCAGAAGTTGTGTACCACTTTTGTGACTTGGAAACCAAGAGTGGAAACATACCAAATAATAGCAGAAAACATTCCAAATAATAGCAAAATCAATATTCATATGAAGGTTCATTCTTTATCTGTTGTGCATATGTCAGGGTTGAAATTTAGTTTTTTCACTTAAAAATTGTTTGATCACATGTACATTGAGAAAGCCGTTAAGATTAACTGTGTACCATCCATCCGTGACAAAATTTGAACACACATCCTTAATTAATATGATTTGAACACACACCACCAACTCAAACACTTTTTTTTTATTGATTACAGTTAGACAAAATAGATTGTCTCTTACATTGCAACAACAAAAGTGTTCGCTAACACTTGGGTAGATTCATGGTGTCGATAAGGAAATTTTCATGTTAATTATTGCTTTCACACAAAATCATATAAGCATAATTTGGATACATCTTGTGGGATAGATTAAATATATGTAATATTGCTAACATAATTAGTCCACAGGGTCAACAATAATTGTTGGACTTACAACCCCTCAAAAAGAAATCAAAGTCATTGACTATCTAACATGGAAACCAAAAATGTGGTAGCAGTTTCTGAGAATGAACCATATATGTATGCATGTATAGGTGTATATGTATATATGTATATAGAGTATATATGTATATATTATATGTATATAAGTATATATGTATATATACACATCACCACATCACCACATCACCACATCACCACATCACCACATCACCACATCGCCACATCACCACATCACCACATCACCACATTGCCACATCACCACATCGCCACATCACCACATCACCACATCACCACATCACCACATCACCACATCACCACATCACCACATCACCACATCACCACATCACCACATCGCCACATCACCACATCACCAACTCACCACATCACCACATCACCACATCACCACATCACCACATCACCACATCACCACATCACCACATCACCACATCACCACATCACCACATCGCCACATCACCACATCACCACATTGCCACATCACCACATCGCCACATCGCCACATCGCCACATCGCCACATCGCCACATCGCCACATCGCCACATCGCCACATCGCCACATCACCACATCACCACATCACCACATCACCACATCACCACATCGCCACATCGCCACATCACCACATCACCACATCACCACACCACATCACCACATCACCACATCACCACATCAACCACATCACCACATCACCACATCACCACATCACCACATCACCACATCGACCACATCGCCACATCGCCACATCACCACATCGCCACATCGCCACAATCACCACATCACCACATCACCACATCCCACATCCACCACATCACCACACTCACCACATCACCCATATCACCACATCACCACATCACCACATCACCACCACATCACCCATCAAGACCACATCACCACATCACCACATCACCACATCACCACATCACCACATCACCACATCACCACATCACCACATCACCACATCACCACATCACCACATCACCACATCACCACATCACCACATCACCACATCACCACATCACCACATCACCACATCACCACATCACCACATCACCACATCACCACATCACCACATCACCACATCACCACATCACCACATCACCACATCACCACATCACCACATCACCACATCACCACATCACCACATCACCACATCACCACATCACCACATCACCACATCACCACATCACCACATCACCACCACATCACCCATCAAGACCACATCACCACATCACCACCACATCACCCATCACCACATCACCACATCACCACATCACCACATCACCACATCACCACATCACCACATCACCACATCACCACATCACCACATCACCACATCACCACATCACCACATCACCACATCACCACATCACCACATCACCCACATCACCACATCACCACATCACCACATCACCACATCACCACATCACCACATCACCACATCACCACATCACCACATCACCACATCACCACATCACCACATCACCACATCACCACATCACCACATCACCACATCACCACATCACCACATCACCACATCACCACATCACCACATCACCACATCACCACATCACCACATCACCACATCACCACATCACCACATCACCACATCACCACATCACCACATCACCACATCACCACATCACCACATCACCACATCACCACATCACCACATCACCACATCACCACATCACCACATCACCACATCACCACATCACCACATCACCACATCACCACATCACCACATCACCACATCACCACATCACCACATCACCACATCACCACATCACCACATCACCACATCACCACATCACCACATCACCACATCACCACATCACCACATCACCACATCACCACATCACCACATCACCACATCACCACATCACCACATCACCACATCACCACATCACCACATCACCACATCACCACATCACCACATCACCACATCACCACATCACCACATCACCACATCACCACATCACCACATCACCACATCACCACATCACCACATCACCACATCACCACCACCCAGCCCCTCTGCGTCCATTCCTAGTGACTGACAGTGGGCGTTATAACAGCCATGTGTTGTATATGTGCCGGCGCATTTTGGGCGCGCCGTGTGCGGCCATTAGGCTCACTTCCCGTTACAATCGGCGCGCCGCGATAAGTGCCCGAACCGCCGATCGATGTCTTTCCGCAGTCGGCTAGGCGCAGCCACCGCCCCGCACCCCCCCCCCCCCCCCCCCCGCACCCGCCCCGCCACCCCCACCCCCGCACAGAAGGGGAAGGGGGCACTCCAACAATGCGCAGTACGGATGAATAATAATACAATAATACATCGTTCCCTATTATTTATCCTCATATAATTCTGTATGCTTCACATATAATATATATTTGTTATATATATACAACATACATCATCTGCATGTGTGGTATTTAGACGGCCCCCATGGCGGGCGAACAGCCGCTTCTCGCCCCCACCTGCCCCTGCCTCCACCCGCGCGATGGTTTTTAATTTTTGCCTTATCTTTTAGATAAATATATGAAAGGTTCAGGCGCAAAAACCGACAAACGCCATTCAGGCCGAGATGAAACCGTGACTACCAGGTTGGAGCTGAAGCTTCTATAATTCTGATGATCAAATCCATCGGGTTTCTTTCTTTCAGAAACCAACACATCCCCTATTTAATGCATTAAGCTGAGATTCCTTCTACGCGGTATGCGGCATGCAGCATGCGGCATGCGGTATGCGGTATGCGAATGGGAAGATTCCTTGTACACGGTATGCGGCAATAAACAAGTATACTCCATACTGCACTGTATATGGCCTAATATAGCATGTATATCCATGTACCTCTTGGTACTGCACATGGAGGTTCCTACCTTTATAATTACCAAATTATAGATAAGTATTCATATTTTTGTGGCTCTGGTAGCATTTTTACCAACCCGAACCCCCACCACAACCACTACCATATGTTTCCACTCAGCAGCCTTGACAACCCCCCTCCCTGACCCTTGTCCCGGCTGTCCGTAATTATCAGTCGCCTCCTCAAGCCTTATATCAATGGACAAACGCAACTGATGCTTTTCTATTCGCACCCCCGTGTCGCATGCCGCATGCCGGACCGATCGCTACAGGGACCGATCGAGTTGTCGCATTCGCATTCGCATTCGCATTCGCATTCGCATTCGCATACCGCGTGTAAGGGTTGCAGCCCATTGACTTCAAGGCGTTTCAATTTTTTGCCGCATTCGCATTCCCATATGCATAACGCATACCGCGTGTAAGGAATCCTAGCTTAACCCAATATGGAATTGATAGACTTTACCGGCGTGTGTTGTTGTTGTTTTACGTCCTAGCAACATCTAGGGTCATCTCCGGACGGTACCGACTTGTGAGAGTGCACACTCATCAGAATTGTTATAGTGCTACGCAACTGGGAGACCATGCTACCAGGCCCATGACCTGATATCCCACTCAGTCACATTATCCTGACACTGAGCCAACCAGTCCTTGCCCTATCCTAATAATGCCGAGCGCTTGGCTAGGAAGCGACAAGTTTCAATTGTTAAGTCATTGGTGCTCTGAATTATTAGGATAGGGTACGGCATGGGTTTCTCAATGTATATATCCAGATAATGTGACTGAGTGGGATATCGTGTCATGGCACTGGTGGCTCGGTGTCCCAGTGCGGAAACTCTATAATAAAGTCACCATGAGTGCGTACTGTCACAAGGCGGTATCCCTCCTGATATGACCTCACATGTTGCTAGGACGCAAGACACCAACAAACCACACAGCCAAGCATTCACCGGACTATGCGGCATTAAGTAGGGCGTGCGTGGGAAGATGTCCTAACCCCCCCCCCCCCCCCGCGCCCCCCGTCCCCGCTCCCCCCCCCCCCCCCCCCACACACACACACATTCGATTGCCTGTTTATGCAACGAGTCGGGAACCAGCAACCAACTTCCGCCTGTCTGTGCATGTGATGGTGTGTGTTGGTGTGTGCATGTGTTGGTGTGTGCATGTGTTGGTGTGTGCATATGTTGGTGTGTATGTGTTGGTGTGTGTGTTGGTGTGTGTGTTGGTGTGTGCATGTGTTGGTGTGTGTAGGTGTTGGTGTGTGTGTGTTGGTGTGTGTATATGTTGGTGTGTGAACATATTGGTGTGTGCATGTGTTGGTGTGTGTATGTGTTGGTGTGTGTATGTGTTGGTTTGTGTGTGTTGGTGTGTGTTGGTGTTGCTGTGCATATGTGTCAGTGTGTGTATGTGTTGGTGTGTGTGTTGGTGTGTGCATGTGTTGGTGTGTGTATGTGTTGGTGTGTGTTGGTGTGTGTTAGTTTATGTGTTGGTGTGTGTATGTGTTTGTGCATGTGTTGGTGTGTGTGTTGCTGTGTATATGTTGGTGTGTGTCGGTGTGTGTGTTGGCGTGTCTATGTGTTGGTGTGTGTATGTGTTGGTGTGTGTGTGTTGGTGTGTGTGTTAGTTTATGTGTTGGTGTGTGTATGTGTTTGTGCATGTGTTGGTGTGTGTGTTGGTGCGTATATGTTGGTGTGTATGTCGGTGTGTGTGTTGGCATGTATATGTGTTGGTGTGTATATGTGTTGGTGTGTGTTGGTATGTGTGTGTTGGTATGTGTGTGTTGGTATGTGTGTGTTGGTGTGCATGTGTTGGTGTGTGTGTCGGTGTGTGTTGGTGTTGTCGTTTTGTCCGCCGGCGCAGGCGTAACAAGTCCAGATGAACAAATGCACCCCCACCTTCAATCGCCACAAAGAATGCACGGCCGCCTTTCTTCGCCACAAAGAAGCATTGGGACAGGGTGCGACTTCTACTGCAGAGACGCGTCTCTAAAAGCATGAGTGACTCTACGGGGCAGGGAGCTCTCAGCCTTCACGATCCGGTTTGTTCCCCCCTGCTTCCCTTCTCCCTCATCACCCTTCCCACCTCTCACCCCCCCCGCCCCACCCCCACATCTCTGTCCCCACCCGTCCACTCCGCGCCACCCGCCTCCACTCACTTACATGCTGAAGGAAACTTTCTCGCCTCTGTCACAAACCTGTCACCTAAGAACCATTAGATATCAGCAGTGCAGGCAAATGTGTATGAAGCGGCCCTTACGGCGTTAAGCTAAGATTCCTTATACGCGGTATGCGGCATGTGAATGCGAATGCGAATGCGGCATGCGGCATGCGAATGGATTGATTCCACCCACACGGCATGCGGAATGCGGCATGCAACATGCGGCATGCAGCGATTTGGTTTGATCTTTAAACCAGCTCAGATTGATGTTTGTTTGTTGTTGTTGTATGTCCTAACAACATATATGGTCATATCAGGATGGGTATCCACACATACTTACATCCACACACACATCCACACGCCACACATACATCCACATACATGGACATACATAAAGAAGAGATGGGAAGAGTAGGACGGTCCAAACATGTGCTCCAACCACTATCAAAAGCAACTACCTGTCAGGAAGCAGTCTCCATATGATATATGAAGAAATGGGACGGTACAAACATGTAGGGGGGTCCAAACATCTGTGTTAAACCGGCTCAGATCGATGTTTGTTTGTTGATGACGATTGGGGGTGTTTGTACCCCTATGACGGTTACCGGTTGCAGAACTGCAACATTGGGTAGAGAGGCTCTGATAAATCGGCCCAATCTGTGGTTGAAGACTTAACTTCGTAGGGGAGTGTTGTAGAAGCTGGGGACATCTTCACAACGTTGTAACGACGAGGCGTTGGGGTGGCAGCGAATCTCTTCAGTCCGGCATGTAGTTGAGCTGTAGGTGTAGTGTAGTGTAGTGTAGCACTTGAATCCGGTCAGCAGCAGGGGTTTGAGGAAGGCGGGCAAAGGTGGGAGCAGCGGTCGTTCCAGCAACAAGAACAAGACAGAGAAATCGTAAAGGTGAAGGGCCCCACCCAAGAACACAACTACCCTGGTCAGAGGAAGAAGTGTGCCTGGGAGAAATCAAAATGGGCAGAGTCTAGGAAAGAGAAATGAGGAGAGTTGAGTCAAAGGACCGTGTCTATTTGCTCTATGGTGACCTACGGACAGAGTAAGAGTAGAAAGTGAAATGCTGGCGGGCTCCCCCTCCTGGAACTCTTTTCAGACATATCGAGGAGGAGCATGGCCAGCGGAGAGGTGATAGAGAGAGGTGTGGACAGAGTGCGGTCCGGATAGCAAGTGATTGTTTGTTGTTGTTGTACGTCCTAGCAACATCTAAGGTCATATCAGGATGGGTATCCACACATACATACATTCACACATACATCCACAGATACATCCACACGCCACACATACATCCACATGTATATACATACAAACAATATACCTAAAGAAGAGATGGGAAAAGTAGGACGGTCCAAACATGTGCTCTAACCAAGTCCCATGTGTGACCACGGCTATAGTGACAGGTTTCTCACAACTGTTTTCTATGGCAAACGCACCAGTATTCGCATTCACATTCGCATGCCACACCGATCGGTCCATGGACCGATTCAGTTGCCGCATTCGCATTCGCATTCGGATGTATGGAAGCACCACTATTCAGTTACATGCTTTTTGATTTTTTTGCCGCATTCGCATTCGTATTTGCATTACTTTTGCCGCATACCGCATATAAGGAATCTTAGCTTAAAGGGCGCATTCCTTACATTCCATGCGAATGCGAATGCGAATGCGGCAAAAAATCGAAAAGCATTTAAATCAATGGGGGTGATTCCTTACACGCGGTATGCGGTATGCGGTATGCGGCATGCAAATACTGAATCGGTCCATGTAGCGATCGGTTCAGCATGCGAATGCGAATGCTGCTGCGTTTGCCATAGAGAACAGTGGTGAGGAAACTTGACACTGTGTGTGGGTGTGGGTGTGGGTGTGGGTGAAAGGACCCAACCCCTAAGCACGCCGCACGCCGCATGCCGCACGCCGCATGCCGCATGCCGCATGCCGCATGCCGCATGCCGCATGCCGCATGCCGCATACCGCGTGTAAGGAATCCTAGCTTTAGAGGTCGTCGAACAGGACTAACGTGACGTCATGTGCGTGTTGTTATTACATACGGCTGTATATTGCACAACTGATACCGAACGAAGCCCTTTTGTGTAATACCCCCATCACAACAAACTAGTTCTCACTACATTCTTGAAAATGTTGCTGAATGGACTCAAACTGTGTCTGAACGGAATGGACCTGGTAGCAAGTTTTTACGGTCTTTTTACAAATGGAATGGATGGGCTAGAACGGAATGGTGCTCCAGAACTTTGAGCATGCCCAACATTTCTTGCAACCACATTCCACCCCGACCACTTGTAACTGTCTGTAGATTGCAAACAGTCCAACATCCAGCTTTCACTATACTTTGTCTTAATTTATTTAAACATCATCTATTTTTCTGGGTTAAGGGATTGATAATAATGATGATGATGATGATGATAATGTAAGACAAAATTTTCCCGTATTGAGAAATAAAATGCGCTTGTTTGTTATACTGACTTGTGACACGTCGACTTTATAGCACTGCCCCACTGGGAGACTGAGAGGGGCTACCTGAGCCATGGCCCAATAACCCACTGAGTCACATTATTCTGATACTGAGTAAACCTTATGCTAGGTACACACCTACCGTTTTTCCGCACCCACCTACTGTATACGATATAAAACTGCCCAAAAGTCGTGAGGTGTGCACTCCCCTAGCACACCTACTGATTGCGATTCGCGACTTTTTAGGGCTAAAAGCGCTTCCTTACGATTGCGATTCGCGATTCGAAAAATGAATCGGCCCGTTTTCAGTTTTAAGCGGGTCGGGCCGGGTCGCGAATTTTAGTGCGCGAATCGTAAACGGTAGGTGTGTACCTAGCATTACACTATCCTATTAGTATTAATGCCAAGTCATGTGCGGGAGGTCGGGAGTCCGGTTCCCGGTCGAGACAAACCAATGACTTATAAAATTGATACTTGTCGCTTCCTATCCTGACGCTCAGCATTAATAGGATCGGGCAAGGACTGGTTAGGTCAGTGTCAGGATAATGTGACTGAGTGGGATATCGGGTCATGGTGCCGGTGGGCTGCTTTCCCAATGGTGCAGCACTATAAAGTTGCCATGAGTTCGCAGTGTCACAAGTCGGTACCCATCCTGATATGACCTTAGATGTTGCCAGGAGGTAAAACTCCAACAACCAACCAACTTCTACGCGAGTTGAGTTCCCTCCGTGTCCGTGTTGTGGGGGCTATCATGTCCCGGCATGCACCGCTTACAACCTACAGTCCACGCCCGAAAATCACACACGCACACGCACACGCACACGCACACGCACACGCACACGCACACGCACACGCACACGCACACGCACACGCACAAGCACACGCACACGCACACGCACACGCACACGCACACGCACACGCACACGCACACGCCCCACACGCACACGCACACGCACACGCACACGCACACGCACACGCACCACACGCACACGCACACGCACACGCACACGCACACGCACACGCACACGCACACGCACACGCACACGCACACGCACACGCACACGCACACGCACACGCACACACCTATATACCATCTCACCAACATATACGTACATACATGCATGCGCGCTCGTGCACAAAAGTGAAGCTTGTTTTATTTAACGATGCTTCTAGAACACATTGATTTTTATCATCGTCTATTGGACGTCAAGTATGGTCATTCTGACATTTCTTTTGAGGAAACCCTCTGCTGCCACGTAGGCTACTCTTTCCGATAAGCAGCAAGTGGTCCTTTATATGCACTTTCACACACACAGGACAGAACACACCACAGCCTTTGATGAACCAGTTGTGGCCCACTGGTTGGAACGGAAAATAGCTCACAGGTGGACACTCTTCCGCCTGAACTACGTCCCGCTCCCCGCGCACTGGTACACACACACATACAAATATTAATGCACTTTAAGAGCGCGACCCAGTGATACTGAAAGTGATAGTGAAACTCAAACAAAACACCACCATGCACTCACACACATGCTCACACGCATTAGCTGTTGCCAGGACGTAAAACTCCAACAACCAACCATCCAACGACACACCTACAAACATCAACGCCCTCACAAAAGCGCATACACATGCATTTGCATATCCCTCATCCATGCAAACGCACGCACGCACACAAACCCCTACACACGCACGTACATATATATACATGCACACAACCCTCACACACATACAAACCCCCACACCACACCAACCCCTTCACACATGCGCGCGCACACTCATGTGCATATGAACATGTGTGTGCACACGCACATGTGATTGTATACATATGTCTATGCACACAATCCGCACACCCAGACACCAACTCTACACACACACACGCACGTGTGCACACACTTACACGCGCACAATTCAAACACATACAAACCCACCTCACACACTCCCACTCCCCACTCCTCCCCCTTCCCCCTCATTCCGCCCCTCCCCCTCCCCCCACCCCTCCCCCTCATTCCGGCCCTCCCCCTCCACCCACCCCTCCCCCTCATTCCTGCCCCTCCCTCTCCTCCTCCCCCTCATCCCGCCCTTCCCCCTCCCCCACCCCTCCCCCTCATTCCGGGTCCCTCTCTCTCCCCTCCCCCTCATTCCGCTCGCTCCCCCTCACTCCGTCCCTCCCCCTCCCCTGCCGTCCCCTCTCCCTCACTGCTCCTCCCCTTCCCTGCCCCCCCCCCCCTTCACTGCTCCCCCCTCCCCCTTCCCCTTCCCTCCATACCCTCCTGCCAATCCACCATCCCCCCCTCACACACCCCCCTCCCCCCCTCCCCTCCCCCCCCCCCCGGGGGCCCCATGCGGGCGTGTGCCGTGATGCGAGCCGGCAGTAAACAGACGAGCAATACGAAGTGCTCAGTGCTGCCCTCTGTGAGCTGCTCCCGTGCCCAGGCCTATATTTGATCCTGCGTCGCTGATTGCGTCTTTGACGTAACAAAGCGTCACGAATGCGCCTAATGACGTTCGGCCCTTGGCTCCTCGCCCCGTCCGGACATGCCATGTCGCTATCACAAAAGGCCGAGGTCCCCCCTTATCAGTGCTTATCAGTTTATCCGTCGCGTCACGCCCGCCCCGCCCCACTGATTGCCACGTAGGGGGCGCGCACCTCTGGCCCCCGGCCGCCCCGGGTCCCGCTTTGGCGGCGCGGCGACTCGCTTTGTGCGGATTGTGTCAGCCAAGTCACGGAGGCCATCGCGACGGGGACTGTCTCACCAACACGTCACTGTCAGTAACACGTCACCGTGTCACTGACAAGGCACTGTGTTACTAACAGTAACATGTGGCTTGTGTCACGTACACGTCACTGTGTCACGTACACGTCACTGTGTCACGTACACGTCACCGTGTCACTAACAAGGCACTGTGTCACTATCACTTTACTGTCTCACCAACACATCACTGCCACTAACATGTCGCTGTGTCACTAACATGTCACTGCATCACCTACGCATCACTGTCACTAACTTGTCACTGTGTCACAAACACGTCACTGTGTCACCAACATGCCACTGGTTCACTAACACATCACTGTCACTAACACGGCACTGTCTCATCAACATATCACTATCGCTAACATGTCACTGTCTCACTACCACATCACTGACTGACTAACACGTCACTCTCTCACTAACATGTCACTGTGTCACTAACAGATCACTGTGTCACTACCATGCCACTATCTCACTAACACATCACTGTGTCACTACAACGTCACTGTGTCCCTAACACGTCACTCTGTCGCTAGCACATCACTGTCTCACTAACATGTCACTGTGTCACTAACACGGCACTGGCACTAACACGGCACTGTCTCACCAACATGTCATTGTGTCACTAACCAACCAACCAACAGTCTAAGTTGGATATATAGAATCGAATCTAGAATGTTTTAGTTTAAAAAAGCTGTTATGCTTGTGTAGTAGTTTGTTTGTTGTTGTTTTACGTCCTAGCAACATCTACGGTCATATCAGGACGGGTACTGACTTGAGACAAGGTGCACTCATGGCACTTCATAGTTCTGCCCCACTGGGACACCAGGCCACCAGCACCATGACCTGATATCCCATTCAGTCACATTATCCTGAGACTGAGCCAACCAGACCTTCCCCTATCCTAATAATGCCACTATGAAATGACAAGTATAAATTTTAAGTCATTGGTTTGACTCAATGAGGGTTCAAACCAACGAAAGCCTGAGTTCGGATACCCGATCTCCCCAAACAGGTGAAGGACGCTCAACTCATTTGGCCATCCCGTCTGGTCGCATGTATAGTAGTACTAGTAGTCTGGGCTGACTTCTGAGGCAAGGAGCCACATACACATGTAGGCGTGGATAGGGTGATTGCATCAGGGAACCTGGGTAGGGTAATGGTACCCCGGAATGGTAAGATGTGTGGGTTCGAATCAGGCTCTAGTCAATACTGGTTGCTCTGACCAGGACCTAATGTGCTACAGTATAACCCCGTTAAACCAAACTTGAAGGGCCCTATAAATTTGTTTGGATTAACCGATCATTGGTTTAACCGAGCTTTGACTTTGACTTGGCTTTGGCAAAAACAGGGTGCATTATGAATGTACAATGTATGTGGACACTATGATTATTGTTTTTTTATGTATATACAGTTCAACCCCATTAAACCAACTTCGGTTAAATCAAACGATCATTAGTCCAAAACCTTTTTCGGCGACCTGGCAAATTACTACCATTTATCATATAAAAAAGTCTCAAATGACCTTAAAACCACATGAATGTTTGGTTTAACTGTACAGGAAGTGGCCTGGGGCCGACAATTTTGTTTGGATTAACCGATACTTTGGATTAACCGACTTTGGTTTAACCAACTTTTTTATATGATAAATGGTAGTATTTTGCCGGGCCGCCGAAAAAAGTTAGGATTAACCGATCGTTTGGTTTAACCGAGCTTGGTTTAACGGGGTTGTAATGTATATGGTTGTTGAATCTACCATGTATATGACTATGTAACGTATAAGTACATTGTAACTACTGTCGTGTCCTCTGTGGAGAAGTGGTTAGAGAGTCTGAATTTGTTATAGGTTGGACTCCTAATCTGAAGGTCGGTGGTTCGATTCACTCTGCCAATTTGGATTTCCACCGCTGTCTTTAACTTCCAACGTCATCAAAGGCCAGTTGCTCTCATAGCATGCCTATGCTGTGTGGGAGGCTGAAAATCCCTGTGGTCAGTAAAAGTGTAGGCTCAGGCTTTCTATTGACCAACTGTCTAATGGTGAAAACAAGACTATTCAGACTTATCCATGGTAGGCAGTATAAATCTTCAGAAAAAAAACCCACCAAAACATTGCTGGCATTTATGTAATTGTAAGCATTACACAACTTATGGATGTAACCAATTAAAGAAAACTGTCGCTTTAAGCACAATTAACAATCAAAACAACAGTTCTCGTATTTGGGACGCGGTGTTCATAATAAGGCCAAACAAAAAAGTTGGCGATCGTCCTTTTGAAATAAAAATCTCGGTCGGGCGGGCGGTTTTAATCTTTTTTCTTTTGATTTGTTTTCTCAGTAGTTCACTGGTCTCTTCGCCCCCCCCCCCCTACCCTCTCCATTCTCTCCGCCACCCTCACTCACATTCCCTCCCTCCTCCCCAGTCAGCAGTCAGCACCCTCCCTCTCCCACACTCCAAAACCCTCCTTCTTCAAACCTCCTCTACTCTCGACCTAGATAAAAGATTCACCCGGTACTTGTAGTACACGGGTGAAGACAAGCCTTATATAAATACAGGCGAAAATAGCGTTAGTATGGAACAATAAGTAGAATGCCTGGCACCAGTGTCAAATGGTTACTTATATCAGTACAGAGTTGGTGAATGAGAGAGAATGCAAAAAGACAAGATGGCGGCCAGAGAACGCCGTCGATTTCACTTTTAATTCTTATTAAACTAGATATTATATTATATTTTTCAACTCAAAGGTAGCGGGCTAATAATAAAACAGATGTAAAGAATAATTGTTGCTTCTTAGATTGTGAAATTAGGCTCTCAATTCTTTGACCCGCATTTTCGACAGCTTTTACATAGGGTTGGTTTGCACCCCTACTGCAGCAGTACTGGGTGAATCTTGTGTCTACTCTCGACCCTGCTCCCTCTCCTTTCCAGTTCCCGCCCTATCACCCCTCAAATCCCTCTTCATTCTCTCCCCCCCCCCCCAACCACGCTGTCCATTTCCCCCTCCTCACTCCCCTATTTCTCACTCCATCCACCGCCTCTCTATTCCCCTATCTATTTCTCACTCCACCCGCGCTCTCCATTTAACAGTTAACACAAACTTCCAAAGAAATCCAAAGACATTTTTTGAAATCCAAAAAATCTAAAGAAATCAGGAGTCGGCGATTTTCCAGGCACGGCCGGAGACGATCACCAATTTTTAAAAGTTATGTGGCCTAAGTGACATTTCGACGTGTGTGAGAACAGCTGCTGCGGCTGTCTGGGAAAAATCTGAATGTGCATTGATTAATGTATGCCACACTGATTCTAAATTCAACCACAATAAAACCTCTTTAAATCGACGTACCATGGGACCGATTTTTTATGGTTCAGTTAGGGAGGTGGTCGTTTTGCGAGTTTAAAAAAAGAATCATTACAATTGTATTGTATGGGTGATCGGTTGGGACCTAAATAAAGTGATCGATATAGGGGAGTGGTTGATCTGCGGAGGGGCTTTGGCTTGAGAGGTTTTATTGTATACTAAACAATAATTGATGGAATCAAATTGAAGCGCAAGAAAAAGACAGAGCCAAGAATTTCAGCCAAAACAATGTAGCAGTCTACACCGACCTCTCAGGCAATGGTTCCCATAGACAGATAGGCGTGAATAAAGTGATGTCATCAGGGAGCCTCGGTAGCCTCATGGTTAGGATGCTAGCCCCGGTATGGCAAGAAATGTGGATTCGAAATTCGACTATAGGGGTAATCACCCTTAGGACACTTTTGTATAATAATTGTGAATATTGAGATTAACAAAACACTTTTATTATTCGAGAACAGCATTTGATGTCAGTCACACGTCCTTTATTGCCACAGGGTCTTGCCTGTATATATTATATTATATATCTATATAGGCAGGTATTGCAGGTATAGCAATACCTCAGGGAGTTTGACCCCCCTGCCTTGCAGAGTTGTAAACCACTGCCTTGTGGTACAGGTTCTTGACAGAACCGAAAGCTAAGGGAGCAAACCCTGAACAGAAAACCATGTCACTGTGGCAGCATTAAGGGTGGTTGATGTATGGAACTCCCAACATCTCCCGACCAGCCACTGCAGGGACAAATAGTTTTGCGCCGGTCTTGACATGTTCTTGCCGGTGTGAAACCTCTATTTGCTCCCCGAGAGAGTGCCGGTGGTAACTTGCAAAAGCCAGCAGCACTTCAACACTTTTGCAGGCAGCTTTCATGAAAACTTGAAGCTGAGAGACACTAAGACCGACTCATGGACGCAACTCTCATAGCAGAGAGCTAAATGGAGAGCAGCAGTCAAGTAATGAAAGCAGTCTTTGTCACATCGTGACCGACAGCATGATGATGATGATGATGATATATTGATAGTGATATGCCCTTTATCGCTCTCTAGTGGTCTTTCCGCTCGGAAGCTTTTTACATGTTTATATATATTTCCATGATATATATATCCGTGATATATAGATACAGATATCGGTAAAATGGATATATAAATGTTATATATGTATAGATCCCCATGATAATATTCGCATTGGCGTAGCTAAGTGAGGGATCGGGTCATGGTGCTGGTGGTCTGGTCTCCCAGTGGGGCAGCACTATCAAGTCACCACGAGTCACAAGTCACAAGTTGGTGCAAGTCGTGATATGCCGTTAGATGTTGCTAGGACATAAGGTCCCAACAAATAAATACACACAAAACACCAGGCATATATATATATATATATATATATATATATATATATATATTTATTCATATATATATAATTATTTATTTATATATATATATTTATGTGATATATAAATAATTATATGAGTATAAAATGGGCGGAGTAGGCTTGTGCTATTTATTATATATTTATTACATTATTTATTCATTATGCTTTTATTTCGGCAAATTCCAGACCGTCCTGTTATTTACTGCATTGCGGTGCGTTCCAGGATAGTTTTCCTGTACCCCACACCGGGTCATATGCCATTCGGCCTGCGCAGGTGTCACATGAGCTTGATTTGAAAACTTTTACGGGTAGGGCTATCTATTGCTCGGCCAAGGGCCTCGGTTAAATAAACTAGGCTTCCCACCACTCCTCGTTCTGTTGTTCCTTACTAGGGCGTAGCCCACCTTTTATATATATATATATATATATATTTATTTATATATATATATATATTTATTTATATATAACTATATATCATGCGTATATGTGATGTATAACGCAGTAGGCAAGCATAACGATACATAAGGGGATTATTATTATTATTGTTTTACTCAGTAAGACCCAACGCTGTACCGGTGGCGCCACCTGTGGCCTCTTCACCTCCCCTGGATGTAGACCAGTGTCATTCACACAGAGGATTTTTTCTGTAAATATGGAAACATGTAGGACATCGCTGACTGCCCAGCTCCGGCAGGGGCGTCCTCTAGTAGTAGTAGAAAACGCGCGTTACAAAATAAACAGCGACGTTAATGCGACGGTGAATCCGATAGGTGGCGTTCTGAATAATATAAAAAAAACACCCTCAAAACCCCTCCCAATTATTATTATATATATATTACAGCGTTGTGAATGGGTCAAGAAAACGAGTCGGCTAATCGTTACAGCACCCGGCGGGGAGTGCCGGTGAGCGTGTTGGTGAAGCGGGTCCATCGTGGCATGGTTATCATCGAAGGTTTCTCATAGAACGCAGGCAATCGGCACAAATGGCGCAAATCAAAAGTGTGTGTCGGCCGGGCAATGGTGGAAGGCGAGCCGGCCCTGTGGGTGGCGCCCCCTGGTGGCTGACCCCTGCGGCGGGGTGGAGTTACCTGCGTGATTAGCGCGCTCAGGTATCGCGCCTCCCCCACCCACCCACCCCCCACCCCCCACCCACACATACAGCTACAACCACCTCCACACACACAGCATCACAACCACCTCCACAAACACACCGCCAGAACCACTTCCACACACACCACGCACACAGCTACAACCACCTCCACACACACCACTACAACCACCTCCACACACACACACCGCCACAACCATCTCCACACACACAGCTACAACCACCACACACACCACTACAACCATCTCCACACACACACCGCCACAACCACTTCCACACACACACCGCAACAACCACCTCCACACACACACCACTACAACCACCTCCACACACACACTGCCACAACCACCTCCACACACACAGCTACAACCACCTCCACACACATAGCACTACAAGCACCTGCACACACGCACTGCCACAGCCACCTCCACAGACACACCAACACAACCACCTCCACACCCACCCACACACACCCCACCACAATCACCTCCACACACACGCTGCCACAACCACCTTCACACACACCATCACAACCACCTCCACACACTCCACCACAACCACCTCCACACACACCACCTCAACCACCTCCACACACACCGCCACAACCACCTCCACACACACCCTGCCACAAAAACCTCCACACACACCACCACAACCACCTCCACACACACCACCACAACCACCTCCACACACACCACCTCAACCACCTCCACACACACACTGCCACAACCACCTCCACACACACCACCTCAACCACCTCCACACACTGCCACAACCACCTCTACATGCACCCACACACACACCACCACAACCACCTCCACACACATACTGCCACAACCACCTCTACATGCATCCACACACACCACCACAACCACCTCCACACACAATGCTACAACCACCTCCACACACACCACCACAACCACCTCCGCCCACACACCGCCACAAGCATCACACACACGCCTCCTCCACACACAAACGCCGGTACAACCACCCACACACCCACACCCACACTGCCACAAGCACCTCCACACTTACCACCACAAACACCTATGCACACACACCACCACAAGCATTATACACACCACCACAAGCACCTCCACACACACACACACCACCACAACCACCTTCATGCGCAACCCCCGCCACAACCATCTCCACACACACACACCCTGCACCCACCCACACACCGGCACAACCATCTCTACACACACCGCCACATTCACTGCCACAAGCGCCGCCACAACCACCCACAGCCACACACACAGCCACAACCACTTCCACACACACATACCCACACACACCGCCACACACATAACCACCTCCACACACACCCCACATCTCCACAACCACCTCCACACACCGCCACAACCACCTCCACACACACCATCACAAGCACTTCCACAGCCCCCTCACGCCGCCCACACACAGCGCCACATTCACAACCAGCTCCACAACCAGCTCCACAACCACCTCTACAATACCAACTTCTAGAACTCCCAACCCTCCACCACCCAATCGCCTGCTGAGTCATGGCGAGATTCAGCCATGTTAGCCTTATGTGAGTGTGAGTAAGTGAGTGGGTGGGTGAGTGAGTGGGTACGTGGGTAGTTGAGTGGGTGAGTGGGTGGGTGAGTTGTTGGGTGTGTAATTGAGTGGGTGAGTGGGTGAGTGAGTGAGTGGGTGGGTGATTGAGTGGGTGGGTAATTGAGTGGGTGAGTGGGTGCATGAGTGAGTGAGTGGGTGGGTGGGTAATTGAGTGAGTGAGTGATTGAGTGGTTGAGTGGGTGGGTGAGTGGGTGGTTGATTGAGTGGCTGAGTGGGTGAGTGGGTGGTGGGTGGGTGTGAGTGAGTGGGTGGGTGAGTGGGTGGGTGAGTGAGTGGGTGAGTGGGAGAGTGGGTGGGTGGGTGATTAAGTGGGTGGGTGATTGAATGAGTCGGAGCATTAGTCAGTGGTGGGCGAAGACGAGCAGGTGATAATGTCTGTGGATGAATGAGTGGTTGAGTGAGTGAGTGGGTGGGTGGGTGAATGGCTGGGTGTGTGAGTGGGTGTGTGAGTGAGTGGGTGAGTGATTGATTGGGTGGGTGGGTGAGTGAGTGGGTGAGTGAATGAGTCTGAGAGTTAGTCAGTGGGTGGTTGAGCGGGTGATAAGGTCAGTGAGTGAGTGAGTGGTTGAATGAGGCAAGGAGGGAATGATTGAGTGAGTGGGTCGCTGTATCAGTCGGTGAGGGGGGAAGTCAGTTACTGAGTGAGGGGTGATTGAGTGAGTGTGTGGCTGTATCAGTCAGTGAGGGGGGAAGTCAGTTACTGAGTGAGGGGTGATTGAGTGAGTGTGTGGCTGTATCAGTCGGTGAGGGGGGAGGTGAGTTACTGAGTGAGGGGTGATTGAGTGAGTGTGTGGCTGTATCAGTCAGTGAGGGGTGAGGTGAGTTAATGAGTGAGGGCTGATTGAGTGAGTGTGTGGCTGTATCAGTGGGTGAGTGGGGAAGTCAGTTACTGAGTGAGGGGTGATTGAGTGAGTGTGTGGCTGTATCAGTCGGTGAGGGGGGAAGTCAGTTACTGAGTGAGGGGTGATTGTGTGAGTGGGTGGCTATATCAGTGGGTGAGGGGGGAGGTGAGTTACCGAGTGAGGGGTGATTGAGTGAGTGTGTGGCTGTATCAGTGGGTGAGGGGGGAGGTGAGTTACTGAGTGAGGGGTGATTGAGTGAGTGTGTGGCTGTATCAGTCGGTGAGGGGGGAGGTGAGTTACTGAGTGAGGGGTGATTGAGTGAGTGTGTGGCTGTATCAGTCGGTGAGGGGGGACGTGAGTTACTGAGTGAGGGGTGATTGAGTGAGTGTGTGGCTGTATCAGTCGGTGAGGGGGAAGTGAGTTACTGAGTGAGGGGTGATTGAGTGAGTGTGTGGCTGTATCAGTCGGTGAGGAGGGAAGTGAGTTACTGAGTGAGGGGTGATTGAGTGAGTGTGTGGCTGTATCAGTCGGTGAGGGGGAAGTGAGTTACTGTGAGTGTGAGTGGGGTGTACTTGAGTGGAGTGTCGATGGTGAGGGTGGCTGTATCAGTCGGTGAGGGGGGAGTGAGTTACTGAGTGAGGGGTGATTGAGTGAGTGTGTGGCTGTATCAGTCGTGAGGGGGGAGGTGAGTTACTGAGTGAGGGGTGATTGAGTGAGTGTGTGGCTGTATCAGTCAGTGAGGGGGGAGGTGAGTTACTGAGTGAGGGGTGATTGAGTGAGTGTGTGGCTGTATCAGTCGGTGAGGAGGGAAGTGAGTTACTGAGTGAGGGGTGATTGAGTGAGTGTGTGGCTGTATCAGTGGGTGAGGGGGGGAGTGAGTTACTGAGTGAGGGGTGATTGAGTGAGTGTGTGGCTGTATCAGTCAGTGAGGGGGAGTGAGTTACTGAGTGAGGGTGATTGAGTGAGTGTGTGGCTGTATCAGTCAGTGAGTGGGGGAGGTGAGTTGCTGAGTGAGGGGTGATTGAGTGAGTGTGTGGCTGTATCAGTCAGTGAGGGGGGAGTGAGTTACTGAGTGAGGGGTGATTGAGTGAGTGTGTGGCTGTATCAGTCAGTGAGGGGGGAGGTGAGTTAATGAGTGAGGGGTGATTGAGTGAGTGTGTGGCTGTATCAGTGAGTGAGGGGGGGAGTGAGTTACTGAGTGAGGGGTGATGAGTGAGTGTGTGGCTGTATCAGTGGGTGAGGGGGAGGTGAGTTACTGAGTGAGGGGTGATTGAGTGAGTGTGTGGCTGTATCAGTCAGTGAGGGGGGAGGTGAGTTACTGAGTGAGGGGTGATTGAGTGAGTGTGTGGCTGTATCAGTCAGTGAGGGGGGAGGTGAGTTACTGAGTGAGGGGTGATTGAGTGAGTGTGTGGCTGTATCAGTCAGTGAGGGGGGGAGGTGAGTTACCGAGTGAGGGGTGATTGAGCTGAGTGTGTGGCTGTATCAGTCGGTGAGGGGGAAGTGAGTTACTGAGTGAGGGGTGATTGAGTGAGTGTGTGGCTGTATCAGTCGGTGAGGGGGGAGTCAGTTACTGAGTGAGGGGTGATTGAGTGAGTGTGTGGCTGTATCAGTCGGTGAGGGGGGAGGTGAGTTACTGAGTGAGGGGTGATTGAGTGAGTGTGTGGCTGTATCAGTCAGTGAGGGGGGAGGTGAGTTACTGAGTGAGGGGTGATTGAGTGAGTGTGTGGCTGTATCAGTCGGTGAGGGGGAGTGAGTTACTGAGTGAGGGGTGATTGACTGAGTGTGTGGCTGTATCAGTAGTGAGGGGGAGTAGTTACTGAGTGAGGGTGATTGAGTGAGTGTGTGGCTGTATCAGTCAGTGAGGGGGAGGTGAGTTACTGAGTGAGGGGTGATTGAGTGAGTGTGTGGCTGTATCAGTCGGTGAGGGGGGAAGTGAGTTACTGAGTGAGGGGTGATTGAGTGAGTGTGTGGCTGTATCAGTCAGTGAGGGGGGAAGTGAGTTACTGAGTGAGGGGTGATTGAGTGAGTGTGTGGCTGTATCAGTCAGTGAGGGGGGAAGTGAGTTACTGAGTGAGGGGTGATTGAGTGAGTGTGTGTGGCTGTATCAGTCAGTGAGGGGGGAAGTGAGTTACTGAGTGAGGGGTGATTGAGTGAGTGTGTGGCTGTATCAGTCGGTGAGGGGGGAAGTGAGTTACTGAGTGAGGGTGATTGAGTGAGTGTGTGGCTGTATCAGTCAGTGAGGGGGGACGTGAGTTACTGAGTGAGGGGTGATTGAGTGAGTGTGTGGCTGTATCAGTCAGTGAGGGGGGAAGTGAGTTACTGAGTGAGGGGTGATTGAGTGAGTGTGTGGCTGTATCAGTCAGTGAGGAGGGAAGTGAGTTACTGAGTGAGGGGTGATTGAGTGAGTGTGTGGCTGTATCAGTCGGTGAGGGGGAGGTGAGTTACTGAGTGAGGGGTGATTGAGTGAGTGTGTGGCTGTATCAGTCAGTGAGGGGGGAAGTGAGTTACTGAGTGAGGGGTGATTGAGTGAGTGTGTGGCTGTATCAGTCGGTGAGGGGGGACGTGAGTTACTGAGTGAGGGGTGATTGAGTGAGTGTGTGGCTGTATCAGTCGGTGAGGGGGGAAGTGAGTTACTGAGTGAGGGGTGATTGAGTGAGTGTGTGGCTGTATCAGTCGGTGAGGGGGGAGGTGAGTTACTGAGTGAGGGGTGATTGAGTGAGTGTGTGGCTGTATCAGTCGGTGAGGGGGGAAGTGAGTTACTGAGTGAGGGGTGATTGAGTGAGTGTGTGGCTGTATCAGTCGGTGAGGGGGGAGTGAGTTACTGAGTGAGGGTGATTGAGTGAGTGTGTGGCTGTATCAGCAGTGAGGGGGAAGTGAGTTACTGAGTGAGGGGTGATTGAGTGAGTGTGTGGCTGTATCAGTCAGTGAGGAGGGAAGTGAGTTACTGAGTGAGGGGTGATTGAGTGAGTGTGTGGCTGTATCAGTCGGTGAGGGGGAAGTGAGTTACTGAGTGAGGGGTGATTGAGTGAGTGTGTGGCTGTATCAGTGGGTGAGGGGGGGAGTGAGTTACTGAGTGAGGGGTGATTGAGTGAGTGTGTGGCTGTATCAGTCGGTGAGGGGGGAAGTGAGTTACTGAGTGAGGGGTGATTGAGTGAGTGTGTGGCTGTATCAGTCGGTGAGGGGGAGTGAGTTACTGAGTGAGGGTGATTGAGTGAGTGTGTGGCTGTATCAGTGGTGAGGGGGAGGTGAGTTACTGAGTGAGGGGTGATTGAGTGAGTGTGTGGCTGTATCAGTCGTGAGGGGGAAGTGAGTTACTGAGTGAGGGGTGATTGAGTGAGTGTGTGGCTGTATCAGTCGTGAGTGGGAGTGAGTCTGAGTGAGGGGTGAGATGAGTGGTGGCTGTATCAGTCAGTGAGGGGGGAGTGAGTTACTGAGTGAGGGTGATTGAGTGAGTGTGTGGCTGTATCAGTCGTGAGGGGGTGAGACTGATGAGGGGTGATGAGTGAGTGTGTGCTGTATCATCGTGAGGGGGGATGTTAGAGTGAGGGTGATGTGAGTGTGTGGCTGTATCAGTGGGTGAGGGGGGAGTGAGTTACTGAGTGAGGGGTGATTGAGTGAGTGTGTGGCTGTATCAGTCAGTGAGGAGGGAAGTGAGTTACTGAGTGAGGGGTGATTGAGTGAGTGTGTGGCTGTATCAGTCAGTGAGGGGGGAGTGAGTTACTGAGTGAGGGGTGATTGAGTGAGTGTGTGGCTGTATCAGTCGGTGAGGGGGAAGTGAGTTACTGAGTGAGTGGTGATTGACTGAGTGTGTGGCTGTATCAGTGGGTGAGGGGGGAGTGAGTTACTGAGTGAGGGGTGATTGAGTGAGTGTGTGGCTGTATCAGTCAGTGAGGGGGGACGTGAGTTACTGAGTGAGGGGTGATTGAGTGAGTGTGTGGCTGTATCAGTCAGTGAGGAGGGAAGTGAGTTACTGAGTGAGGGGTGATTGAGTGAGTGTGTGGCTGTATCAGTCAGTGAGGGGGGAAGTGAGTTACTGAGTGAGGGGTGATTGAGTGAGTGTGTGGCTGTATCAGTCGGTGAGGGAGGAAGTGAGTTACTGAGTGAGGGGTGATTGAGTGAGCGGGTAGATGGGTGAGTGGATGGATGGGCGAGTGAGTGGGTGACTGAGTGAGTGAGTGGGTGAGTGAGTGGGTGGGTAGATGGGTGAGTGGATGGATTCGCGAGTGAGTGGGTGACTGAGTGGGTAAGTGAGTGGGTTGGTGAGTGAATGGTTAGGTGAGTGAGTGAGTGGGTGATTGTATGAGTGGGCGATGAAGAAAGTGAGTTACTGAGTGAGGGGTCATTGAATGAGTCGGGGTTGAGTGAGTGGATGGGTGAGTGGGTGAAGGGAAAGTAAGTTACTGAGTTAGGGGTCATTGAGTGAGGCATATAAGGATATACTAAGTCAATTTAACAGAACCTGTTACTGCAGAAGTCTATGGTGTCAGAGGTTTGGTAAACTTGCCACAACTAATTTTCCATGTTTGCACTCAAAATATCTCAAAGGTCTACCATTTAAAATAAAAGTAACATTGAAGTAATGTAAGGTAGGTACTCGTGATCGATGTAATATATTTATCTCCGAAAAAATACAGAAATTCAAAACCATCGGACTATGCAACTTTAACATAAAAGTAACGTCAAACTTAAGTGAGGTAGATTCTAACAATGACACTACTATATTTATCTATAAAACCGGATTTAGCATATTCAAATTTGCAGTGGTACTTTTAGGTAAATATCAGTTATCCATTATGTTATTTGCTGAAAATTGTGTATTTAACTGCTGTATTTAAAGTTGCATAGTCCGATGGTTTTGAGTTTCTCTCATTTTCTGAGATAAACATATCAGGTTGTTCATTATAATCGACCTTACTTTAGTTTGAAGTAACTTTTATTTTAAATTGCTAACTTTTGAGATATTTGAAATGGAAACATGCTAAATTAATTTTGGCAAGCTTGCCAAAACTCTATCACCATAGGCTTCTGCAGTAACCAGGTAACAAGTTATATTAAGTGACTCAGTATCCCCTTATATGTGATGACAAATGTTTAATAAGTGCACCAGTATCTAAGTTAGATATGTAGAATCAAATCTAGATAATTGTTTTGGTTTTGAAAATGTTATGTTTTCATCAGACTATGCAGCTTTAAGCGTACCGACTTGTGACAGTGTACACTCATGGCGACTTTATAGTGCTGCTCCACTGGGAGACCAGGTCACCAGCACCATGACCTGCTATCCCACTCAGTCACATAATCCTGACACTGAGCCAACCAGTCCTTGCCCTATCCTATTAATGCCGAGCGCCTGGCTAGGAAGTGGCAAGTATCAATTTTGAACCCATGGATTCGGATCCCCCGATCTCCCAAAATAGGAGACGGACGCTCAACTCATTTGGTCATCCCATCTGGTAGCCTCAATGGTGATGTGATGTGTTAGTCCGACTGGCCCACATCCAGGATGCGCGCGCACCCGGCTCACAACCCAAACAGACAACCCCTAATTGTTTTGCCCCCTACCAACACTAGGGGTCAGACCGCGCACTTCCGGGTCACTGAGAAACGAGGTCACGTGACAAGACGGGACGGACAGCCGCGTCCGGCTCAATTTGGCCCGACGCCCGAAAGGCGTCGTGTGAAATGGACTATGACGTCATCGGTGGCGACGTGCGGCAGACGCCCGTGACGAGGGTGTGACGTCAACGTGACGCCGCCACCACCATTGTGACGTTCATCGTGACGGAGACGCAGGAAAAAAGGCCCGTCGGTGACCTAATTAATTAACACCTCCCTCTCCTCCTTTCCCCTCCCTTCCCCTGAGCGAGTCCACCATGTTGTTGGAATTGTCGCGAATCTCGCTGAAGGTCTGTCACTATATAACAAAGAGTTATGTGGGTGTGGTGGTTTAATGTATGTGTGGTATGATGTGTGTGGTGGTACGGCGTGGGTGGGTTGGGGCATTACAGTTGTGCTAATGTGGTTGCATTATTATTTTTTTTAAATTATTATTATTATATATAGTGGATATGATATGATTGTGTTATAATTTACTCACGCGAACAAACTAGAGACAGAGAGGAAATGGATTTAAACAAAAATGTAATGGATAACATAACCTGCAGGCAGGTCGAGCATCTTGGCTGGAGAACATATTGATATCGTGTCTCGCATCATGAGATGGAAAGGCAGTAGGTGGTACATGGTATCGTGATGAGTAGCAAGTGTGTTAATTTGTATCATGGTATCGGAGTCAAGTCGTATCGTATATGTATTAGTGAATAGAGATCAGATTGGTTAAATGTTGTCTCGTGTCTGGAAATCATATCGTAGCTGGATTAGTGAATAGAGATCAGAGTAGTTAAATGTTGTCTAGTGTCTGGATAGTGTTTATAGTCAAGAGAGGTGTGAGAAGGAATCAGGTAAGGACTAGCTCGGACACCAGCAGCCCTCAACCCCTACCCCATTAAAGTCGGGAGGGTGGGTGGCTGATACGACTGGCAGGAACAGGTTCAAGCGGGAGACTGAAGTAAGTGAGAGCATCAGGTGTAAAAGTAGTGCACGTGAGAAAGTAGTGCAAGAAAGAAGTGCAAGAGTTCACGGGCTCGCAAATTATCCATGTTGACACGCATGGGTGTGTTATTGTGGTTGGACTACAACGTTCGTGTTGTTATGGTTGCGTTATTGTGGTTATCTTGTTATGGGTACGTTATTGTGGTTGTGGTAATGTGGTTATGATGTTGTGGTTATGATGTTGTGGCTATTCTAACGTGGCTGTGCTAATGTGGTTGTAGTAATGTGGCTGTAGTATTGTGGCTGTACTAATGTAACTTTACTAATGTGGCTGTGCTAATGTGACCATATTAATACGGTTGTACTAATGGGGTTGTACTAATGTAGTTGTGATAATGTGCCTGTACTAATGTGGGAGCACTAATGTGGCAATACTAATGTGGTCATAGTATATGGTTGTACTGATGTGGTTGTACTAATGTAGTTGTGTTAATGTGGCTGTACTAAGGTGGCAGTACTAATGTGGATGTATTAATGTGGTCATATTATATGGTTGTACTGATGTGGTTGTGCTAATGTGGTTGTGCTAGTATGGCTCCCATACAGTAAGTATGCTATTAAGGTTGTCCCCTGTGAATGGCCCACTTTGCTTACAAGTCACACTAGTGTGGTTGTATTAGTACTGTTGAACTAATGTGAATATACTAATGTGTCTATACTAATATGAATGTTTACTGTACTAATATTGCTGTACTAATGTGCCTGTGCTAGTGTGGCTATATCAATATGGCTATGCTAATGTGGTTGTGCTCATGTGGTTGTATTAATGTGGCAGTACTAATGTGGCAGTACTAATGTGGCAGTACTAATATGGCAGTACTAATGTGACTGTACTAATGTGGTTGTACTAATGTGACTGTACTAATGTGACTGTACTAATGTGACTGTACTAATGTGACTGTACTAATGTGAATATACTAATGTGGCTGTACTAATGTGCCTGTACTAATGTGACTGTACTAATGTGACTGTACTAATGCGGCTGTCCTAGTGTAGCTCCTGTTCAGTGAGTGTGCTATTAAGGTTGTCCCCTTGTGAGTGGCTCACTCTGCTTACACTGGTGTTGCTGTACTACTATTAGTGCTGATATTATACAGAGATTTGTGCTATCAATGCTGTGTGAAAATAACCCGTGAAACATTGTGTTTCCGCCATTGTGGTCAGGCTGATAGAGCTGCTTTAGTCGGGCGGGCAGACGCATGGGTGTGGGTCGCCATGGTGATGTGATTGTGACGCAGGAGGTGGTGTAATCCCATCACTAGTGGATGCGAATATACCACCCACCCTCCCTCACACACCCACACACACATGTGATGTCATACTCCAGCATAACCATAATCACATCACTAGTAGATGTGAATCTACCACCCACCCTCCCTCCACACACACTCACACACCCACACACACGTGATGTCATACTCTACCACAACCATAATCACATCACTAGTAGATGTGAATCTACCACCAGAGAGCGTGTATATAAACAGATGAGAGGGACAACTCCCATACTAGAGCATGTAACATCTGCAGACTGTGGCGCTCCAAGTGGTGGTTGTTGAACAGCTTAAGCATATGGGCAAACCTCAAGGCATTTTCAATGGCAGTGAGCAATCTTCATCCAGAAAAAGTTAAATATCTCTAAAACTACACCACCTAGAAACAAACTGATTGGAATACACATAGAAAACATGTTTATCAACAAGATTATATTAAATTGATATGGTTAGGGTTCTGGATTTCTATTAATTTGGAATAAAACTGACGTTTTTCACTACGCGTACGGCAAACTCAAGGCATTGTCAATGGTCGTGTGCAATCTTCCTACAGAAAAAGTGAAATATCTCTAAAACTACACCACCTAGAAACAAACTGATTGGAATACACATAGAAAACATGTTTACCAACAAGATTATATTAAATTGATATGGTTAGGGTTCTGGATTTCTATTAATTTGGAATAAAACTGACGTTTTTCACTACGCGTACGGCAAACTCAAGGCATTGTCAATGGTCGTGTGCAATCTTCCTCCAGAAAAAGTGAAATATCTCTAAAACTACACCAAATAGAAACAAGCCGCTTAGTACACATATAGAAAACATGTTTACCAAAAGGATTATATTAAATCGATAAGGTTAGGCTTCTGCATTTCTATTAATTTTGAATAAAAACAAATGTTTTGCACTACACGTATGGCAAACTCAAAGCTTGTTCAACACTAACCGCCAGGAACGCCACTGTAGCCTGTGTTACCGATTTTCGCGGGAGTTGTCCCTCTCATCTGTTTATATACACGCTCTCTGCTACCACCCTACCCTCCCTCCACACACACATACACTCACACACCCACAATCACGTGATATCAGACTCCACCACAACCAACATCAATCACTAGTAGGTGCGAATATACCACCCACCCTCCATCCACACACACTCACACACCCACACCCACACGTGATGTCATACTCCACCACCACCATCATCACCTCACTTGTAGATGTGAATCTACTCCTTACCCTCCCTCCACACACTCACACACTCACACACTAACACACTCACACACTCACACACTAACACACTCACACACTCACACACTCACACACTCACACACTCACACACTCACACACTCACACACTCACACACTCACACGCTCACACACTCACACACTCACTCACACACTCACACACTCACACACTCACACACTCACACACTCACATACTCACACACTCACACACTCACACACTCACACACTCACACACTCACACACTCACACACTCACACACTACACACACTCACACACTCACACACTCACACACTCACACACTCACACACTCACACACACTCACACACTCAACACACACTCACACACTCACACACTCACACACTCACACACTCACACACTCACACACTCACACACTCACACACTCACACACTCACACACTCACACACTCACTCACACACTCACACACTCACACACTCACACACTCACACACTCACACACTCACACACTCACACACTCACACACTCACACACTCACACACTCACACACTCACACACTCACACACGTGTGATGTCATACTCTACCACAGCCATAATTTCTTTTGAGGGGGGTGATAAAACATTTTGTTCATTAGAATATACATTTTCTTCAGTGCCGAGGTGCTGGTCTTCCCGCCGTTTACATTACATTGTAAATAGGTAGATCAACGGGTACTTAGATAGGGCATATTAGTTGATTGTGAAGGGAGTTAGTGTGTTAGTGGGTTAGCCATAATAAGTTCAGTGTTATGGGCTAATATAAGTTGGTGGTTCGCTGCAAAGACTGTGCTGCTATTACGGTATAGCTGAGGACACATCATAATCACATCAGTATATGTGAATATACCCCACTCACCCTCGACACCCATTCACACACCCAGACACAGAGTGTCATACTCTAGCACAACTATAATCACAACAGTAGATGTGAATATACCCCCACTCACCCTCCACACCCACTCACACACCCACACACAGAGTGTCATACTCTACCACAACATAATCACATCAGTAGATGTGAATATACCCCCACTCACCCTCCACACCCACTCACACACCCACACACAGAGTGTCATACTCTACCACAACCATAATCACAACAGTAGATGTGAATATACCCCCACTCACCCTCCACACCCACTCACACACCCACACACAGAGTGTCATACTCTACCACATCATAATCACAACAGTAGATGTGAATATACCCCCACTCACCCTCCACACCCACTCACACACCCACACACAGAGTGTCATACTCTACCACAACCATAATCACAACAGTAGATGTGAATATACCCCCACCTCACCCTCCACACCCACTCACCACACCCCACACACAGAGTGTCATACTCTAACCACAACTCATAATCACATCAGTAGATGTGAATATACCCCCACTCACCCTCCACACCCACTCACACACCCACACACAGAGTGTCATACTCTACCACAACCATAATCACAACAGTAGATGTGAATATACCCCCACTCACCCTCCACACCCACTCACACACCCACACACAGAGTGTCATACTCTACCACAACCATAATCACAACAGTAGATGTGAATATACCCCCACTCACCCTCCACACCCACTCACACACCCACACACAGAGTGTCATACTCTACCACAACTATAATCACATCAGTAGATGTGAATATACCCCCACTCACCCTCCACACCCACTCACACACCCACACACAGAGTGTCATACTCTACCACAACCATAATCACAACAGTAGATGTGAATATACCCCCACTCACCCTCCACACCCACTCACACACCCACACACAGAGTGTCATACTCTACCACAACCATAATCACAACAGTAGATGTGAATATACCCCCACTCACCCTCCACACCCACTCACACACCCACACACAGAGTGTCATACTCTACCACAACCATAATCACAACAGTAGATGTGAATATACCCCCACTCACCCTCCACACCCACTCACACACCCACACACAGAGTGTCATACTCTACCACAACTATAATCACATCAGTAGATGTGAATATACCCCCACTCACCCTCCACACCCACTCACACACCCACACACAGAGTGTCATACTCTACCACAACCATAATCACAACAGTAGATGTGAATATACCCCACTCACCCTCCACACCCACTCACACACCCACACACAGAGTGTCATACTCTACCACAACTATAATCACATCAGTAGATGTGAATATACCCCACTCACCCTCCACACCCACTCACACACCCACACACAGAGTGTCATACTCTACCACAACCATAATCACAACAGTAGATGTGAATATACCCCCACTCACCCCTCCACACCCACTCACACACCCACACACAGAGTGTCATACTCTACCACCACAACCTATAATCACATCAGTAGATGTGAATATACCCCCACTCACCCTCCTCCACACCCACTCACACACCCACACACAGAGTGTCCATACTCTACCACAACCTATAATCACAACACTAGATGTGAATATACCCCCACTCACCCTCCACACCCACTCACACACCCACACACAGAGTGTCATACTCTACCACAACCATAATCACATCAGTAGATGTGAATATACCCCCACTCACCCTCCACACCCACTCACACACCCACACACAGAGTGTCATACTCTACCACAACCATAATCACAACAGTAGATGTGAATATACCCCCACTCACCCTCCACACCCACTCACACACCCACACACAGAGTGTCATACTCTACCACAACCATAATCACATCAGTAGATGTGAATATACCCCCACTCACCCTCCACACACCCACTCACACACCCACACACAGAGTGTCATACTCTACCACAACCATAATCACAACAGTAGATGTGAATATACCCCCACTCACCCTCCACACCCACTCACACACCCACACACAGAGTGTCATACTCTACCACAACTATAATCACAACAGTAGATGTGAATATACCCCCACTCACCCTCCACACCCACTCACACACCCACACACAGAGTGTCATACTCTACCACAACTATAATCACAACAGTAGATGTGAATATACCCCCACTCACCCTCCACCACTCACCCACTCACACACCCACACACACAGAGTGTCATACTCTACCACAACTCATAATCACATCAGTAGATGTGAATATACCCCCACTCACCCTCCACACCCACTCACACACCCACACACAGAGTGTCATACTCTACCACAACCATAATCACATCAGTAGATGTGAATATACCCCCACTCACCCTCCTCACCCACTCACACACCCACACACAGAGTGTCATACTCTACCACAACTATAATCACAACAGTAGATGTGAATATACCCCCACTCACCCTCCACACCCACTCACACACCCACACACAGAGTGTCATACTCTACCACAACCATAATCACAACAGTAGATGTGAATATACCCCACTCACCCTCCACACCCACTCACACACCCACACACAGAGTGTCATACTCTACCACAACCATAATCACATCAGTAGATGTGAATATACCCCCACTCACCCTCGACATGCACTCACACACCCACACACAGAGTGTCATTCTCTACCACAACCATAATCACATCAGTAGATGTGATTAACACCCACTCACCCTCCACACGCACATGTGATGTCATACTCCACCACAACCACAATCACATCACTAGTAGATGTGAGTCAATCGCCACCCACTCACCCTCCTTCCACATTCACACATATCCACACTACCATTAGACAGGAACCTGCCGGGGTGGCGGGGTGCCGGGGAAGGCCGGTGTCCCGGGTGCCGGGTGCCAGGTGCCGGGTGCCGGGTGCCGGGTGCCGTGTGCCGGGTGCCGGGTGCCGGGTGCCGGATGCCTGGTGCCGGGTGCCAGGTCCCTGTGCCGGGTGCCGGGTGCCGGGTGCCATGTGCCTTGTGCCGTGTGCCTTGTGCCTTGTGCCTTATTCCGTGTGCCGGGTGCCGGGTGCCGGGTGCCTTGTGCCTTGTACCGGGTGCCGGGTGCCTAGTGCCAGGTGCCTTTGCTGGGTGCCTTGTGCCGGGTGCCTTGTGCCTTGTGCCGGGTGCCTTGTGCCGGGTGCCTTGTGCTGGGTGCCGGGTGCCGGGTGCCGGGTGCCGGGGTGTCTGTCGCTGTTGCACATGGGCGAAAGAACAGTCTATTATGCGGGTTCTTCTCGTCGCCTCGTCTTTGTCACCGCTAAGTGGCTCATTGGTCCGGCGCAGGGTGACTGCCGGCTCTAAATGAAAGACCCCTAACAGATGTAGCGTCACAGGTCTCAATGTGGCTTCATTACCGTGCCCAGGGCTATCATTGCCGTTGGATTGACACCGCGGTGCATCGCTCATTCCGCCGGCCTTTGTCCGCGACTCGTCCGGCAGAGACGGCAGTGACGGCGTTCGCAGCCGGGTGTGACGTCAATTCTTGGCGGGGTATTGTTGCCGTCAAAAGTCACTTCCTTTGAGTAGTTCACAGAACATTGCAGCCTCCTTCTAAACTACCCACTCACCCTCCTCCCCCAGCCCTCCCCTATCCTCCTCCCCCTTTTCGCCAGTTCTCCTTGCCATGCCTTGCCATGCCTTGTCCTGCCTTGCCCTGCCCCGCCCAGCCCCGCCCAGCCCCGCCCAGCCCCGCCTTTCCCCGCCCTGCCCCGCCCTGCCCTGCCTCGCCCAGCCCCGCCCAGCCCTGATCCGCTCCTTCCCGCTCCGCCTCGCACCACCCCACCCCACCCCACCCCGCCCCGCCCCGCCCCGCCCGCCCCGCCCCGCCCCGCCCCGCCCCCGCCCGCCCGCCCCGCCCCGCCCCGCCCCGCCCCGCCCCGCCCCGCCCCGCACCGCCCCGCCCCGCCGCGCCCCGCCACGCCCCGTCCCGCCCCACCCCGCCCCGCCCGACCCTGCCCCAACCTGCCCCACCCGACCCTGCGACACGTTTTCTCGCCCCGCCTCGCCTCGCCTTCGCCTCTCCTTGTTTCATCCCAATTCTCCAAGTCCTACACTGCTTCATCCTCGTCTCACCCGGCCCCGCCCCGCCCCGCCCCGCCCCGCCCCGCCCCGCCCCGCCCCGCCCCGCCCCCGGCCCCGCTCTCTTCTCCCAGTCCCCGTCGACCACCCTCTTCATCCCGTCTCCATCCTTCCTCCTGCTCCACACCCACTTTCTTACTAACCTTATCTTTCAATTTGTTAAAAATATTCGAATTTAGCCATATTTTGTAAACCTCCACATATTCTGGAGGACAGATTAATATTTCACATATCACCTATCCACACCAATTCAGTGTTTATCAAATATAACAAATTGCAATTAAATTTATTCGGAAACAAATCATAATTTGGTATAATGTATGTGTTTTCCTCATCCCCCCACCCCCGCCCTGATATGACCTTATATGTTGCTAGAATGTCAGACTCCAACACACGCTCTTCTTTTTGTTAAATGCCGGTAAACATGGTCTGCGCATGTCGACTGTTCGGTGTGTTGGTCGGTAGGTGGGTTTATGACACGACGTGAAGAGTCGACATCCATTGAAGACTTCAGAGTAATCACGAGTCATTGTCACCATAAAAGGATACTTGGGCTCACAATGAGCTTCTCCCTGCTTATTTATCAGAACTCACTGCAGTGATACCTCAATCAGGAGACGATGCACTCAGAGGCAGAACACAGACCCGCGGCCCACTCTTACGCCTATCCTCCTCCCCACACACGCAACCACCTCCACACACACGCCATATCATCGCCACCAGCACTCCCCTCCTCCACCCCCACACTCACCCACACTCCACACCCCATCCCACCCTCTCTCCCCCATAGCCACACTCACCCACATACCACACCCCATCCCACCCTCTCTCCCCCGCAGCCACACTCACCCACACCCCACACCCCATCCCACCCTCTCTCCCCCACAGCCACACTCACCCCCCCCCATCCCACCCTCTCTCCCTCTCACCCCCTCCCCCACACTCACCCACACCCCACACCCCATCCCACTCTCTCTCCCCCACAGCCACACGCACCCACATCCCACACCCCATCCCACCCTCTCTCCCCCCACAGCCACACCCCCCACACTCACCCACATCCCACACCCCATCCCACCCTCTCTCCCCCATAGCCACACTCACCCCACACCCCCACACCCCAACCCACCCCTCTCCCCCCCCACAGCCACACTCACCCACACCACACCCCATCCCACCCTCTCTCCCCCACAGCCACACTCACCCACACCCACACCCCATCCCACCCTCTCTCCCCCACAGCCACACTCACCCACACCCCACACCCCCACCCACCCCTCTCCCCCACAGCCACACTCACCCACACCCCACACCCCATCCCACCCTCTCTCCCCCACAGCCACACTCACCCACACCCCACACCCCAACCCACCCTCCCTCCCCCACAGCCACACTCACCCACACCTCACCCCCATCCCACCCTCTCCCCCCCACAGCCACCACTCACCCACACCCCACACCCCATCCCACCCTCCTCCCCCCACAGCCCACACCCACCCACATCCCACACCCCATCCCACCCCCACCCCACCCACCCCCACACCCCCACACTCACCCACACCCCACACCCCACCCCACCCACTCTCCCCCGCAGCCACACCCACCCACACCCCACACCCCAACCCACCCCTCCTCCCCCCACAGCCACACCCACCCACACCCCCAACCCCATCCCACCCCCTCCCCCCCATAGCCACACGCACCCCCACATCCCACACCCCATCCCACCCCTCTCCCCCACAGCCACCACTCACCCACATCCCACCCCCCATCCCACCCTCTCTCCTCCCTCCACAGCCACACTCACCCCCCCCATCCCACCCCCACCCCCTCTCCCCTCTCACCCCCTCCCCCACACTCAACCACACCCACCCCATCCCCCCTCTCACCCCACCCCCCCCCCCCCCCCACACACACACAGCGCCCACACCCACCCCCACACTAACCCACATCACACCCCATCAGTCTCCCCCACCCCTACCCCCACACTCACCCATATCCCTTTCTCCCTCCCACACCCACATCTACACCCACACTCACTTATACCCACATTCACCCCCCCACACACACACACTGATCCACACACACCCACACACACTTCATCACCGTAACTCTCCTTACACGCTCAGAGCGTCGGCTTAGTTCAGGTCTCACAACAATGTATTTCACATGTTCCTAAAATCCCTCCTCTACCCACCACCCCGGCCTCCCATCCTGTTCTCATTACTAAAGCCTCCAGTCGGCAAACAGCGTGCTTGTAAGCATGGCGACGACTTGCTGTTCAATTTAATATAAAAGGAAGGAAAATCACGTCGTTGTGAGACCTATGTGGCAAGAACATAACTGACGATAACACACACACCACACACCCACACCCCATACTCTACCAACACACACACCACACACCTACACCACATACTCTACCAATACCCATGCCACATATCCCACACTCACACCACATACTCTACCTACACCCACGCCACGCACCCCCATCCCCCCCCACACACACCCACGCCCAGGCCCACACACACTTACACTCACCCACACAACACCCCATCCTTTTCCCCCACCCCCACCCCCACATTCACCCACATCCCTTTCTCCCTCCCACCCACACCCACTTCCACACACGCACACCCACGCCCACACACACACACATACTTCATCACCGTAACTCTCCTTACACGCTCATAGCGTCGGCTTAGTTCAGGTCTCACAACAATGTATTTCACATGTTCCTAAAATTCCTCCTCGAGCCACCACCCCATCCTCACATCCTGTTCTCATTTCTAAAGCCTCCAGTCGGCAAACAGTGTGCTTGTAAGCGTGGCGACGACTCACTGTTCAATTTAATATAAAAGGAAGGAAAATCGCATCGTTGTGAGACCTATTTGGCAGGAATATAACTGACGATAACACACACACCACACACCCACACCCCATACTCTACCAACACACACACCACACACCCACACCCCATACTCTACTAACACCCATGCCACACATCCCACACCCACACCCACACCCACACCACATACTCTACCTACACCCATGCCACGCACCCCCCCCCCCACACACACACCCACGCCAACGCCCACACACACTTACACTCACCCACACCACACCCCATCCCTTTCCCCCGACCTCCACCCCCACACTCAACCACATCCTTTTCTCCCTCCCACCCACACCCACTTCCACACCCACACACACCCACGGCCACCCACAACACACACATACTTCATCACCGTAACTCTCCTTACACGCTCAGAGAGTCAGTTTAGTTCAGGTCTCACAACAATGTATTTCACATGTTCCTAAAATTCCTCCTCTACCCACCACCCCGTCCTCCCATCCTGTTCTCATTTCAAAAGCCTCCAGTCGGCAAACATCGTGCTTGTAAGCGCGGCGACTACTCACTGTTCAATTTAATATAAAAGGAAGGAAAATCGCGTCGTTGTGAGACCTATGTGGCAGGAATATAACTGACGATAACACATACCCACACACCCACACACCCACACACCCACACCCCATACTCTACCAACAGCCACGCCAGGCACCCACACATCCACACCCCATACTCTACCTACACCCACACCCACACACCCATATTCTCACATTCCACCACACACCCTCCCGACACCTACAACCACACCCCCTACTCTACCTACAACCACACCCACACACCCACAATCCAACACACCCACCGCCTCCCGACACCCCACACGCGACACCACACATCCCATAGTGTTTCCTACACACACCCACATCCCACACCCACCCCTCCCAACACCCACACGCCACATGCTACAGCCCATACTCCACACACCACACCCAATACAGCACACCTCATACTGACACCCATTACACCATACCCACGCCCCACACCCTACACCAAATACCCCACACCCCATACTGACACCCATTACCCCATACCCCCATCCCACACCCCACACCCTACACCCCACCTACACCCCACATCCCACACCCCACCTCCCATAAGGCACCTACAGCCACACCCCACACCCCACACCCCACACCCCACACCCCACACCCCACACCCCACACCCCACACCCCACACCCCACACCCCACACCCCACACCCCACACCCCACACCCCACACCCCACACCCCACACCGGGTGTGGGGTGTGGGGTATAGGGTGTGGGGTGTGGTACGTGGGTATGGGGTAATTGGTGTCAGTGTGGGGTTTGGGGTAGTTGGTGTGGGTGAGGGTGTGTTTGAGGGTGTGACACACCCTCACACACACCCTCACACACACCCTCAAACACGCCCTCACACACACCCTCACACTCACTCACACTCACCCTCACACATACCCTCACACACACTCACACCCACCCTCACAACACCCTCACACACACCCTCACACACACCCTCACACACACCCTCACACACACCCTCACACACACCCTCACAAACCCTCACACACACCCTCACACACCATCGCACACATACCTTCACCCACACCCTCACACACACCCTAACACACACCCTCACACACACTCACACACACCCTCACACACACCCCTCTTGCGTGTAGTCATGCAGTGGCGCCGTCCCCGCTTTTGGTGTACTGTAGAAGTAGAGATGTCGGCGAGTGAACACTAGTTTTGGAAAAGAGCGCCAATTTGCAAAGCGCGGCGCATGCGCATTGTTCGACGCGATGAGTGGTGATTCGGCTTAAAAGCCCCCCCAGCCATTGTCACTCTCTCACGCCGTCCCCACTGACGCCGGCAATTACGGTTTATAATTACAGCATGCGCATACACACAAACCGACACACAGACACACACAGACCTGACTGTGTATGCATGCGCATAGTAGTTCTCAAAGCGACCGCTTATAAACGGAGTGGCGCTGTTGTTGATGTAGTAGCTGTTGTGTAGTTTGTTTGTTTGTTTTGTCTGTTGTATGCCTGTGCATCGGCGCCCCCCCCCCCCCCCCCCCCCACAACACGCCCGCTCACTTCCGGCTCCAATGGAGAAAGCACTTCCGGCGGAAGTTGCCGCCAGTGCCGGGCTTTATGCGAAGCTTTCCCGGCAGGCGGCGCGCAACAATCGGCGTCGGTTCGGCTCGGGTCGGCGCCTATCGGCAGTGTGTCGGTGAATGCGATTTGCAGTTGTCTGTTATTTAGGTTTGTGAATCGTGTTGCTGAAACCTTCAAGTTCCGTAAGTGGTTGGTTTAGAGTTTTGTTATTTATATATATATTTTTTATGGATTAAGATGCATTGAGCAGTGTTCAACGTCTCTTTGTGTTTGTTTGTGTTAGGGTGTTTGTGGTTATACATCCTAGCAACATCTAAGGTCATATCAAGTCGAGAACCGACTTGTGACAGTGCACAATCATGGTGGCTTTATAGCATTGTCCCACTGGGAGATCAGGCTATCGGCACAATGACCCGATATCCCACACAGTCACATTATCCCGATACTGTGTTAACCAGTCCTTGTCCTATCCTATTAATGCTGAGCGCCAGGCTAGGGAGCGACAATTATCAGTTTGATATAACTATTAAGTCATTGGTTTGACTCGGCTGGGATTCGAACTCCTGACCTTGTTCACCGGAAGCCTGCGCTCTACCGATTCGGCAACCCCCCCCCCCCCCAGTGTCTCCTTACTCTTGCGCATTGGACCCATCCGCACCAGGGGCAACACCCCATCCCCTCCCCCACATCCCCCCCCCCCCCCATTCCACTACCCACCCCCACTTCTACCCCACCTCCTCACCAACATTAAAGTTGCATAGTCCGATGGTTTTGAGTTTCTGTCATTTTCTGAGATAAATATACTAGGTTGATCGCTATAATTTACCTTACTTTAGTTTGAAGTAACTTTGCCTTAAAGCTGTATGGTTCGATGAAAATATCAAATTTTCAAAACCAAAACAATTATCTAAATTTGATTCTACATATCTAACTTAGATACTGGTGAACTTATTATACATTTGTAGCCACAAAGAAGGGAACACTGAGGCAATTGAATAGAACCTGTTACTGCCGAAGCCTATGGGGGTCAGAGTTTTGGCGTGCTTGCCAAAATTAATTTGGCATGTTTCCACTTCAAATATCTCAAAAGTTAGCCACTTAAAATAAAACTTACTTCAAGCTAAAGTAAGGTACATAATAACGATCAACCTAATGTATTTATCTCAGAAAATTTCAGAAACTCAAAACCAACAGACTATGCAACTTTAAAATTGCTAACTTAGGAGATATTCGAAGTGCAAACATGTCAAATTGATTTGGGCATGCTTGTCGAAACTCTAACACCCATATAGTTCAACAGTTGCAGGTTCTGTTACATTGATTTAGGGTACCTTTCTATGTAGCACCAAATATTTAAGCTGCATAGTCTGATGAAATATCAAATTTTCAAAACCAAACCAATTATCTAGATTTGATTTTACATATCTAACTTAGATACTGATGCACTTATTAAACATTTGTTTCTACAAAGAAGGCAATACTGAGTCAATTTAACAGAACCTGTTACTGCAGAAGTCTATGGTGTCAGAGTTTTGGCAAGGTTGCCAAAACTAATTTTCCATGTTTGCACTCAAAATATCTCAAAAGTTTACCATTTAAAATAAAAGTAACTTTGAACTAATGTAAAGTAGATACTAGTGATTGATCTAATATATTTATCTCAGAAAAAATACTGAAATTCAAAACCATCGGACTATGCAACTTTAAAGCTGCATAGTCCGATGAAAACATAAAATTTTCAAAACCAAAACACTTATCTAGATTTGATTCTACATATTCAACTTAGACACTGGTGCACTTACTAAGCAGTTGTTTCTGCATAGAAGGCCATAATAAGTCAATTAATAGAAACCGTTACTATTGAAGTCTACGGTGTCAGAGTTTTTGGCGTGTTTGCCTAAATTATTTTGGCATGTTTTGACGTAAAATATCTCCAAACCTAGCCATTTAAAATTAAAGTTACATAAAACTAAAGTAAAGTAGATTATAACGATTAGTATGATATATTTATCTCAGAAAATAGCAAAAGCTCAAAAGCATCGGTCTATGCAACTTTACTAAGCGGACCGGTATCTAAGTTAGATATGTAGGATCAAATATAGATATTATCTCGCTTTAAAATTTGTTGCTTTTTATCGGACTATGAAATTTAAAAGCTGCATCGTCCAATGAAAGCATCATAGTTTTCTATACCAAAATATATAATATAGATCTGATCCTACATATCCAACTTAGATACTGGTAATTGTATTAGACAAGCATCAATGCATAGATGGGAATAGTACCGGCCGAATCGGTAGAGCGCGGGTCTTGCGTGCGGGAGAGCGGGAGTTCGGTTCACGGTCGAGTCAAACCAATGACTTATCAAATTGATACTTGTCACTTCCTAGACTGGCACTCTGCTTTAATAGAATATGGGCAAGGACTGGTTAGAACAGTGTCAGGATAATGGTACTGAGTGGGATATTGTGTCATGGCACTGGCAGCCTGATTTCCCAGTGGGGCAGCACTATAAAGTCATCATGAGTGTGCACTGTCACAAGTAGGTACACATCCTGATATGACCTTAGATGTTGTCAGGACACAAAACTCCAACAAGCAAAACAAACAAACAAGCTTCAAATATCTCCAATGTCAGCCAGTTATCAAAAATGTACATGGATTCCGAACTGGGTATATTGGTCGCAATGTTGGCATTGCATTTCATTCGAAGCGAATGACTCACCTCTTGCCCCCAAACTCTATGATTTTCAATATATTTCTCATAATTTAAATTAAATTCTTCATATTCCCCCCCCGAATCCTATATCATTGAAGATGGGACTATTTTACAAGCATGATTATAGTGCATAATCCTTTCTGGACTTTACTGGAGTGTATGTAATATATCTTTAGATAAATATATTTATTGATCATTATGATCTACGTAATTTTTATTTTAAAGGGCTAGCGTTGGATATATTTGAAGTGAACAAATGTAAACTTAATTTCATTACACACACTAAAATGCTGGATATTGGGTGTGTATGGCCATTTTCGAAATAACAACATATGATCATCGAGTTGCAATCGATCTTTAATTTAATTTAATTTTTTTTGTGACAAATTTTTTATTCTGCCCATAACGTATAAGCTCCCGTGAGGGTGCTTGTTTTCAACGCTGGACAGCTGTGATACTGGATTGGTCTGGTCCCGCACTCAGGAGTCTTTACCTGATCTTTCTCGGTGCAACCTTTGCGGTTTTGGGTGTTAGTATCTTTAATGAGAGCACCAACATCTAAGTTGGATATATATCGGGTTAAATCTCAAGGGGCTGTCACAGTATGACGCATCTCGCCAACGTACGCCGACGTATGTGATTTTTGCCACCTACGTCGGGATATGTCGTTATGCGTTAAACATGTGTTAGGTGCTCGTTGGTATACATCAATGTATGTCGATGTTCGTCGAGAAACAGCGTCGCGCATCAAGGGGTCGGCAAAGTTTTGTGCATGCACAAAACTTTCGGCGTACGACAACGTTCGACAAACATGGATTTTATGTTGGCCATATGTTATGTAGACGTTAGGCGTACATCGATGTATGTTAAACGTATGTTAGACAAATGTTGTTCACTACTTTGCACTACGTTGACCTACATTAAAGGCACTGGAAACATACAGTCTGCATACTGACAATGTATGGATAACGTACATCTAATGTAATCTAATGTATGTTTAGCATTTCTCCAGTGTGTCTTGACGTATGTAACATATGAGGCGTAGTTCTGGTTCTGGTGATCGAATAACGTATATAACTTTCACCGGCGTTCTGCAAACATACCGTGAGCATAATTTGAGCGTTTTTCTCAGGAAGCACGTTAGCCATACGTTGGTCATACATTGGCCATATGCTATGTATACAGTATGCATATGTCCTACCTTGCCCCCGCCGCAAAAAGTTTGATGCTTCTCAACGTAAAAAAGTGATTTTACGCATTGGCCACATGCTTGCGAGATGAGTCTTAATGTGACAGGGCCTTCAGAGACAGACAGAGACACACGGAGACACACAGAGACTCATATATATACAGAGAGACACACTGGGGCACATAGAGACATACAGAGACATGCTGGAAAATATATACACACTGATATACATTGAGACAGATAGAGACACACCGACACACACAGAGAAACACATAGACTCACAAAGTCACACAAAGACACATAGAGACATACAGAGACAGACTGGGACACGTATACACACATATTTACATTGAGACAGACAGAGACACACCGAGACACAGAGAGACACACATATACACACATAACACACAAAGACAGATAGAGACATACAGAGACACACTGGGACACATATACACAGAGATTTACATTGAGACAGTCCTGTGTTCCCATGCTGCTGAGTGGACCAGGAAGTACCCACAGTCTCGCGTTACCATGCTCCTGCGTGGACCAGGAAGTACCCACGGGCCCGCATTACCATGCTCCTTAGTGGACCAGGAAGTACCCACATTCCCACGTTACCATACTCCTGAGTGGACCAGGAAGTACCCACAGTCCCATGTTACCATGGTCCTGAGTGGACCAGGAAGTACCCACAGCCCACGTTACCCCTCTCCTGAGTGGACCAGGAAGTACCCACAGTTCCGCCTTACCATGCTCCTGAGTGGACCAGAAAGTACCCACAGTCCCGCCTTACCATGCTCCTGAGTGGACCAGGAAGTACCCACAGTTCCACCTTACCATGCTCCTGAGTGGACCAGGAAGTACCCACAGCCCCACGTTACCATGCTCCTGAGTGGACCAGGAAGTACCCACAGTCCCACGTTACCATGCTCCTGAGTGGACCAGAAATTATCCACAGTCCCACGTTACCATGCTCCTGAGTGGACCAGGAAGTACCCACAGTCCCACGTTACCATGCTCCTGAGTGGACCAGGAAGTACCCACAGTCACACATTGCCATGCTCCTGAGTGGACCAGGAAGTACCCACAGTCCCACGATACCATCCTGCTGAGTGGACCAGGAAGTACCCACAGTCCCACGTTACCATGCTCCTGAGTGGACCAGGAAGTACCCACAGTCCAACATTACCATGCTCCTGAGTGGACCAGGACAGTACCCGCAGTCCCCCCCCCCCCCCCCCACACTCCCCACTTCGTCTCCACACCGTCGTAGTAGTACGCGCCGTGTCCGTGGGTGCCGCCACCAGTTTCGTAAGCGGCGCGCGCCGCTGACCGCTGACGCGCACCTTCACGCTTCACGATGACGCGACGTGACGGCGTTCACACGGGGACCTCGCTCTGACAGCGTTCACACTTCACAATGACGGCGCGACCACACAGTACAAAGCGATGGGTTGTCGGGGTGGCCGGGTCGCCTCGACCCACCCACCGTCCGCCTGCCCGCCTATCCACCCGCCCGCCCCCACTCCCGCAGGTCGACCGCCGCGCTTCCCAATTAACCGGCCGTCAAAGCCGCCTGTCCCGCCCCCCGTCCGGGCCCCCGGTTCCCCGGCCCCAGGACGCCGGCATCAGGCCACCGGCCTCCCGGCCCCTGGCCCCCGGCCCCCGGCCTACCGGCCCCCCGGGGACCGGCCTCCCGGCCCCCGGCCCCCGGCCTCCCGGCCCCCGGCCCCCCGGCCCCCCGGCCCCCCGGCCCCCCAGCCCCCCGGTCCCCCGGTCCCCCGGTCCCCAGTGCCCAGCCCCCGGCCCCCGGCTCCCAGCCCCTGGCCCCCGGCCCCCAGCCCCCCGCCCCCAGCCCCCGGCCCCCGGCCCCCGGCCCCCGGCCACAGGCTGCCAGCCCCCGCCCGCGGCCCTCAGCCCACCGGCCTCACGGCCCCCGGCCACTGGCCCCCGACCACCGGCCCCCGGCTCCGATGAACTGTGCAGAGGATACAGCGGTGTGGGTGGGGTGGGGTGAGATGGGATGAGCTGAGACAGGTTGATGTGTGGGATGGGGTGGGGTGTGGCTGGTCCCAGGCACAGTGACGGCTCAGTTCGCGGGGGAGCCGAATTTCATTCTGTCACTATTTGCTGAAAGAACCCGAGCGCCATTCCGACCCGGTTGCCGTGAATTAGCACAGAGACGGCGTAGTGTGGGGAGCGGAACGTAGCTCAGGCGGTAGTGTGTCCATCTGTGAAAGTGTGGATCATCTGATCAATCCTGCTCAGTGGACACATTTGCAGTTCGGGTTATTTTCCATTCCAATCAGTTATCCACAACTGGATGTCTTGTCTGTGGGAAAGTGTATGTAAAAGATCCCTTGCTGCTTATTGGAAAGAGTAGCCTATGTGGCTGCAGCGGGTTTCCTCCAAAGAAATATGTCAGAATGACCACATTGTAAAAATATACGGTTTTTCGGTTGTGATAGACAAGCTTGGAATCATATCAATATCTTGGGCGACGGAGTTGGGGACCATTGTTATGTAATGGCAACACAATGTGTGCCCACTCAATGTGTGACATATAAATAAGTGTGTGGAAATATTATGTCGCGCAGTGACCGGAATTGCGGTATGATGTCTGGATATTAAGATACGGTTATTAATTATATAAATGTTCCCTCCATGCACCAGTAAGTGTGCAAATGGAGGAGGAGCATACATTAATGTTTATTGTAATTGTATGATGACTAGTTGTTACCACAGGACTGCTGGGTAAGCACACCCATCCATTCTGCATATATTGGGGACAACACCTGCACTGGGGTGGAGTGACAGGTGCCAGTCTTGGGCGCCACCCATCCCAGGCTGCACCGGTGTCTGATTGGCTGGCCGTGTGAGCACAGTCACCCTTGTACTCCTTGCACTTGTTAGACAGATACACTCACTCTAGATATACCAAAAGAAGCAGTTCACCACTGGGCTATGTGTAACACCATAGGACTTAGGTTCAATGGATTGTAGGCACTGAATTAGACTGAACAAGCAGGAACCATGTGGGTCTGTGTGTCAGGTTGTAAGTGAGTCAGGGTGGCAGGTCACTAGTAGGTGAATAAGAGTTGTAGCAATAAAACTCAACCTTATCACTGTCAATCTTGTGTGACTTGTCTTCCGTTTCTTACTTATGAGTTGTTTTGTTATTTAGTGGGTGGAGACTGGCCAACAGTTGCCAGGATCCTATAGTAGTGAGTATTAAGATGAGTAACTAAGATGGCCAGCAGTTATTCTTCAATATCTTTGACGTCCAATAGCTGATCAATGTGCCCTAGAGGCGTCGTTAAATAAAACTAACTTTTTTGTCAGGTGGAGTGGTGGAAGAGTGGTGGTGGTGCGGCGGTGGAGTGGTGGTGGAGTGGTGGTGGAGTGGTGGTGGTGTGGCGGTGGAGTGGTGGTGGTGTGGCGGTGGAGTGGTGGCGGAGTGGTGGTGGAGTGGTGGTAGAGTGGTGGTGGAGTGGTGGTGGAGTGGTGGTGGAGTGGTGTTGGGGGTTGTAGTGGTGGCGGAAGATGGTGGAAGAGTGGTGGTGGAGTAGTGGTGGAGTGGTGGTGGAGTGGTGGTGGAGTGGTGGTGGAGTGGTGTTGGGGGTTATAGTGGTGGCGGAAGATGGTGGAAGAGTGGTGGTGGAGTAGTGGTGGAGTGGTGGTGGAGTGGTGGTGGGGTGGTGGTGGAGTGGTGGTGGGGATGGTAGTGAGGGTGGAAGATGGTGGAAGAGTGGTGGTGGTGTGGCGGAGTGGTGGTGGAGTGGTGGTAGAGTGGTGGTGGAGTGGTGGTGGAGTGGTGGTGGAGTGGTGTTGGGGGTGGTAGTGGTGGTGGAAGATGGTGGAAGAGTGGTGGTGGAGTAGTGGTGGAGTGGTGGTGGAGTGGTGGTGGGGTGGTGGTGGAGTGGTGGTGGGGATGGTAGTGGGGGTGGAAGATGGTGGAAGAGTGGTGGTGGAGTAGTGGTGGAGTGGTGGTGGAGTGGTGGTAGAGTGGTGGTGGGAGTGGTGGTGGAGTGGTGTGTGGAGTGGTGTTGGGGGTGGTAGTGGTGGTGGAAGATGGTGGAAGAGTGGTGGTGGAGTAGTGGTGGAGTGGTGGTGGAGTGGTGGTGGGGTGGTGGTGGAGAGGTGGTGGGGATGGTAGTGGGGGTGGAAGATGGTGGAAGAGTGGTGGTGGAGTGGTGGTGGAGTGGTGGTGGAGTGGTGGTGGAGTGGTGGTGGGGGTGGTAGTGAGGGTGGAAGATGGTGGAACAGCACAGACTTCCCGGGCGCAAGGTTGGGAGTTTGAATACCAACCAAGTCAAACCAATGACTCGCAAAATTGATACTTTTCAATACCTGTCCTGGCACTTGGCATTACTAGGATAGGGCAAGGCCTGGTTAGCTCCGGATCAGGATAATGTGACTGAGTGGGAATTCGGGTAACGATGCCAGTGGCCTTATCTCCAGGTGGGGCAGTACTATAAATTCGCCATGAGTGTGCACTGTCACAAGTCACAAGTCACAAGTCACAAGTCGGTGCCCCATCCTGGTATGACATCGTATGTTGCCAGGACCTAAAACCCCAAACAAACAAACTCAGAGCCTTTCAACACTAAGCTGTGCGCCCTTCCACCATTCTCACACACAATCAAACATGCACAGTCAAACAAGTATCCAAACAAAACTCTCCAAGCCTCCCTTCACCCCTTGCCCCCCCACCCCTCCCACCCAGGTCACGTGCCTACAGCACCCTCCCACGGAAGGCGCCTGGTTTCATCAGTTCATCACGATGTTCCAGGTCTGCGATACAAAGCAGATGAAAACAATGTGCTTTTTTTATATCTATTCTGCTCCAAGTACATGTGCATTGACACCCAATGAGACACGACGGCATGCTCTAATATCAAAAGGATTTCCCATTCTCAGCAGTGAACATGCAAACTGGAATGCTGTGCATGCAATGACAATGCGTACACAGAAATAGCATATGGATCCACAATGGCCAAGGCATTATTCACTGTTACTATATATTATTATTATTATTATTATTATCATGTACTGCCTATCCTAGACATCAAATATGATTTCTTTTTCATAAGTTATTTTGTGAGTGTCAAGATTACTGCAATCCTGTCAGGCTTCATAGAGGCATTGTCCCGTCGAACAGGGCGTATAGGATCGAGTGCTATATTTCAGAGTAATGCACGGCAATCAGTGACACAACTGCATCTGTCAATCAAATCCCATTTGGGGGCCCCACCCATCATCAAAAATAGGATCAGGAGGCAACGGCCGGTTGCTGTTGTCTGCGGAATGAATAGATTGTCATATCATCAAATTACTGCCATACAAGCGTCATGCAGGCATCATGCAGGCGCTACACACCCATTACACAAGCGTCATATAGGCACCATGCAAGCATCATAACAGCATAATACATGCATCATGCAAGTGCATGCATACACACGCATCACACAAGCATCATATAAACATTATACAAGTGTCATACATTCATCATACATGTATCGTGCAAGCATTACATACGCATCATGCAAGCATCACACATGCGTCATACAAGCATTACACGTGCATCATACAAGCATCATATAAGAGTCATACAAGCATCATACAAGCATCATGCATGTATCAAGCAAGCATTACACACGCATCATACAAGCGTCATATAAACGTCATATAGGCGTCAGACAACCATCACACAGGCATCATACAAGCATCATACAATAATCATACAAGCACCATGCAAGCATCATATAAACATAATGCAAGCGTCATAGAAGCATCACACAATCATAATACAAATGTCATACAATCACCAGACAAACATCAGACAAACATTATACAAGCATCATACAAGTGTCATACAAGTATCATACAAGCATCACACAAGTGTCAGACACACATCATACAAGCGCCATACAAGCGCCATACAAGCATCCTTCAGGTGTCCTACAATCATCAGACACACATCATACAAGCATCATACAACTGTCAGACACACATCATACAAGTGTCATATAAGCTTCATACAAGCGTCCTACAAGGATCAGACACACATCATACAAGCATCATACAAACATCATACAAGCATCATACAAGCATCATACAAGCATCATACAAGCATCATACAAGCATCATACAAGCATCATACAAGCATCATACAAGCATCATACAAGCATCATACAAGCATCATACAAGCATCATACAAGCATCATACAAGCATCATACAAGCATCATACAAGCATCATACAAGCGTCCTACAAGCGTCCTACAAGCGTCAGACACACATCATACAACGTCATCCAAGTGTTATACAAGCGTCATACAAGTGTCACCTTACTGAGCTGTATTTGACTTAAAGCTGCGTAATCCAATGAAAGCCTATCATTTTCAAAACTAAAACACTCACCTTGATTTAATACTCCATAACCAACTTATATATAATACTGGTGCACCGTTTAAACCATTTGTTGCTACTACTACATATAATGGAGTATTAAGGCAATTTACTAGAATCTGTTACTCCTGAAAGCTATGCTGAGAGAGCTTTGATGTTGTTGTTGAAGATTTCTACTGCCTATCATGGATAAGCCTGAATAGGCTTGTTTTCACCATTAGACAGTTTGCCGATAGAAAGCACGAGCCTACACTTTTACCGACCCAAGGGATTTTGAACCTCCCACACCACATAGACATGGCATGAGAGCAACTGGCCTTTGATGATGCTGTAAGTTATACACAGCGGTGGAAATACAAATTGGCAGAGGTGGGGGCACAGGGAATCGAACCACTGACCTTCAGATTAGGAGTCCGACCTAGAAAAAAGTCAGACACTCTAACCACTCCACCACAGAGAACACCACAATGATGTGCTTGCCAAAATTAATTTTGCATACTTTCACTTTAGATATCCACTTAGTTAGCCACTTAAAATACAAAGTTATTTCAAACTAAAGTAAAGTCGATTATAATGGTTGGTTGTTTGGGTTTTACATCCTGGCAACATCTAAGGTCATATCAGGACGAGTACCGACTTGTGACCGTGCACACACATGGCGATGTTATAGTGCTGCTCCACTTTTAGGAAATCAGGCTGCTGGCACCATGACCCAATATCCCACTCAGTCAAATTATCCTGACACTGAGCTAAGCAGTCATTGCCCTATCCTATTAAAGTATTAATGCTGAGCGGAAGGCTAGGAAGTGACAAATATCAATTTTAAAGTCATTGATTTGACTCGACCGGGACCACTGAGGCCCGTGCTCTACCGATTAGGCCACCATGGTTGGTGGGTGGATCATAACGATCAATCTAACGTATTTACCTCAGAAAATGGCCGAAACTCAAAAGCATTGGACAATGCAACTTTAATGTAGCAAAACGTGCATAGAACATTCCTATCAAGGACGCACATGCTGTACCACATGCACAATGACTTCATGAGCAGCATGGTAACTCACAACCACATGATTTATTGACTTGATTCTACATATTCTTACTTATTTATTTTTATGATGGTTTATTTACCCTGTCCTTAACAAATCAGTCAATCAATCAATCAATAGAATACAGCTATAATAGGCCTTGGACCTGTTAGCCGCTCTTAATTAATAGAAATGGAGACAGTTCTTCAGATGTGGTGGATCATAGCAACTGTCACTGGCTCCAAGATATATGTAATGCTTGACCAGTATGCATCCAGTCGGGACTTGAAACAGTTCACCGACTCTGCTGCTACGACACTCTCCGGCAGGTCATTCCACAGGTCAACCACCCTAAAGACGAACAAGTTGTGTCGCAGGTCCAGTCTGGAGTACCGCTTCCTCAGCTTCAAGGAGTGCCCTCTGGTCCTGGTGTTGGAGTCTCTAATAAGGGGGCTGCCTGTCTTGTAGATACCATGGAGATATTTGAATACTTCAATCATATCCCCCCGGGCCCGTTTGTAGTTGTATAAGTTGTATTGCAGCTTTTTATCATTGCTGAACAGCAATAGTCTCAGTTTGCCATCTTAGCTGTTAGTGGCTAGAATTAATTATATTAGCTTTTGTGGTGCCACATTTGGAACATTTTGGTATATACCTACTCCATGCGCCTGTGCTGGTAAGGATACTCAGTTTACGCTATCACTTTGTGAGGTTGGGGCATGAGGTCATTTGAAGAATTGTTAGGAGTTAGGTCTTGAATGACGGTTGTGAGTGCACACATACTACATCAGATGACCTTGCAGCCTTTGTTCTTAGAAATTACCTCTAGACCCTTTATTGTATTTCTTCGGTTGGTGAAATTTGTTGTCAGTGGAATTTGACCTTAAATGTTAGGGAATCATGCCAGCACACAAATTTCGTTTTTAGGCCCCGCAGCAATGACTACTCATCCAGTAATGCTAAGGGTCTGCCCAAAATCAGTCTTCTTGCTTCTTCTTGTTCTTCTTGTGTTGGTTCTGGGATCAGTCTCTGGGTCACCATGGGTGGCCACCCGTTGTGATCGACTCACAGCCACCACCTTCCTGCATCTGCAGGGCATCTGTGAATCTCTAGAAGACTGTTGGTTTCAGCTTTCCTTTGTGCAGTGTAGCCTTGAATCTGAGGCTCATCTGGAACCGTTTCCAGGAATTTATCGAGTAGCCTTTTCATGTGGTCAACTGAACAGTCCATCAGATTTCTTATGTTCACTGGCATTATATTAAAGAGATGGGGTCCATGCACTGTGAAGCTTGCATAGGCCTTTGTTTTGTACCACAGATGGAGCTGCATTACTAATTCTGTGAATCAAGCTTGTACTTTGTTGTCTTATGTGGTTTGATGATACTATGCCATCCTCTCCAATGTTGGGAACTTGTCCTTCCAGGATATGCCAGGTGTAGATAATCATATATCTTTCCTGGCTTCGCTCCAGGGAGTAGAGTTTCACTTTTTTCAGCTGTCCCCAGTAATCTAGGGCCCTGATGCCGGCAATTTTTCTGATGAAGGATCTTTAGATGGCTCCTTACTTACACACAAGTAAATGTGATCTGAATTGGCTAGGACAAACTCTCGCCTCATGAGATGACGAACGTGCCTGCTTGTTTGTTGCATCAACTTGTGACAGTGCACACTCATGGCGACTTTACAGTGCTGCTCCACTGTGAGACTGAACTGCAGGAACCATGACCCCAATATCCCACTCAGTAACATTATCTGGACACTGAACCAACTAGTCCTTAGCCAACTGTAGAACTATCGAGCGCCAGGGTAGGTAGCGACAAGAAGAGGAACAGCAAAAGAAAAAGAAGAAAAGAAAGAAAAGGAGAAGATAAAGAAGAAAAATGAAAAGGAAAGAAAAAGAACAAAATGAACCGCCATGAAAGAGATCAAGAAGAAAAGGAAGAAAAAGAAGAAAAGGGAAGAATAAGAACAAAAGACAAGAAAACAAAGAACAAGAACCGGTGTAATGACTTTACGCCTTATAGTCTAGTCATTCTAGTCAATTTTGTGGCCAAACATCACATTAATTGCAACAACAAAATTTTTACTGCTATGCATTTCAGTTGTATCTCCTTTGAAACATGTCAAAAGTTTAGAACGTTACAATTGGTGGAAACGGGTGAAAAACGCAATTAGCAGACACCATCATGAAAAATCAGTTTTCCTGCAATAACTCAGCAATGGAACATCCAATTAGCACAAAAAAGGTGTATTTACCTATGTTTTCATGGGTAAAGAACATGATAAAAACATTTATGAACAAATCTGATGAATAAATTATCATAACTTATGCAAAGTACCCATTGCCTACTGAATACAAGTAATATTTCAGTGGACCATCGGACCACTGTATCCGATGTGATGGTGGTCTGGCGGAATTCTTGGTGGCCTCTGGCCACCAGGTCTAGCCCTGTTACAACAGAAGACATTGTGAAGATTTGGATAATCAAAATCAAGACCTTCAAGTCCCATCAAACAGGAAGAAGTCCACAGACGTATGAAGACTTGAAAGCTATGGAAGTGATTGACCCTACTCTGAATATAGATGTCCTTTGGGATGTGTCCCTGATCGTGTGAGCATGGTTGGGGTTGATGCAGTCAGTCCACACTGGACCACATCCAGGAAAAAGTTCCATTGTATTTCTGCCTATATTTGACATGGATCCGACCAATATGACATCAATATGCATTTACTTGACATTGAACTACATTTGTGAATTAGCTAAGCACAATCATATCACTCCAGTGATCACATTTGACCACCCACTTTGGTGGAAGGGAATGATGATTGTGAGGGTGGAACTAAGTTGTCCTGAAGTTAGGGGTATTCCACAAGAAAATGAGTTTCTTGGGATGCATAGGTCACCTCATGGCCGGCTCTGGTCTTCAAGAACTCCTCAAGATCATATATGTTGAAAATGCAGTTCACCACATGTTGACTGGAAAGGCTGTAACAAGAGCCATAAAGGGAAGTCGTCTCATCGCCGCAGCACTGAATATGATCCTGGTAGCAAATGCATTCAACTTTCCTATTCCAACATTTTTGATGACTCCCCAGATCCTGATAGGCAGACTAAAGAGGATAAAATCCAGGATGACATTCGAGTCTTGGACAATGACCTCTGTGAGGCACAAAAACTGCTTCAGCAACTTCTGAAAGATGAAATTGCTGCTAAAGAGATATCTGCTTCAGAATTCCTCAAACAGATAATGACAAACATTCAACATGAGAAGGAATCAATGTCTGGAAATCGCACTGCACAACATTAAAGCAGAACAAACTGGAAACTGGGAACTCCATCTTCAGCCTGTGAGAAAGATGCTCCCCTTCTTTGCTGCTGCTGGCCATGACCTTTACACAAAGTCATCACATTTGTATCTGCAAATGAGGCCGAGGCTGTCTGAGGAACATCCAGTGGTAACAAGAAGTGATCAGCTTTGGGCAAGCCTATCCACTGATCTTGACTTTGAACAGGTGTCGATGTGAAGTATCAGGTTGATTGATTGGTGGCTTCTTTATGACGTGTCAGCAGTATAGGCCATTTTCATGGCAGTGAAGTATCAAGACCAGCGGTGGATTGACCCATGGGAATTCAAGGGGAATGCAAGGGGAATGCAAGGGGAGTGGATGGGGCATGGAAGGGGAATGGAAGGGGAATGGAAGGGGCAGGGAAGGGGAATGGAAGGGGAATGGAAGGGGAATGGAAGGGAATGGAAGGGAAGGGAAGGGAAGGGAAGGGGAAGGGAATGGGAAGGGAAGGGGAAGGGAGGGGAATGGAAAGGGAATGGAAGGGGAAGGGAAGGGAAGGGAAGGGGAAGTGGAAGGGAAGGAGAAGGGGAATGGAAGGGAATGGAGGGGGAAGGGAAGGGGAAGGGGAAGGGAAGGGAAGGGAAGGGGAAGTGAATGGAAGGGAAGGGAAGGAGAAGGGAAGGGGAAGGGAAGGGAATGGAGGGGGAAGGGAAGGGAAGGGACGGGGAAGGGGAAGGGGAAGGGAAGGGAAGGGGAAGGGAAGGGAAGGGGAAGGGGAAGGAGAAGGGTAGGGGAAGGGAAGGGGAAGGGGAAGGGAAGGGGAAGGGAAGGGGAAGGGGAAGGGAAGGAGAAGGGTAGGGGAAGGGAAGGTGGACAGTGGGGGAGGGAGAGGGGAGGCATTGAAGAGGGGGATGTGTGAAAGAAAGAAAGAGCGGAAGGGGAGCGCGGGGCGGGGTGTGTGGGGGTGGGGGGGGGGGGGGGGGGGGGGAGGAGGAGGGCGAGAGGGGGGCCATGATTGGGTCGGAGGTGGAGGAGGTGTGGTTCAATTCCATTGTATTGTAGTGTCAATATCTATGTGTGTGTGGATGTGTGTGTGAAGGAGGTGAAACAAAACGCTACATAAAGGCGAGGCCAAAATGAGGCGAATGTGAAACCGGTGACACTACGTCTGTGTTTTGTGCGCGTCGCGTATTTGTAGCGCGCGGTAAAAACATTGCGCGCGCGGCAAACAAGCTGTGCACCCTGCAAACACGTTGCGCGCGCGGCAAACACGCGGCGCGCGACGCGGCATTTCTGGGTGTAGTGTGGACTGCACGCATCTATCGCCACCCCGCCTCTCCTCCCCCGTCGCCCCCCCCCCCCCCACAGCCGCACACACACACACATATCTGTTGCGTGCGTGAAATCTACGCGCCATGTGTGTATGTCGCGCCGCGTAGGGTTCGAATGCGCGGACACAGGTGGACGGTGTTGCGCGCCTTTACGCGCGCGTGTGCTTTTGTTGCGCGTCAAACACGCGCGCGTAAAGTGCTCTCTTGATATCTGCTGCCCTTCCCCGCTCCCGTCCACCGTCGCATGCTGTGTTCCTTCTCCATCGCCATCGCCCACCTGCACCGATCCCCCCACTAACCGGACTGAACCGACGCGCGGGCCTCTCTGCTCAAATAGAAAGGAACAAAAATATTACTTTTTTTTAAATAAATACATTTCAAAAGAAAAGGATGGCGTCAATACAGACAAATGGGTTGCAGTGATTACTCGTGTGTGCATGGCAGTGTTTCCGGTTGAGGGTGGGGGGTGAATGGGGTGTGGGGTGGGTGGTGACTGGGGATGAGTGGGGTGAATGTGTGTGAGGATGAGTGGGGTGAGTGGTATGTGAGTGTGGGGTGAGTGCGGAGTGAGTGCGGAGTGAGTGGGGGGATTGGGGTGGGTGACTGGGGATGAGTGGGGGTGAGTGTGTGTGAGGATGAGTGGGGGTGAGTGGTATCTGAGTGTGGGGGTGAGTGCGGAGTGAGTGCGGAGTGAGTGGGGGGGATTGGGGTGGGTGACTGGGGATGAGTGGGGGTGAGTGTGTGTGAGGATGAGTGGGGGTGAGTGGTATCTGAGTGTGGGTGGGTGGGTGTGGGTGAGTATGGCTGAGTGGTGGTTGGTGTGAGTGAGTATGTGAGTGTGGGTGGGTGGGTGGGTGTGGGTGAGTGTAGGGGTGAGTGTGGGTGAGTGTGTGTGAATGTGGGTGAGTGTAGGTGAGTGGGTGAGTGCGGGTGAGTGTAGGTGAGTGGGGGTGGGTGTGGGTGAGTGTGGGTGAATGTGGGTGAATGTGGGTGAATGTGGGTGAGTGTAGGTGAGTGGGTGAGTGTGGGTGACTGTGGGTGAGATAGGATGGGTGTGGGTGAGTGTGGGTGAAGGTGGGTGAGAGTGTATGTGTGTAGCTGAGTGTGGGCGAATGTGGGTGAGAGTGGATGGGTGTGGGTGGGTGAGTGTGGGTGAATGTGGGTGAGAGTGGATGGGTGTGGGTGAGTGTGGGTAAATGTGGGTGAGAGAGGATGGGTGTGGGTGAGTGTGGGTGAGTGTTTGAGTGTGGGTGAGAGTGGGTGGGTGTGGGTGAGAGTGGGTGAATGTGGGTGAGAGAGGATGGGTGTAGGTGAGTGTGGGTGAGTGTGTGTGTGGGTGAGTGTGGGTGAGTGTGGGTGAGTAGGGGTGAGTGGGGTGTGAGGGGGGTAAAGGGGCGGTACGGAGGATCACTTTCTCTCGCCCCCCCATCACCAACCCCTACAACCCCCCCCCCCTCCCCCCACTCCTCTTCAACATCGGCCAATGGCTTATTACAGGAACAAAAATTAATCAGAAATAGACCCGTCCCAAGTGGAAACCATTAAATCGACCATTTTTGTTTGCTATTTTTGTTGGTCGCTATTATATTCGCCCGTCTGCAAATTAAATAATAAAGGATTTCATGAACTGAAATCACGATTAATAATATTAATAACGTCTGCTTTTAAGTTGTAGTGGGGTGGTAATGATTAATTAGGACACACACAGATAACTGCGATTTATGTTGTTTTCGGGGGGGTGGGGGGTTATGGTTCCGTGGGGGTTAAGTTGGTCGGTAGGTGGGCTCTGCTCTGGCGCTGGTCGGGGTTTAGGTGGGGAGTGGGGAGAGTGTGGGGAGGTGGTGAATAGGTGCGGAGTGGATGGGTGGCGAGAGGGTGGTGGGCGGGGCTGATCCTATCTGACAGAGTAAACACCGATAAAAGGGCGCGGAAAGCGAGCGGCGGTACTTGATTGTGTCAGTTAGCGCGGCGTGATGGCGGCACGCCGGGCTGCACTCAGGGACTGTCTGCCTGTCACTCCGCGTTACTGGACTGCGAGCACTCACACAGCATGCAACACTCACACAGCACGCAAGTACATGCAGGTACACACAGACACACTTACATACCGTGCACAGGTACACATGGGTACACACAGACAGCATGCGGGTCCACACAGACACACTCACACAGCACGTGAGTACATGTGGGTACACACAGACACACTCACATAGCGAGAGGGTACACACAGGTACACACAGACATCACGTGGCTACGCACAGACACACTCACACAGCACGCGAGTACATGTGGGTACACACAGACACACTCACACAGCATGCGGGACATGCAGGTACACACAGACACACTCACATAGTGTGCATGGGTACACATGGGTACACACAGACAGCATGCGGGTACACACAGACACACTCACACAGCACGCAAGTACATGTGGATACACACAGACACACTCACATAGCGAGCGGGTACACACAGGTACACACAGATCGCACATGGATAAACACAGACACACTCATACAGTCTGCGGGTACATACGGGTACACACAGACAGCACATGGGTACACACAGACACACTCACACAGTGCACAGGTACACGGAGTACACACAGACAGCACATGGGTACACACAGAAACACTCACACAGCGCGTGAGCACACATGGTAAGACACAGAGAGCATGCAGGTTCACACAGACACACTCACACAGCACACAGGTACACACGGGTACACACAGCAGCATGCGGGTACACAAAGACACACTCACACAGCGCACGGGTACACACAAGTACACACAGACAGCACACGGCTACACACAGACACACTCACACACTGCGTGGGTACACACTGGTACACACAGACACATGCATACAGCTCGTTGGTACACACGGGTACACACAGACAGCATGCGGGTACACACAGACACAATTCACAGGGTGCGCGAGTACACATGGAGTACACACAGACACACTCACACAGCGCATGGGTACACATGGGTACACACAGACAGCATGCGGGTACACACAGACACACTCACACAGCCTGTGAACACACATGGTAAGACACAGACAGCATGCATGTTCACACAGACACACTCACACAGCACATGGGTACACACAGGTACACACAGACAGCATGTGGGTACACACAGACACACTCACACAGTGTGGGTACACACAGACACACAGACAGCATGTGAGTACACACATACACACTCACACAGTGCGCGGGGACACACAGACAGCACACGGGTACACACAGGCACACTCATACAGCATGCGGGTATACACAGGTACACACAGCCAACACGCAGGTACACACATAACCACTCATACAGCGCACAGGTACTCACGGGTACACACAGACAGCACACATGTACTCACAGACACTCACACACCATGGGTACACACAGACACACAGACACACAGACAGCACGTGGGTACACACATACACAATCACACAGCATGCAGGTACATTCAGGAACACATAGACAGCACAAGGGAACACACAGACACACTCACACAGTGCATGGGTACACCCAGACAGCAAGCCGGCACACACAGACACACTCACACAGTGCATGGGTACACCCAGACAGCAAGCTGGTACACACAGACACACTCACACAGCACATGTGTACACACAAACACACAAACAGCACATGGGTACACACATACACACTCACACATCGCATAGGTACACATGGGTACAAAAAGACAGCAGACAGGTACACAGAGACACACTCACACAGCGTGTGGGTACACATGGGTACACACAGACAGCACACAGGTACATACAGAAACACTCACACAATGTGTGAGTACACACAGGTACACACAGACAGCATGTGGGTACACACAGACAAACTCACACAGCATGTGGGTACACACAGACACACTCACACATAGCACATGGGTACACATAGACACATTCACACAGCACGTGGGTACACACAGACACACTCACACATCACTCATACAGCACGTGGCCACACACAGACACATTTACACAACATTTGGGTACACATGGACACACTGACACAGCACATGGGTACACACAGACACACTGACACAACATGTGGGTACACATAGACACACTCACACAGCACATGGGTACACACAGACACACTCACACAGCATGCAGGTACACACAGACACACTCACACAGCATGTGGGTACACACAGACACACTCACACAGCATGCAGGTACACACAGACACACTCACAGAGCATGTGGGTACACACAGACACACTCACACAGCATGCAGGTACACACAGACACACTCACAGAGCATGTGGGTACACACAGACACACTCACACAGCATGCGGGTACACATAGACACACTCACACAGCACATGGGTACACACAGACACAGTCACACAACATGTGGGTACACACAGACACACTGACAGAGCATGTGGGTTCACACAGACCATTTCATGTGTGTATGTCTAGCAGTGTGTATCAGTGTGTAGTGCTTCAATATGCTTCGCTCGCATCCTAGCCTGGTCAGGGCCTTGGCCAGTGTCTCGATCAGCACTAATTTTGGTATCTCGGAAGTGATATATTGTGCAAGTAAATAGTGTTCATTAGCTATATAGCTATAGTACCACTTCCCGTGTGTATGTCTAGAAGTGTGCAGTGCTGCAGTGTGCTTCACCCCCATCTGACAAGTAGGCTTATCAATTTTGTATCAATTTTGTAAGTTATTTGTTTGACTCCCTCGGGGTTTGGATCAGAAGCCTAGCTGGTGGCTGGGTGAGTACCAACTTTGGTCTTTCGGAATTGATGTATTATGCAAGTAAATAATATAAATTAGATAAATAGATACATTACCATTTCCTGCTTGTATATGCAGCAGTGTAGCATTGTGTAGTGTGTTTGTTTCACCCTCATTCTATCATGGCCACCGGCCAAACTAGTAGCTGGGTAAGCACCAACTTTGTTATCTTGGAAGTGATGCACTTTGCAAGTAAATAGTGTTCATCGGTTATATATTTATTTGACCATTTCCTGTGTGTAGCAGAGTGTAGTATTATATTTTGCTTCATCCCCACCCTAGCATGGACAGGGGCCTGACCAGTGGCTGGGTGAGCACCAACTTTGGTTATTTCACAGCTGATGTATTGTGCAAGTAAACACTATAAATTAGATACATAGATACATTACCACTTTCTGTATGTTCGTGTAGCAGTGTGTAGTAGTGTGTATTACTGCAGTGTGCTTCACCCAAACCCTAGCATGGGCAAACACCTGACTACTGGCTAGGTCGACACTAAATAAAGGATTCACCCTGTACTCGCAGTACACGGGTAAATACCAGCCCTATATAAAAGCTGTTGAAAAAGCGGGGAAATGAAATCGACAATCTAAGAAGGAACATTTATTATTTGTATATGTCTTCATATTTCCCCGCTACCTCTGAGTTAAAAAATATAATAAAACATCTACTTTAATAAGATTTAAAAGTGAAATTGATGGCGTTCTATGGCCACCATCTTGTTTTTTTTTTGCATTCTCTCCCATTTCACCAACTCTGTGCTGATATAAGTATCCATTTGACACTGGAGGCAGACATTCTACTTCCTGTTCCATGTTAAAGCTATTTTTGCCCGTATTTATACTACATTGTCGTTCACCTGTGTACTACAAGTACAGGGTGAATCTTTTATCTAGGTCGACACTGTCTTTGGTATCTTTGAAGTGATGTATTGTACAAGCAAATAGTATACATTAAAGATAGATACATTACCACTCCCTTTCTGTATGTCTAAACAATGTGACGTACACTTCGCCCCACCCACCAACCCTAGAACTGCCAGGAGTCTGACAAGTGTCTAGGTCGACACCAACCTTGCTATCTTGGAAGTGATGTATTGTACAAGCAAATAGCATACATTAAACATAGATACATTACCACTCCCTGTCTGTATGCCTAAGCAATGTGATGTACACTTCGCCCCACCCACCCACCCTAGAACTGCCAGGGGTCTCACTAATGGCTAGGTCGACACCAACCTTGCTATCTTGGAAGTGATGTATTGTACAAGCAAATAGCATACATTAAACATAGATACATTACCACTCCCTGTCTGTATGCCTAAGCAATGTGATGTACACTTCGCCCCCACCCACCTCCCCTAGGATGGCCAGGGGTGTGACAAGTGGGTGAGTGAGCACCAACTTTGGTATCTCGGTACTGCCATATTCCGCCGCACACACTCACGCCGACGCCGCCACACTGAGCCTGCTAACCTGGTGCCCCGCGTGCGACCACACCTATTATTGTGGCTTTCTTTGATATGACACTCCCGGGGTAAAATCGGCAGTTGTGTGCGGTTTTACACTGCACCCTTTCTATACGACTCGAGCAGGGTCTCAACAACTGCACCGCTCTCAGATTTCTGCTGGAACCCAGATTGCCTGACGCTCCGACTTGAGATCTGTTCTAATGTAAAAGGACTGGATAGCTAGCCCCTAATGATGCACAGTAAATGTAGCTTGCACTTTCATTGTATACACAAAGAAACAACGTAGCGCTATCACGCCCACACCAATCTATGGCGTCCTCACACAGCACCTACAAAATGACACAGCCACACAGCCACACACCCACACACACCCACACACACACATAGACACAACCACAGTCAAACACCCACACGTCCACACACCCACAAACACACCCACACACCCAGACACCCACACACCCACACACCCACACAACGGCACAGCAGGTACTAATAAGAAGAATAACCACAACATCGGCTACAGCAATACTCATACCGTGAATGATGATCATATATTATTCTATGTACAAACAAACAAAAAACGCCACAAAAAAACATGTTGTTAATGAAGATGACCATCCTGATATGACCTAGGATTGATTGATTGCTTGGTGGTTGCTTTACGCCATGTCGGCAGCATAGGCCATATTCACGGCGATATGACCTAAGAAGTTGCTAGGATAAAAAAACACTCAAACCAACAAATTAGTGATGATGGTGGTTTCCACGGTGGTGGTGGTGGTGGTGGTGGTGATGTTGAGGAGGATGAGGAGGAATAAGAAGAAAAAGAAGAGGAAGACAAAGAAGAAGAAGAAAAAAAAAAGGGAAAGACGACGAAGAAGAAGGGGAAGATGAAGGTGGAGAAGGCGAAGAAGAAAGACAAGGAGAAGAAGGAGGAGAAGAAGGAGAAGAAGAATGGAAATGAAGGACACAAAGGAGAGGAAGGACAAGAAGGGCAAGAACGGGAAAAAGAAGAGAATGACAAGGAACAAAAGAAGGAGAAGAAGGAGAAGAAGAAGGAGAAGAAGGAGAAGAAAGACACGAAGGCGACGAAGAAGAAGAAGAAGAAGAAGACGAAGGAGAATAAGGAGAAGAAGAAGCAGAAGAATGAGAAAAGGGAGAAGAAGAGGAAGGAGAAGAAGGCAAAGAAGGAGAATAATGACAAGAAGGTGACAGAAGGACAAGAAGTAGAAGGAGAAGTAGAAGAAGGAGAAGAAGAAGGAAAAGGAGGAGCATAAGAAGGAGAAGAATGAGAAGAAGATGGTGACAACTGTACTGTACTCTCTCACACAGATATATTTTGAAAGTGAGCGGAGTGACAGTTGGCTCACGGCGTATAGAAGGCGAGGAGGAGAGGAATGAACCTTGTCAGATTTTTGTCAGTTTTGTTTGTTTGCTTAGGGCAGGGTCCCCGCTAAGCAGTCAAAGCAAACAATCTCGTGCTTTCCTTCATGTTTGGTAGGCGAGTCGCCATTATGTGTGAGAGGTGATGACACTTCTTCTAAAATGTCCCCACCTGAATCTATCACAACACTCTTCCTACACCTCCCCAGCCTCACACCCGCACACCCACACATCCACACATCCACACACCCACACACCCACACACCCACACACCCACACACCCACCCACCCACGCACCCACACATCCACACACCCACACACCCACACCCACACCCACACCCACAAACCCAAACAACCACACACCCACACACTCACACACCCACACCCACACCCACACACCCACACACCCACACACCCACACACATAACCACACACCACACACCCCACACCCACACACCCACACACCCACACACCCACACACACATGGAAACACCGACACAACGACACAGCCACGCACCCACATACCCACACACACCCGCACAATGGAAACACCTACAAAACGACACAGCCACCTAGCCACCCACCCACACCCACACCCACCCGCACCCACCCACACCCACCCACCCACACCCACCCAACCACCCACACCCACACCCACCCTACCCACCCTCTCTCCACACCCACACACCCACACACAGACACCCACATACCCACACACACCTACACACCCTCTCTCTCTGCCTCTTGCTGTCGCCGAACAGTTGTCACACTATTGCCTTTTGAGGCGACCTCAAAGTGAAAGACTTTGATCTTTTGGCAACATTTTATCCGGATCACTCGAAAGGCCGTGGAAAGTCGGGAGACACACAACTGCCGGGGCGAAAGGACTTTCACAATCGCGTCTACAAAACGTTTTGAAATCACTGGAATCCTTATCTCGCCGTGTGTGAAGTCAGCTTGTTGCTGTATGGGCTTTATCCGAGCGTGTGTGCCGGTGTGTGTGTGTGTGTTGGTTTGTGTGTGTGTCAGTGTGCGCGCGCGCATTGGTTGAATGAAGTAAAGGTAGTTTGCAAGGCTTTGAATGTCGAACAGTAGTTGTAGAATCAGTTGCCTCCTCACCAGCATCTCCTGTGTGGCCCTACTCGGGACCCTACACAGGGGCCTATATAGGGCCCTACATAAGGTGATACACAGAGCCCTACACAGAGCCCTACACAGGGCCATACGCTGTGTTCTACAGAGCTTTAAACAGAGCTTTACACAGGGCCTTACACAGGACTCCACACAGGGCCCTAGGCAGGGCCTCACACAGGTTTCTACCCAAGGCTCTACACAGGGCCCTACACATGGCCCTATACATAGCGCTACAGAGCTTTAAACAGGACCCTACAAAGGACCCTACATAGGGCCCTACACATGGCTCTACAAGGGCCCTACACAGGGCTCTACAGAGTTTTACATAGGACCCTACACAGGACCGTACACAGGACCATACACAGGGCTATGAAGGGCCCTACACAGGACTCTAGAGAGCTTTACCCAGGACCCTAGACAGGAGCCTACACAGGGCCCTACACAGGGTTCTACAGAGTTATACACAGGACTCCGCACAGGTCCTACAAAGTGCTTTACAAATATATTTTGGTGTGCACGTAAGGTTCAGTAGAAACTGGTTCTATTATACTGACTTAGCGTACCTTTCTATGCAGCAACACCTGTTTACTGAGGGCCCAGTATCTTCATCATCATCATCATGCTGTCGGTCGTGATGCAACAAAAACTGCTTCCATTACTTGACTGCCGCTCTCCTTTGTGTGGTTGTACATTTCATGAAAGCTGCCTGCAAAAGTGTTGACGTGCTGCTGGCTTTTGCAAGTTACAGCGGCACTCTCTCGGGGAGCAAATAGAGGTTTCACACCGGCAAGAACATGTCAAGACAGGCGCAAAACTATTTGTCCCTGCAGTGGCTGGTCGGAAGATGTTGGGAGTTCCATACATCAACCGCCCTTAATGCTGCCACAGTGACATGGTTTTCTGTTCAGGGTTTGCTCCCTTAGCCTACGGTTCTGTCAAGAACCTGTACCACAAGGCAGTGGTTTACAACTCTGCAAGGCAGGGGCGTCAAACTCCCTGAGGTATTGCTATACCTGCAATACCTGCATACCACCCCAGTATCTTAGTTGGATATTAAATCTAGATCAGTGATTTGATTTCGAAAATTTGATGCTTTCCTCAGACTATGCGACTTCAATAATTGATTAAAGTTGGCTGTCAAGTGGGGTATTAAAAGCAGGCATTAGTCATAAACACATTGTCACCACATCAACACATGGCATAACTCTACATAACTATAGATCACACGCACACTCCCACCATACCACTCACCAGTACAGCACACACCACACACACACGCCCACCACACGCCACTCACCAGCACAACACACCACACACCCTCCTACCATACCACTCGCACATACCACACGCACCACACACACCCTCCCACCATACCACTCACCAGTACAGCACACACCACACACACCCTCCCACCACACACCACTCACCAGCACAACACACACCACACACACACTCCCACCACACACCACTCACCAGCAGAACACACCACACACCCTCCTACCATACCACTCGCACATACCACACGCACCACACACACCCTCCCACCATACCACTCACCAGTACAGCACACACCACACACACCCTCCCACCACACACCACTCACCAGCACAACACACACCACAGACACACTCCCGCCACACACCACTCACCAGCACAACACACCCCACACACACTCCCACCATACCACTCACCAGTACAATACACACCACACACACACTCCCACCACACACCACTCACCAGAACAACACACACCACACACCATACCACTCACACATACCACAAGCACCACACACACCCTCTCATCATACCACTTACCAGTACAACACACACCACACACACCCTCCCACCATACCATTCGCACATACCACACACACCACATGCACACTCCCATCATACCACTCACCAGTACAACACACACCACACACACACTCCCGCCACACACCACTCACCAGCACAGCACACACCACACATCCTCCCACCATACCACTTACCAGTACAACACACACCACACACACCCTCCCACCATACCACTCACCAGTACAACACACACCACACACGCCCTCCCACCATTCCACTCACCAGCACAACACACCACACACACCCTCCCACCATACCACTCACCAGTACAACACACACCACACACACCCTCCCACCATACCACTTACCAGTACACCACACACCACACACACCCTCCCACCATACCACTCACCAGTACAACACACCACACACACCCTCCCACCATACCACTCACCAGCACAACAGACACCACAACACCTTCCCACCATACCACTCACCAGTACAACACACACCACACACACCCTCCCACCATACCACTCACCAGCACAACACACCACACCACATCCTCCCACCATACCACTCACCAGTACAACACACACCACACACACCCTCCCACCATACCACTCACCAGTACAACACACACCACACACACCCTCCCACCATACCACTCAACAGTACAACACACCACACACACCCTCCCATCATACCACTCACCAGCACAACAGACACCACAACACCTTCCCACCATACCACTCACCAGTACACACCACACACACCACACACACCCTCCCACCATACCACTCACCACACAACACACCCACACACACACCCTCCCACCATACCACTCACCAGTACAACACACACCACACACACCCTCCCACCATACCACTCACCAGTACAACACACACCACACACACCACCCCACCACAACCACTCACCAGTACAACACACACCACACACACCCTTCACAACCATACCACCCACCATACAACACACACCACACACACCCTCCCACCACACACCACCACCACCACACACCACACCACACACACCCCCCACCATACCACTCACCAGTACAACACACACCACACACACCCTTCCCACCATACCACTCACCAGTACAACACACACCACACACACCCTCCCACCATACCACTCACCAGCACAACACACCACACACACCCTCCCACCATACCACTCACCAGTACAACACACACCACACCCCCTCCCATCATACCACTCACCAGCACAACAGACACCACAACGCCCTCCCACCATACCACTCACCAGTACAACACACACCACACACACCCTCCCACCATACCACTCACCAGCACAACACACCACACACACCCTCCCACCATACCACTTACACGCACAACACACACCACATACATCCTCCCACCACAAAACTTACAAGTACAACAAACACCACAGACACCTTCCCACCATACCACTTACTGCTATGCCACACACCACACATACCCTCCCACCACACCACACACCAATAACTGACCAATGCAACACACGCCACCATACCACACACGCCACACACACTACACATGTCATACACACCACACACAACACACACAACACGCACAACACGTACAACACACACAACACGCAAAACACGCACAACATGCAGAACACGCATACCACGCACACCACGCACAACACACACAACACACACAACACACACATCACACACAACACACACAACACACGCAACACACACAACACACACAACACACACAACACACACAACACACACAACACACACAACACACACAACACACCACACACACCACACACACCACACACAACACACACAACACACACAACACACACCACCCACTACACACACCACAACCACCCCGCCACCACACGCCACCTACAATAAATACCCCCACACGCCGCCCTCCCCCAACCACCCTGCCGCTCCCTATATTCACCTGAAAGGCTCCATAGAAAGAAGCGACAAAAGGAGACGTTGTGGGAGTGTGTGACCCGCCGGGCGGGGTGTGTGTCGGTGACCGTTGGGCGGGGACGGGGAGGGAGGGGAGGGGAGCCGGGGGCGGCCCCCCGGGCCTGGCCCGCTGGTCTCCGAGACAAGGCCCGGTGTGGCACCCCGCTCCCTGCTCGTCCAATATGCTCAGGGCTGCTCGGGCAAACACAGTGCGACTCCGCACATTGTGTGTGAGTGTGTGTGTGGAGGGGAGGGAGGGGGAAGGGGCGGGCGGGGCGGGGGGGGGAGGTACCCCCATGTCGGAATCGATTCTCCTAAGGTGAGGGTTGGAGGAAGGAGGAGGGGTGGGGTTGGGTGGGAGGAGGGAGAGGGAAGGAGCTCAGGGCTTGGTCTTGGTCTCAAACTCTCAAACAGCAAAACTGAGCGTTGATGAGGTGTGGGTGAGGGGGGGAAGTGGGGAGGAGGGATGAGGATGGGGAGGAGGAGTGGCCGATCGGAGGGTGAGTGTGGGCGGTGGAGGAGGGGGGCGTAAGGAGTAAGATGGACTCCTCAACCCTTCCCACAAACCTCCTTCCCCTGTCCTCCCTCTTCACTCCCTCCCCCCACACCATCCCCACCCACACCCCACCCACACCCACACCCACACCCACACCCCGACCCCCCCCCCCACTCTCACCCCAGACTGCCCATAGAAAAAGTGCATTTGGATATTATTTGGAGACGCGCGCCACAAACAATACGTCACCCCACGGGCCGTGTGTACAATGTATCCATCTGGTCGGAATGGATCAGGCGCGCATGCGCGTCGGCACCGCTTTGTCGGCATTGATGAGTCGACGGCCGACTCGCCGATAAAAGAGCCCTAATGGCGACCGGCAATTATTGCCACCTTTATGCCGAGACAATGTAAACATTAGCCAGCATTGAGAGTGTGTGTGTGTGAGGGTGTCTGTGAGGGTGTGTGTGTGTGTGTGAAGGTGTGTGTTTGAGGGTGTGTGATGGTGTGTGTGCGGGTGTGTGTGCGGGTGTGTGTGAGGGTGTGCGTGAGGGTGTGTGTGAAGGTGTATGTTTGAGGGTGTGTGAGGGTGTGTGAGGGTGTGTGATGGTTTGTGTGAGTCTGTGTGAGGGTGTGTGAAGGTGTGTGTTTGAGGGCATGTGTGAGTGTGTGTGAGTGTGGGTGTGGGTGTGGGTGAGTGTATGTGTATGAGGGTGTGTGTGGGTGCGTGAGGGCGGTTGTGTGAAAGTGTGTATGAAGGTCTGTGAGGGGTGTGTGAAGGTATATGTCAGCGAATGTGTGTGAAGGCGTGTGTGGGTGTGTGTGAGGGAGTCTGTGTGAACGTGTGTGTGAGAGTACATGTGATTATGAAGGTGTGTGAGTGCGTGTGAGTATGTGCATTAGATGTGTGTGAGGGTGTGTGAGGCTGTGTGTGAGGGTATATGTGAGAGAGTGTGTTAGGTTGTGTGAGGGTGTGTGAGGGTGTGCATGAGGGTGTGTGAGGGTGTGTGTGAGGGTGTGAATGAGAGTGTGTGAGGTTGTGTGCGAGTGTGAAAGGATCTGTGAGGGGATGTGAGTGTGTGAGTGTGTGAATGTGTGTGATGGTGTGTGATGGCGTGTGAGAGTGTGTGAGTGTGTGCGAGTGTGTGTGAGTGTGTGTGAGTGTGTGTGAGTATGTGAGTGTGTGTGAGTGTGTGACTGTGTATGAGTGTGTGTGAGTGTGTGAGTGTGTGAGTATGTGAGTGTGTGAGAGTGTTTGAGTGTGTGAATGTGTGAGTGTGTGAGTGTGTGTGAGGGTGTGTGAGTGTTTGAGTGGGTGTGAGGGTGTGTGAATGTGTATGAGTGTGTGTGAGTGTGTGTGAGTGTGTGTGAGTATGTGAGTGTGTGTGAGTGTGTGACTGTGTGTTACTGTGTTTGAGTGTGTGAGTGTGTGTGAATGTGTATGAGTATGTGTGAGTGTGTGTGAGTGTGTATGAGTGTGTGAGTGTGTGACAGTGTGTGATTGTGTGAGAGTGTGTGAGTGTGTGTATATGAGTGTGTGTGAGTGTGTGAGAGTGTGAGCGTGTGAGTGAAGGGGTGTGAGAGTGTGTGAGGGTGAGGGTGGTGAGAGTGTGTGAGGGTGAGCATGGTGAGAGTGGTAAGAGCGACGAGAGCAGTGAGGGTATATAGGCAGAATAGTATACGCATGACTTCTCATACCGGAAGTTCGTCGTTCCATTCCCGTCTGTTCACTGGGTGCGGTGCCGAATCAGTAGAAGACGGGCCTCGCATGCGGAAGTTTGCATGTCGGAGCTTGGTTCCCAGTCGAGTCAAACCAATGACTTATGTTGCTTCCTAGCCTGGTGCTCGGCATTAATAGGATAGGGCAAGGACTGGTTAGCTCAGTGTCAGGATAATGTGACTGAGTGGGATATTGGGTAATAGGCTTGATTTCCCAGTGGGGCAGCACTATAAAGTCACCATGAGTGCACACTGTCACAAGTCGGTACCCATTCTGTTATGACATTAGATGTTGCTAGGACATAAAACTCTCACAACCAACCGACCAACTAATATTCTGTTCAGGTAGAACATAAAGGAAGAGGGGTTAGTGGAGCATCAAAATGTATGCACACCCATAATATATATATGTACATATATATATATATATATATATATTATATATATGCTGTGGTTATTTGAAGTAGAATAGTTTTCGTTTATGTTTATATTAACTGATAATCTCCAAAGGCTCTCTGTGATATTTAAAACCAAGAAATCATTGGTTTTATTCTTGTTTTGTTTTGTTTTGAAGACATATTAAAACTTGCAGAAAATAGAATATTAGAAATAAAGGCTCCTGCAGTTTTTTTATGAGATCAATTTCTTTAGATCAATGCCATTCATGGCATTTGCGGCAGAGAAATTATTGGCTTTGAAGTTTTTCTTGGATATATATCTATTAGATCAATGCTTTCTATTTTTTTTTTTTTTTTTTTGGGTTAATATGTTTATTCTGCTGAATAAGTCTTTTGTCAGTGCCGAAGCACTGGTCTTCCAGCCATTTTTCAGCATATTAAACAAAGAAACTATCGGATTTGCTGTTTTTCCATGGAGACCTACTAGATCAATGCTATCTACGACAATTTAAACACAAATTAAGATCATGGTATTTATCTTGGATGGAAATTTTATCAGAATAATCTCCAATACTTAATACGGTTGATTAGACTGGGCGTTTTTTTCTTGGAATACAGTATATTAGCTCAATCCTAGCTACGCACCAAAGAAATTATTGGTTTCGGTGGGGTTATTTTTGGAGACCTGTTTGATCAATGCCATGTAATTTTGAATAGAGAAGAAAACGGTTCTGACATTTTTGTTGGAGATCTACTTCATGAGGTCAATGTCTTTTTGAACGTATTGGATCAATGTAATCTGTGAAATTTCGAACAGTTTATTTATTGGAGCTTTACGCCCTATCAACATTTAAGGTCGTATCAGGACTGGTATTTCAAACACTGAAATTAATGTGAGGTTTGTGTGTGTATGTGTGTGTGTTTTTGTACGTTACGTGATTAAGCAGGGACAATTTCAATCACAGACAATCGCTTTTCCTCATTCCACTGAGCCTTGCCCTATCCTAGTAATGTTGAGTGCCAGTCTAGGTAGCGACAAGTTAGTATTAATTGTTTAAAGCTGCATAGTCCGATGAAATATCAAATTTTCAAAACCAAACCAATTATCTAGGTTTGATTTGAAATATTTAACTTAGATATTGTAGTGGTCTGCACTGACCTCTCAGGCAAGTAACCCATAGACAGGTAGGTGTGGGTAGTGTGGCGATGTCAGGGAGCCTAGGTGATGTAATGGTTAGCACACTGGCCCGGAATGCAAAGAGATGTGGGTTCGAGTCCCACTCTAGGCGCAATATTTCCCATTTTCGTCACCCCCATGACACTGGTTGCCGTGACCATGATCCTATACACGCTATGCGCTGTATGGTTGTTGAACCTACCCTGTGTATGTATGTGTTAGTACATTGCCTGTATGTGTGTAATTGTAAGCATTAAAAGACTTACAATTCCAGGGGGACGAGTATAGTAGTCTGCACTAACCTCTCAGGCAAGTAACCACATAGACAGGTAGGCATGGGTAGTGTGGCGATGTCAGGGAGCCTAGGTGGTGTAATGGTTAGCACACTGGCCCGGAATGCAAAGAGATGTGGGTTCCAGTCCCGTTCTAGGTACAATATTTCCCGTTTATATCACCCCCTTGACAATACTGATGCAGTTATTAAGCATTTGTTTCTGCGTAGAAGGCAATACTGAGTTAATTTAACAGAACCTGGTACTACAGAAGTCTATGGTGTCAGAGCTTTGGCAATCTTTCCAAAACTAATTTTCCATGTTTGCACTGAAAATATCTCAAAAGTTTACCATTTAAAATAAAAGTAACTTTGAACTAATGTAAAGTAGATAATAGTGATCGAGTTATTATATTTATCTCCGAAAAAATACAGAAATTCAAAACCATCGGACTATGCAACTTTAAGTTAGTGGTTTGACTCGACCAGAGGTTGAATCCTACAACCTACCAATACAGGAGACATATACTCATTTTGGTGGTCTTTTTCTTTTTCTTCTTCTGAGACCTAGCTTGGTGTGAGGTGGTTCTTTAGTGAAGCTAGCAATGGGGGGGGGGAGGGGAGAGGTGGTGCGGGGTGGTGTGGGGAGGGTTCAACAATGGTGGACAGCTACGGCGCCATTAGACTGTTTTGTGCGCGCGCACCTTTGTCAGTATGAACAGTGACGCGAAAGAGATGGCGACAGAGAGAGAGAGGAAGAGCGGAAGAGGACGGGGTTGAGGAGGGGTGAATGGGGTGAGGAGAAAGAGGAGGAGGTGGAGGGGGGGGGGAGTGGGGTAACAAACCAGGGGATATTTGGAGGGAGAGTGTGGGTAGGAGTGGGTGGGCAGTAAATACTGTGTTTGGAGAGTAAAATGAGGTATGGAGATAGGGGCGAGAGCGTGAGTATGAGGTTGAGTGTTTAGTAAAGTCTGTGTTTGGAGAGTGAGGAGAAGGCAGGGGGCGTATGACTATGCGAGAGGGTTTATGTTTGTTGTTGTCTTACGTCCTAGCAACATCTAAAGTCATATCAGGACGGGTACCGACTTGTGACAGTGCGCAGTCATGGCGACTTTATAGTGCTGCCCCACTGGGATACCAGGCCGCAAATACCATGGCCTGATATCCCACTCAGTCATATTATCTTGAAACTGATTCAACCAGCCTTCGCCCTATCCTAATAATGTGAGCGCCTGGCTAGGAAGCAACAAGTATCAACTTTTAAGTCATTGGTTTGACTCGACCATGGTTCGAACCCACGATCCCATGGTCTACAAACACGGGAGACGGGCGCTCTAACTCATTCGGCCATCCCGTCTGGTTCTATGTTGGTCTGCTTGGAGAGTGGAGTACACACTGCATGTATCATGTGAGTGGAATACACACTGCATGTATCTGAGATGGTGTGAGTGTCTGATAATAAAGGCATTGGATGGAAGTAAAAGATTGCGGGGATTGCGGTAGGAGAGTGGAGGGACGTATGTACGTGGGTAGGAGAGAATGGCAGTTACGGGTTGGATGGGTGAGTGGCGGACAAAGAAGGACTGTGGTTGGAGAGTAGAGGATGGTAGCTAAAGAGAAGTGCGAGTAGTGTGAGATAGGACTAGGGCAGGAGAGTGATAAACAGCAAGTGCAGAGTGTTGGAAAGGATGGATGAGCAAGTACTGTGGTGGGAGAGTGTTGGAGAGGATGGAACAGCAAATACTGTGGTGGGAGAGTGTTGGAGAGGATTGGGTAGCAGATACTGTGGTGGGAGAGTGTTGGAGAGGATGGAACAGCAGGTACTGTGGTGGGAGAGTGTTGCAGAGGATGGAACAGCAGGTACTGTGGTGGGAGAGTGTGGGGATGATGGAGCATCAGATACTGTGGTGGGAAAGAGTTGGAGAAGATGGAACAGCAGCTACTGTGGTGGGAGAGTGTTTGGTAGAGTGGACCAGATACTGTGGTGGGAGAGTGTTGGAGAGAATGGAACAGCAAGTACTGTGGAGGGAGAATGTTGGAGAGGATAGAGCAGCAGATACTGTGGTGGGAGAGTGTTGGAGAGGATGGAACAGCAAGTACTGTGGTGGGAGAGTTTGTATAGGATGGAGCAGCAGATACTGTGATGGGAGAGTGTTGGAGAAGATGGATGAGCAAGTACTGTGGTGGGAGAGTGTTGGAGAGGATGTATGAGCAAGTACTGTGGTGGGAGAGTCTTGGAGAGGATGGAGCAGTAGATATTGTGGCGGGAGAGTGTTGGAGAGGATGGAGCAGCAGATACTGTGGTGGGAGAGTGTTGGATAGGATGGAGCAGCAAGTACTGTGGCTAGAGGGTGTTGGAGAGGATGGAGCAGCAAGTACTGTGGTGGGAGAGTGTTGGATAGGGTGGAGCAGCAAGTACTATAGTGGGAGAGTTTGGAGAGGATGGAGCAGCAGATACTGTGGTGGGAGAGTGTACGAGAGGATGGAGCAGCAAGAACTATGGTGGGTGAGTGTTGAAGAGGATGGAGCAGCAAGTACTGTGGTGGGAGAGTGCTGGAGAGGATGGAGCAGCAAGTACTGTGGTGGGAGAGTTTGGAAAGGATGGAGCATCAGATACTGTGGTGGGGGAGTGTTGGGTAGGATGGAACAGCATATACTGTGGTGGGAGAGTTTTGGATAGGATGGAGCAGCAGATACTGTGGTGGGAGAGTGTTGAAGAGGATGGGGTAGCATATACTGTGTTGGGAGAGTGTTGGAGAGGATGGAGTAGCAAGTATTGTGTTGGGAGAGTGTTGGAGAGGATGGAGGAGCAAGTATTGTGTTGGGAGAGTGTTGGAGAGGATGGAGGAGCAAGTACTGTGGTGGGAGAGTGTTGGAGAGGATGGGGTAGTAGCTACTGTGGTGGGAGAGTGTTGGAGAGGATGGGATAGCAGCTACTGTGGTGGTAGAGTGTTGGAGAGGATGGAGCAGCAGCTACTGTGGTGGGAGAGTGTTGGAGAGGATGCAGTGGAAATGTACCTTTTATTCTGCAAGCTGGCACACAAGTAAGAGTTCCTCACTGTGGTTCTGTTATGGCCTGAATAGGTTGTACTACACACACTTTAAACAATGTGTCGCTCTCTAGACCTTCAGACCTGTTCCTTGACATATAACTGTCTTCTTCACTCTCCCTTACTTCCACTCAGCCCTTCATAGTTCCCTCCTTGTCCTCATATTCATATTCATGCACCATCTACTAATAATAATGTTAATTTAATACAGTGATCTCTCTAACAAGAAGCATTCTATGACACTATTAAACCATCATATGGCGTTCAGTAAAACCTCTCTAACAGACCACCTCCACAGATCGACGACTCCCCTATATCGATCACATTATTTGGGTCCGAAACGATCGCCCATACAATAACATTCGAATGATAGAAAAACTCCCGAAACCGATCGCCTCCCTAAATGGACTTTTTAAAGTATGTCCCATGGTTGGTCGATTTAGAATTAGAGAGGTTTTATTGCATTTACAACTTGGTTGCAATAGTTGGAGGAGAGAGAAATAATATTTCATTTAGCATAAAAAGCTGTATTAAACAGGTGAGTTTTCGGTATGGATTAACATTCATCAACAGAGGCTGCCTTTCTTACATCCTCTAACAACTAATTCCACAATGTGGAACCTGCCACAATGAAGGGTCACTCGGCCTTGTGATATGAGTCTAGACACAGTGAAGTGTAACGATATTTGACTAGATGACCTGAGAGTTCAAAATGACTCTTTGAGGGATAGAAGATTGCACAGATATTCTGGTGCTTTAGCAGTTATAGCATTATAGGCAGTTAATATAATTTTGAACGCAAAACATTATTTTCTAAAGAATTGGTGTGACCTGATCATATTTTCAAGTATTTGTTACTATCCGAACAGTTCTGTTCTGAATTCGCTGCATGCGAATGATATTATATTCAGATATACCACAGAATAGAGAGTTGCAAGAGGCACTGAGGTATAATTTCTTTTCTTGAAGATTTATACTGCCTATCATGGATAAGTCTGAATAGACTTGTTTTCACCATTAGACAGTTTACATTTGGTCAATAGAAAGCCCAAACCTACACTGTTACCGACCCAAGGGATTTTTAACCTCCCATACCACATACACATGGTATGAGAGCAACTGGCCTTTGATGACACTGTAAGTTATACACATCGGTGCAAATCCAAATTGGCAGAGGTGGTGGCATGGGGAATCGAACCGTAGACCTTCAGATTAGGAGTCCGATCGAAGAAGAATTCAGACACTCTAACCACTCTGCCACAGAGGACAATGAATGCATGAATTAGTGCAACAAGTGCTTCTTTTATGAGGAATGACCTTAGGCTATGGATGTTGTTAAGATGACAGTTGCCTGCCTGACACACTGGTGAGACATAATAATTCATATTGACACACTTGTTAACAAAAATAGCCCCTAGTCATTCTTAACAGTGCTACTAGGTGGTATACACAATTCATCAATGTGCATCTCTAAGAGTCTATCCACTGTAAACACACAGCCATACATCACCGGACTGAGAGACAGGGAGAGAAAGAGAGAAAGAGGGAGAAAGACAGAGAAAGACAGAGAAAGAGAGAGAAAGACAGAGAAAGACGGAGAAAGAGAAAGACAGAGAAAGAGAGAGAAAGAGAGAGAAAGAGAGAGAAAGAGAGAGAGGCAGGGAGAGAAAGAGAGAGAGAAAGAGAGAGAAAGAGAGAAAAAGGGAGAGAAAGGGAGAGAAAGAGAGAGAAAGAGAGAGAAAGAGAGAGAAAGAGAAAGCGAGAGAAAGAGAGAGAAAGGATGAAAGCTATAGGGAGAGAAAAGAGACCTCCTCTCCTCTCTCTATCCTCCCCTTCCCATCTCCTCTCCCCTCTCCTTCTCACTCCATCTCCTCTCCCCTCACCCCCTCACCCATCTCCTCTCCCAATCTCCTTCTCCCTCGCTCTCCTCTCCCCTCCCACATCCGCCACTCTCCTGCCTGCCTTCCCCTTCCTCCCCTCCCATCTCCCTTCTATCCCACCACCATTTCCCCTCTACCACCCTCTCTCTTCCACCGTCCACTCTCCGGCCTACCCACTCTCTCCCCTCTCTCTCCTCTCCACTACTCTCTATCATTCCCCTCTCCAGTTCCCCCTCTCCCTCTCCTCTCCTCTTCTCTCACTCCCCTTCCCCTCCCCTCTCTCCGCCACCCACCCACCCTCTACCGCCCGAACCCCACACCCAGCACCCCCAACATCCTCTCGCGAGCCTGCACCGTGCCATGCGTCCATTGTAGTTCCCGCTTGTACCGCACTGTGGCGCCATTGTCGCTGGCAACAATGTGTGCGGTTCGCCCTGGTCGCGATGCGCGCTTACAATGGCGGCCAGTGTAGGAATGGCGGGCGGAGCAGGTGGCGCCACCGGTCGCTGGCACTCGAGCCACAACAGCGGCTTCTCAAATCTTACACAGCATGCACGCCAATCTACTTAAAACTGTGAAAGCGCGCCAGTCCCACCAGGCGGCGCGGCGACAGGCGTACAATTGCACTTGATTGAGGTCTCCCCGCCTCCCTATCTCCTGTGACGGGCAATCGGCAATTGAAAATTGCTGTCCGCCCGATGTCGCGCTGAATAGTTTCCGCAGCAAAGTTTTCCCTAACCCCCCATCCTCCCTCCTTCTCCCCCCCCTTTCCCGACTCCCCTCTCCTTCCTTCACCTTTTCGTGTCGAATCGGGTGAGGATGCGGAGGAGGAGGCGGAGATGGAGGTGGAGGTAGTGAGTGGTTTGTATTGCGTGTTGTGTGTTGTGTGTCTGCGTTGTGTGTGTTGTGTGTTTAGGGGCATAGCGTGTGCGAGGTTTTTTTTTATATTTAGAGTTGCATAGTCTGATGGTTTTGCGTTTTTTGTAATTTTTCTGAGATAAATATATTAAATTGATCGTTATAATCTACCTTATTTCAGGTTGAAGTCACTTTTATTTCAAATGGATAAGTTTTGAGATATTTGAAATTCAATCATGTAAACTTAGTTTTGGCAAGCACGCCAAAACTCTGGTAAGAAGTGGAGGGGCGGAGTATGTTGTAAAATTTTCTGATATAATGGCATGAGGATATATGTGAAACAACTATAATAAATTGCAACTTGTCTATATAATGGTAAATGGTGATATATAAAATCCAAAGGCATATGAGGGATATGTGGAGTTGGTAAACTATTACTCATTAGGTATAGAAATTGTATAGTAAAATAGTCTTTGGAGGAGTGTCACTTCTTAGATAAGTCTTTGGAGGAGTCACCTCACATACCCCCTCCCCCCCATGGTGTTATTTATGGATCATTGGCCACCACAAGGCACTGTAGCCAGCATAACAAGGCCTTGGATACAACAGATTGAACTCTGATTGGTGGATCAAACCATGTGACCACTGCCATCTTGGATTCTAGAAACCTATATAAGATAATAAATCAAGGAGTCTCACCCTCCTACTTTCACTCTTTACCTACTTTCCTTCATTACCTGTATTGATTTCTCTTGGCTTGTCCACACCACCCACACCACCAGCCGGCGACTTTACAATAGGCTTCAACAGTAACACGTTCTATCAAATTGTCTCAGTGTTCCCTTCTATGTGGCAATAAATGCTTAATATGTGCATCAATATCTATCTAAGTTAGATATGTAGAGTTAAATCTATATAATTATCTTGGTTTTCAAAATTTGATGCTTCATCGGACTATGCAGCTTTAATATTCTCCTGAAGTTGTATAATCCGATAAAACCATACAATTTTTTAAAGCAAAACAATTAGCAAGGTTGGTGCTCTTCTTTTTCTTGAAGATTTATACTGCGTATCATGGATGAGTCTGAATAGACTTTTTTTCACCATTAAAGAGTTTGTCGATAGAAAACCCGAGTTTATACGTTTACCGACCCAAGGGATCTTTAAGCTCCCACACCACATAGACATGGTATGAGAGCAACTGGCTTTTGATGACAATGTAAGTTATACACAGCCGTGGAAATCCAACTTGGCAGAGGTCGGGGCATGGGGAATCGAACGACCGACCTTCAGATTAGGAGTCTGACCTATAAAAAAAGTCACACACTCTAACTACTCCACCACAGAGAACACCATTAAAACAATATGTGTTGCTACATGGAAGGGTTACTTAGTTAATGTAATAGCACCTGTTACAGCTGAAGCATATGGGGGTAAGAGTTTTGATAAGCACACCAAAATTAATCCTGAATGTTTCCACTTCAAATATCTCCAAAGTTAGCCATTTTAAATCAAAATTACTTCAAGCAATTGCAAGGTCGACTAAAAAAAAAAAGCTGCTTACAGGTTAGGAAAAAATTTGAAAATTAAAAAAAAACTAATATAGAAACTACTAACAGCCAAAACCGCAAAGGTTGGCCCGAGAAAGATCAGGTAAAGACTCCTGAGTGTGGGACCAGACCAATCCAGTATCACAGCTGTCCAGCGTTGAAAACAAGCACCCTCACGGGAGCTTATATGTTATGGGCAGAATAAAAAACTTGTCACAAAAAAAAAAAAATCAACCTAATATATGTATCTCGGATAATGATAGAAGATCAAAACCATGGGACTATGCAGCTTTAATGTGAAGGTGTTTGCAGATATTGGCGCGTTGTGTTTGTTTGTTGTTGTTTTACGTCCTAGCAACATCTAAGGTCATATCAGGACGGGGCGCGGTGTGTGATTAGGAGTAACAGCAGAATGAATCCCCTGCCCCACCCCCTCCCTACAGTCCGTATTGATCAGCTTTAACCGAGTCTCCCTTTGGGGGTACGGTCGGTGCTGAATGGGTGGGTGGGTGGGTGTGAGTGAGTGCACATGTGTGGGTAGTTGAGTGGGTGGGTGAATGAGTGAATAAGGATGGGTGGGTCGATGAGTGTACATCTGCGGGTGAGTGGGTTGATAGGTGAGTGTGTGTGTGAGTGGGTTGATGGTTGAGTGTGCATGTGTGAGTGAGTAGGTGCATGAGTGCGCATGTGTGAGTGGGTTGATGGGTGAGTGAGTAGGTGTGTGAGTGCGCATGTGTGAGTGTGTCTGTGTGAGTGAGTAGGTGTGTGAGCGTGCATGTGTGAGTGTGCCTGTATGAGTGAGTAGGTGCATGAGTGCACATGTGTGAGTGCACCTGTGTGAGTGAGTAGGTGCATGAGTGCACATGTGTGAGTGTGCATGTGTGAGTGAGTAGGTGCGTGAGTGTGCATGTGGCAGTGGGTTGATGGGTGAGTGAATAGGTGTGTGAGTGCGCATGTGTGAGTGCACCTGTGTGAGTGAGTAGGTGTGTGAGTGCACATATATGAGTGCACCTGTGTGAGTGAGTAGGTGTGTGAGTGTGCATGTGTGAGTGCGCCTGTGTGAGTGAGTAGGTGCATGAGTGTGCATGTGTGAGTGCGCCTGTGTGAGTGAGTAGGTGTGTGAATGTGCATGTGTGAGTGTGCCTTTGTCAGTGAGTAGGTGTGTGAGTGAGTGCTCATGTGTGAGTGGGTTGATGGGTGAGTGAGTAGGTATGTGAGTGCGCATGTATGAGTGGGTTGATGGGTGAGTGAGTAGGTGCATGAGTGTGAATGTGTGAGTGTGCCTGTGTGAGTGAGTAGGTGCGTGAGTGTGCATGTGTGAGTGGGTTGATGGGTGATTGAGTAGGTGCGTGAGTGTGCATGTGTGAGTGCACCTGTGTGAGTGAGTAGGAGATGAGTGCGCATGTGTGAGTGGGTTGATGGGTGAGTGAGTAGGTGCATGAGTGTTCATGTGTGAGTGTGTCTGTGTGAGTGAGTAGGTGCGTGAGTGTGCATGTGTGAGTGGGTTGATGGGTGAGTGAGTAGGTGCGTGAGTGTGCATGTGTGAGTGTGCCTGTGTGAGTGAGTAGGTGTGTGAGTGTGCATGTGTGAGTGTGCCTGTGTGAGTGAGTAGGTGCGTGAGTGTGCATGTGTGAGTGCATTGATGGGTGAGTGCACCTGTGTGAGTGAGTAGGTGTGTGAGTGTGGATGTGTGAGTGTGCGTGTTTGAATGAGTAGGTGTGTGAGTGTGCCTGTGTGAGTGGGTTGATGGGTGAGTGCGCTTGTGTGAATGAGTAGGTGTGTGAGTGCATCTGTGTGAGTGGGTTGATGGGTGAGTGTGCATGTGTGAATGAGTATGTGTGTGAGTGCACCTGTGTGAGTGGGTTGATGGGTGAGTGAGCATGTGTGAGTGAGTAGGTGTGTGAGTGCACCTGTGTGAGTGGGTTGATGGGTGAGTGCACCTGTGTGAGTGAGTAGGTGTGTGAGTGTGGAGGTGTGAGTGCACGTGTGTGAGTGAGTAGGTCTGTGAGTGCGCATGTGTGAGTGGGTTGATGGGTGAGTGCACCTATGTGAGTGAGTAGGTGTGTGAGTATGGATGTGTGAGTGCACGTGTGTGAATGAGTAGGTGTGTGAGTCCACCTGTGTGAGTGGGTTGATGGGTGAGTGCGCATGTCTGAGTGAGTAGGTGGGTGAGTGCGCCTGTGTGAGTGGGTTGATGGGTGAGTGCACATGTGCAAGTGAGTAGGTGTGAGTGCACCTGTGTGAGTGGGTTGATGGGTGAGTGCGCATGTGTGAGTGAGTAGGTGTGTGAGTGCACCTGTGTGAGTGGATTGATGGGTGAGTGCGCATGTCTGAGTGAGTAGGTGGGTGAGTGCGCCTGTTGTGAGTGGGTTGATGGGTGAGTGTGCTTGTGTGAGTGAGTAGGTGTGAGTGCGCCTGTGTGAGTGGGTTGATGGGTGAGTGTGCATGTGCGAGTGAGTAGGTGTGTGAGTGCGCCTGTGTGAGTGGGTTGATGGCTGAGTGCGCATGTGTGAGTGAGTAGGTGCGTAAGTCGGACTGGTTGGCTCAGGGTCAGGATAATGTGGGAAATGAGGTCATGGTGCTGGGGGCCTGGTCTCCCAATGGGGCAGCACTATAAAGTCACCATGAGTGGGCACTGTCACAGATCAGTGCTGGCGCTGATATGACCTTAGATGTTGCCAGGACGCAAAAGTCCAAAAACCAATCATGTTATTCAGAGAAATAAAACCACTCAAACGCGCAAGCAAAAATGTAAGAATTTAAGAGAGGGTGTGTGTAGGGGTGGGTGGGGGGGGGCTACTGATGCAAAACAACTGCGACGCCTGCCACTCATTTTGTCCAACGTATTGTATTCTGGTACAGGTGGATCCCATTAGGTGGCGCGTCATACACACTGACGTTATTATTCACAGTGAGCCAACAGAATGCGAACTTCACGATGCAAGTGCATAATGACATAAACAGCCCACCCAACAACCCTTTGAGAAATCTTTCAGTGGATAACTACTGCAGCGCCACTTTTATATGGTGCTAAACCCTGTTGTTGGAATGTAATACCATTGCCATAGTCTATCCACCACTCGGTGGCACCAGATGGGATGGCTGAATGAGTTGAGTGTCCCTCTACTGTTTTGGGAGATCAGGGGATCCGAACTCATGGGATCGTTGGTTCGAACCCCGGTCGAGTCAAACCAATGAATTAAAAATTGATACTTATCGCTTCCTTGCGAGGCGCTCTGCATTATTAGGACAGGGCAATGAATGGTGTGCTCAGTGTCAGGATAATGTGACTGAGTGGGATATCAGGTCATGGTGCTGGTGGCCTGGTCTCCCAGTCGGGCAGCACTATTCATTTGCCATGAGTGTGCACTGTCACAAGTCGGTACCCGTCCTGATATGACCTTAGATGTTGCTAGGACGTAAAACAACAACAGTCGGTGGTGCTGCAATAACTTGAATCATCAAAGAATAAATTTGACAATGACTATTTGATATTTAATACGATTAATTGAATGCTATTTGTGTTATTCCTGCACTTTCGCTGGTTCTGGGTCTGGTACAGTTATCTCTGCTCACCACCCCATATATCGCTCACATTTTTTTAATGTGATGTATATCTTATTATGTCCCGTCCTAATATGACCTTAAATGTTGATAGGACGTAAAACAACAACAAACAAACAAATCTTATTATGCAAGTTTAAAGGCATGGAAGGTAATTACTTTGATTATATTATATCCACTGATTATATGATGTTCTCCCTCCTGTACCTCTCACTCATGACCTGTGGTGCCATTACCGGCTTTTCCTGTCTCTAAAGCCCCTGTCACACCTCGCCGGACTGAATTGTCTAGTCTGGTGGTGTTCGGGCGTGATAAGTATCAAAATGTATTAAAATGTGTAAAAATGTTGCGATATCGGGTCTAAGGCCGCGGGAAGAACGGACATGAAACAGACATGAAACGGACATGAACGGATAGCCAACGGATGGTAGGCAGACTAAACGGACTCAAACTGGACAAGAACCATAGATGTCAATCCAGCGGCATCCGTTCCAAGTTTTCTGCATGTTCAAAACTTGTAACGGATCGGGCCAGATATCAACGGATATCAACAGATATGCAATGGATATGCAATGGACACAAACTGGACTTTGCTGGATATCAACAGATTTTTGTCGGTTTCTTTCCGTTTCCTCAATCCGGCGAGGTGTGACAGGGGCTTAATGGATGCGGGAACCTCACTCCCACCGGAGAATTTGTTCATCCTAATCCTACATGTATAGTATATATTTTTCATTTGCTCAAAGTTATGTTATTGTTACCTCACTGTCTTAGTCATAGCCGTGTTGGAGGTTGAGCAGAGTTGAGTGACTTTTCCAATCATACTCGCTGGACTTTTCTGCTTTAACAATATTCATCGATTAATCAGGAAAGCTACAGACAATCACTTTCCCATTCCGCTGCCCCTTGCCCTCTCCTAGTATTTCCGAGCGCCAAGCTAGGTAGTGACAAGAATACAATTGCTAAGTCATTGTTTTGAGTCAGCCGCTTTCGAATTCTACGACTTGCCACTGAGAGAGAGAGATAGTGTGCGATCGATAAACCTATTTGGTCATCCTGAGTGTTTATGCAGAATAGACAAATCCAGTGACACTTGCAAACATGCCTGTATTATTTATATTACAATGTGTTATGTGTATAGAAAGAAAGACTAACAAAGTTATCAGTTGAAAGAAGTCTGGCTGAACCCAGAAAGAACCCCTCCCCCCACTTCCCTCCCCCCCCCCCCCACATAAATCAATTTATGAAAATAAAAAGTCTAAGCGAGTGAGGCCCTGTGCGGGAAGGTGCAGCCACGCGTGACCTCTCCCGAGCCGTCTTTGCGGCATTGGCTGCAGGTGGGCTGTTGTCCAAGGCGCTCATGGCCAGGATAGTATATGTACGTAGCATTGAGCAGTGAGCAAAACCAAGCCATAGTTAAAGCTGCATAGTCTGATGAAATATCAAATTCAGTATTGTCTGTTTACGATACTGTGAATGAAAGCACTATCATGCCACCACTCCTTGCCTCGTCGTCAAGTATCCACCTCCTACAATAATATTTGGAATATTTCTGAATATTGAATACATGGCAGTTCTCGTACAGAGAGCCTATATACTGGGTTATAGTCGGGACAAGCTCAGTATTGCCTCTTGTATATTTACTATGATTTCCACTCTAACACTCCATTCTCAAAATGCTCTCTCCAACAACATGATAATTATGCAATTCACAACAAAATAGGCATACAAACCTGTGAAGGGAAACTATGCGCCTAACCACTCCGTAATGTAATGGTCTAATCAATACACATGTATGTATCTAAGTATGTATGTATACAACATATAACTACTATCTTATAGGTGACTTGTCAAACTATACCATATGTAAGTCTTGGAATGATTAATATTGTTATTTCAGCTGACTTGAGCTAGCTGCTGATGACAATATCAGACTACATATACATATATTGTAAATAACTGTATTGGCACATGGCTGGAAGACCAGTGCCACAGCACTGACAAAAAGACTTTATTCAATGAATAAACTATATTTACAACAACAAAAAAGAAAAAAAAGAACACCCCCTCTGGAGCCAGGGGCAATAACTAATAATGTGAGTAGCAGCTCATTATGCAGAATTTTCCGTGGGAAAATGTCTTATATGGGGATGTTCACCACGAACCCGCCCTCTGAAAGCAATGGCAAGAACTACTAATGTGAATAGCAGCTATTATGCAGAATATTCTGCGGGAAAATATCTTATATGGGGATTTTCACCACCAACCCGCCCTCTGACGGCAATGACAAGAACTAATAATGTGAGTAGCAGCTCACTATGCAGAATGTTCCGTGGGAAAATGTCTTATATGGGGATTTTCACCACAAACCCGACCTCTGACGTCAATGACAAGAACTACTAATGTGAGTACCAGTTCCCAGTGCGGCATGCTCTGCGGAAAAGGTTTTATAGAGGACTTCCACCACCAACCCGCCCGCCCTCTGATGGCAGTGGCAAGAACTGATGCTGTGGCTAGTGACTCATTATTCAGCGTACTACATGGCAACGATTAGCACCACCAACCCAATCTATCTTCTGAGGACAGTGGGAAGAAGTAAGACGGGTTGCAGCACACTGTGCATCATGCTCCGTTGAAAATGTCCTCTGATGGCAATGGCAAGAACAAATGGACAGTTCAATCGGATGCCTGCTCTGTGGAAAAGGGTATTATATGGGATTTCCGCAACCACCCCGCGCCGCCTTTAGCATGAACTTTAATACAATGTAAAGGCCCTGTCACACTACGACGTAACGACGTCAGCATAGGGAGAACGTGAAAAACATTGAACTTCTCGGCATAGTATGCAAATTTGGGCACAAGTTGAACATGGATGCAGCATAGTTGACGAGAGCGTAATGTCGGTAAAGCATAGTGATAGCGTCATTCAATGAGAGAGGACAATGTCATTACGGTCACAGAACGTTATGTACGTTATTCCATCGCCAGAACTATGTTACGTGACATTACATACGTCATGACACAGTGGAGAAATGCTGAATGTACATTGAACATACATTGGACGTATGTATGGCATATGTTCTCCTGAAGTTCCCATTACGCCGTGTGGACGTTTCCACCGGCTTTAATGTGGGTCAACGTAGTGGAACGTAGTGAGCAGCATTTGACTAACGTCCATTTAACGTCATTGACGTTCGCGGAACATGTACAGAATGTACGGCGAACGTAAACCCTTACATTCGAGTTACGTCAAAAGTTTTGAACAGGTTCAAAACCTTGATGTGCGCCGACGTAACACGATGTAACGTGACGTAGCTCGACGTCAGTCTAACGTCATTCTGATGTCATCATAACGTAACCCAACGTACATCAACGTAATGATGAAACGTGACCACATCAGGCTCACGTTGGCTCATTACCTGGTAGTGTGACAAGGGTATAACATTGGTTCCTTGGCTGGAAGATCACCACATTGGGGACGCCATACTGTGGGTGACCTTACTACATATGTTTCTGATAATACAACTCAACACGATTCAAGCCTGTTGCACCCTCCGACGGCAGTGACAAGAACTAATATTGTGGGTAGCATCTAGCTCACCAAGCAAGCTCCGGAGCCGAGGGGGGAAAGGTCTACTGGATCATGCTAGGTCCCACGCTACATAGCTGCTCGACTGCGGGTGCACTGGCTGCGCATCTATTATTGGCTGTATTGCTGATCACTGATTAAGTCAGCATAACAACCCAACCCCTCCCGCTTCCTCCTCCCGACTGTCACCCGACCTGCTGTAATCTCAGAGGCTTCCGCCTCCGCTACCGTCGCCGTCGCCGCCGCCGCCGCCGGGGCAGCCCCCGGGCTCGGCTCCTGATTCTAACCCCACCGGCACCCCGGCCGGAGGCAAGCCGAGCTCAGGCGCCCGGACCTCCCCACGTGTCTTCTGCATTGGTTCACGCCGCAACCCGCTAGGTAGCGGGTCAAGCGCCGCTCCCATGACCTCATTAGCGCCTCACTCTGGTGACAACCGACCATGTGACCCGAACCCGATGCTTCCGCTGCCAGACGCCGCCTCCAGCGACCCCCCGCTAGGGGGATAGGCGAAGTGGGGGTGGGGGGGGTGTTGGGTTGGGGATTGGGAGCTAGGGAGGGCACATACATTAGATTAGAGAGGTGTGTTGGAGGGAGAGGGTGGGTGGGAGTGGGTGGGTGGGGGGGATTGTGGAGGGGAGAGTACATACATTTGGTTTCAGAGAGCAGTTTGGAGAGGGGAGAATTGAATGGGAAGGGTACATACATTAGGTTTGAGAGGGTGTGTCGGGGGAGTGGGGAGAGTGAGAGAGGTAGGTTACATATATTAGGTTAGAGAGGGGTGTGTTTGGGGAGTGGGGAGAGTGAGGTGGTAGGTTACATACATTAGGTTAGAGAGGGGTGTGTGGGGGAGTGGGGGGAGTGAGAGGGGTAGGTTACATATATGAGGTTAGAGAGGGTATGTGTTGGGGAGTGGGGAGAGTGAGGTGGTAGGTTACATACATTAGGTTAGAGAGGGGTGTGTGGGGGAGTGGGGGGAGTGAGGGAGTGACGGGCTTGGGGGATTGGGAGGGTCCATGTTTACATTCGGGTAGAGAGGTGTGGTGGGGAGAGTAGGGAGAGGGTTTATACATTGGTTTACAGAGGTGTCGCGGGTGGGGTCTATGTGGGGTGTGGGAAAGAGGGAGAGGTAATCATGCCTGATTCCTGGCATGTGCATGCACGCGCGCATGCGCAGGTGGTGCTTTGCCCGCAGGTAGAGAGCGGATGGCCGATCTTATGTATCGGGTTACGACTTGCATCTTCTCTTGAAGAAATGCATTTGTTGAAGGGGGTTGGAGAGGTGCAGGTGAAACTGGGTTATTACAAATTGAATCTACAGCATATGAAAGCTCTTATTCTCATTCCTCTGGCTTTCCATGTGTTTTTTCACTCAGCCCCCCCCCCCCCCAAAGCTTAAAATATAGATTTTCAGCGAGTATTGTTTATAGTTTAAAAGCTCTTGAAGAGTCCAGGTGCAAAATCCTGTAAGCGACGATGCGAAAATATAGTTAAAATAAAAGATGTTTACCTGAAGCTAATTTTAATTCTCATTAGTTCCAGTTTTCTTGTGATGAAATGATTATGGAGCGAAGACCAACAAAAATAGGAATACATTTTTCGAAGGTCAGATTCCAATATTTATCTCAATTTTCGGATTGGCGCTTATGGGGATTTTACGGCTGAACTCTTCATTTGTTAATCCTATACGGATATTGTCCGCTTCTCACCAATGGCGAGAATTGCACCCTGTATGGATATTAGAAGAGTTCAGGCGCAAAACCCCATAAACGCCAATCCAAAAATTGTATTAAAATGAAAGATCTTTTCCCGAAAATAATTTTAATTCTCACGAATTCCACTTTTCGTGTGATGACATGATTATCCAGCAATGAACAAAAAGTAAGAATGCAAACAAATTAAATTGTTGAAGGTTTGATTCCAATGTTTATCCTCATTTTTGGATTGGCGTTTACGGGGTTTTGCGCCTGAACTCTTCATTTTAACAATGGTGCGCGAACTAGATGGAAACAAATTTTAATATTATCACATAATCCTACTGATATAGCTGCATGGCTTGTAAGTAGTTATTCTTAGATAGTATTATGGGAGTGAGGAAAATGGGTAACATTGTGCCTAGAACAGGTTTCGAACCCGCACTTCTTGACATTCCAGGGCTAGCATGCTAACCATTACACTACCTAGGCTCTCTGACGCAATCACCCTATCCCTACCTACCTGTCTATGGGACTTCTTGCCTAAGAAGTCAGTACAGACCACTTACTACACTCCGTAATAGACTACATCACGGTTCCAGCGGCACGGTGCATTGTGGGATGCATCAGGGCAAAACAAACCCACAAGAAGCACATGGAACATGCCAATACACTGGTGCAGCTATGAAATGTGCTAGTTTCAGTTCATTTCAGCTCTTGTTTGAAACATAGAATACCAACTAAAAAAATATATATAATAAATTAAGATATTAATCTTTTATCCAGCATTGCATTTACATCAATATAATCTTATGCCATGTGCATTTAGATTTAGACAAATCTAGGCACTCAGACTAGTGCTAGAGCCATGGCCAGAGTCAGTTTTACTTATTTTATTCATGGTTTTATTTATATCCTATGGTTAATGACATATGTAGAAGTAGAAGATGAGTAGGGTTAATCAGATATTGGTTATATATTTCTTTGAAACAAGTTTTTGTTGACATATTTGACATTTTAATATTTAGAACAAGAATTACTTCTGGCTAATCAATAGTGATGTAAACATCACCCTGTAAAGTGACTGAAATTGTATGTCTCTTAGCTCAAAATGCTTAATTACGGAGAGTTGTGTCTTAAACATATTCATTATAATATTATATTGCATCCTTCCATCCATGTTTGTGCGAAATTGTTATGTAGTTCTATTTATTTTGAATAAAATGGCAGTTTTTCCCTACGTGTATCGGCAAACTCAATGGCCGTATGCCTTTGCTTTGCTCCCAGCGCCGCTTTCAGCGCATGCCCACTCAGAACCGTGATCTCTTCTATTGTAAGTCTTTTAAATGGTTTGGATACATAGAAGCAATACACTTTCACATATACACACAGGGTAGGTTCAACAAGTATACACCACATAGCTTGTACAGTATCTTGGTCACAACACCAGTGTCATTGGGGTAATGAAAATAGGAAATATTACATCTAGAGCAGGATTTGAACCCACAATCCTTGCCAATCTGGGACTAGTGTGCTAACCATTAGACTATCACCCTATACATGCCTAGCTGTCTACGTTGCTCCTTGCCTCAGAGGTCAAGCTAGACTACTACAGTAGTTATGCTAGGCCAAATTGACTGATGGAAGCATAAGATTTTCGAAACCAAAACACTCCCTTAGATTGGGTCTTATATATTTAACTTGGTGCACTTATTGAGTATTTGCTGTTGCATAAAAGCAAATACTAAGTAAAGTTAATAGCATTTCACCACACATACTGACATTAATTTGGCATTTTTTCCACTTCAAATATCTCTAAAATTAGATATTTATAATCAAAGTTATTTCAAACTAACATAAGGTAGAATGTAACTATCAACCTGATATATTTACCAACAACAACAAATTGGCTAAAACTCAAAATCATTGGACTGAACAATTTAAGTATATTTATGATAGGATAAATATAAAATTTCATTCATTCCTAACCCATCCTGGCAGTAACCATATATAAGAACTTATGCACATATAAATTAATGGAAGTTCTAACTAGTTATAATGCTAGGGATGGATAGGGTGATTGCATCAGGGAGCTTAGGTAATGTAATGGTTAGCAATGTAATGGTGTTCTCTGTGGCGAAGTGGTTACAGGGTCTGACTTTTTTCTAGGTCGGACTCCTAATCTGAAGGTTAGTGGTTCGATTCCCCATGCCCCCACCTCTGCCACTTTGGATTTCCACCGTTGTGTATAACTTACAGCGTCATCAAAAGCCAGTTGCTCTCATACCATGTCTATGTGGTGTGGGAGGTTAAAAATCCCTTGGGTCGGTAAAAGTGTAGGCTCGGGCTTTCTATCGACAAACTGTCTAATGGTGAAAACAAGTCTATTCAGACTTATCCATGATAGGCAGTATAAATCTTCAACAACAAAAAACAAAAAAATGCTAGCGCTGGAATGACTAAAAGCATAGGTTCGAATCCTGCTCTAGGCGCGATATTCTCTCTGTCTGACGCTGATGGTGATTCCCACACCTGGCATCCAACATCATGACAATCTTCCTGCATTCTGTGTCAATAAGATATATGCTGCATAAGAATGATATGAGTATAATAACTCGGAATATCCCTCCTTTCCCCTAGCACTCACTCAGTCCATGGACTGACGGAGTCTGGGCTAGTCATCTACTGCTCCAGCATCTCCAACCTCAGCTCTGATGGTGGCACCACCACCCACTTCACACTTTAACCGCCACTCACTGCACCGCTGAAAATAATATATATATATATGGATAGTGACAGGACTATAGATATAATAACAAGGGAGTGATTAGTGGCTCTTCCATTTACCTCCACAGCATTTGTGATCTCACCGGTAACCATGGGTATTTACTAGGTTTCACGCTACCTCCATCACTCCACCCACTTAGCAACACAGGTCCATTTGCCACTCTCGATCACAAGTGTGCATGTATATATATATATATATATATATATATATATAACTTCTGAGTGAGTGGAGTGTGAAGCCCCACGCAGGAGGGAAATGAGTGGAGCATGCTGGGTAATCCCCCGCAACACCCCAGGGAGGGGGGGATGAGCAGTACACTACAGGGCTTATTACACACGATAACGGGCTTATCCCTCTCCAGATAATATAGATACATATATCTATGTACTTAAGCACCATGCACTATTTGACTGGCTCAGTATTATAGTGATATTGCGAATAAAGCCGAAGCGCAAAACTGCCTCTAACAAAATTGATAATTAACAGATGCAATCAATACTGACAGTACAGGCTATCGGATCTCTCCAAGCCGCTAACAGGTTCAATGCGCTGGCACAGAGGCCACTTTGTGTCTGTCTGAAGGGTATTTGTTACTCCATGAATTCATGCGCACCATTCCCTTTGCACACCTGAGCCGGTACACGTGTCACAGGTACCACTTTGAGGTTGACAGAGTCCCACAAACAGGCATTCTCTGACTACACTCAGCTGTGCCATTGCTCCCCGTGATGTCTTCTGACAGTTATCCAATACTCCTATTATCGCTCAAATCATGTATTCTCATAGCCACCACTACTCCTAGTATCGCTCACACCAGGTCTTCTGGCTGCCTCCAATGCCTCTATTATCACTCACACCATATTTTCCGACAGCTACCCAATGCTCCTATCATCGCTCACATAATATTTTTCTACAGCTATCCAATATTCCTACTATCGTTCACACTATGTTTTCTGACCGCTATCAAATACTTTTATCACCTACGTAAGTTAGCTGCCAAAGGAAGGTGCCTTTGTGTGTGGATTGTAATTGACAGAGACATTTAAACCGCCGCGTCAAGGGTGTAACTGATACAATGATAGCACCGATGCTCTCACTGCGTCATTGATGAAGCCATTCAAGCAATTTTAGCCTCACACTCATGACATGTTCTCGGAATGATCTTGGTTGCATGGTTATCAATGATGGATGTGTCAGATACTGAATATTGAGACTATGATGCATCATGGGTCTTTTCATGGTAACTGGAGCCAATGTGTGACATGAGGGCTCCAAATTAATATAGTGTACTTCCATTTTTATTTGCTGAGTAGGTAACTCTTGTCCATGTGTATTCTAATAATGTGAAGGGAGAGATAGTTGAGGTTACCAACCTGTCAGAACTAATTACCAGCCACAAGAGTGGATGTAACATATGAATGATTAATAACAGCAATTATTTAAGAAAGTTTATTGCATGAAACAATTAATTGTTATGCTGTGACCCCCTAAATACAGAAATGCGCTATAAAGAAATCTTGACAGGAAAATTATATTCTTCCCAATTTTGGGTTGTGGATAAAAGGGAACACCAACAAAAAGAGGGGACTATTACAGGCGAGTATCAGGAACCACCCAGTCGGCATTGTCACATCTGTTCCATCCTTTTTTGTTGTACATTAGTTGATTAAGTGGGGGAGGGGATTTCAATTACAGACAATAGACTACATCACCATTCCAGCGGCGCGGTGCATTGTGGGATGCATCAGGGCAAAACAAACCCGTGAGAAGCACATGGCACATGCTAATACACTGGGTGCAGCTATGAAATATGCTAGTTTCAGCTCATCTCAGCTCTTGTTTGAAACATAGAATACCAACTAAAAAAATATATATAATAAATTAAGATATTAATCTTTTATCCAGCATTGCATTTACATCAATATAATATGCACATCGTATGCTATGTCCCTTTAGATTTAGACAAATATGGGCACTCAAACTAGTGTTAGAGGCATAGCCAGAGTCAGTTTTACTTATTTTATTCATGTTTTTATTTATATCCTATGGTTAATGACATATGTAGAAATAGAAAATGAGTAGGGTTAATCAGACATTGGTTATATATTTCTTTGAAACAAGTTTTTGTTGACACATTTGACAATTTAATATTTAGAACAAGAATTACTTATGGCTAATCAATGGTGATGTAAACATCAGCCTGTAAAGTTATTGAAATTGTATGTTTCTTAGCTCAAAATACTTAATTATGGAGAGTTGTGTCTTAAACATATTCATTATATTATTATTTTGCATCCTTCCATCCATATTTGTGCCAAATTGTTATGCATGTTTATTAATTTTGAATAAAATCGAAGGCTGTACGCCTTTGCTTTGCTGCCAACGCCGTGATCCCGTCTATTGGTCTTCATCATTCCACTACTCCTGGCCCTAGCATAGTAATTCTGAATGCCAAAGTAGTTAGCAGCAAGGATAGCATTTTGTCATTGGTTTCACATAAGCCACACCAAAGCCACACACAAGCCACACACAAGCCACACACAAGCCATACCAACGCGCACACGGGAGCCACACGGAAGCCACATGAAAGCCACCCAGAAACCACCTAGAAATTATATAGAAGCCACATTGAAGTCAAAGGGAAGCCACCTAGAAGCCACATGGAAGCCACATGGAAGGCACACAGAAGCCACCCAGAAGCCACCCAGAAGCCATGCAGAAACCACACAGAAGCCACATTGAAGCCACATTGAAGCCACATTGAAGCCACATTGAAGCCACATTGAAGCCACATGGAAGCAATATAGAAGCCATATAGAAGCCATGGTTAACAAACACAAACCTAGACAGCGGTCATGCAGAAGCTACAACCATGTTATCATATGGAAACCACTGCGAATTAATAAAGAACAAAGAAGCCATGTAGAAGGAACTGTGAATTAACACAGCACACAGATGCCACACGCAAACCACTGCGAATTAACACAGAAAACGACATAGGTGATTTAATAACCATGTAGAAGCCACTGTGAATTAACACAGCAAGCAGATGACACATTGAAGCCACTGCCAAGTAATACAGAAAACGACATAGGTGATTTAATAACCACGTAGAAGGCACCGTGAATTAACACAGCACACAGATGCCAGACGGGATGGCTGAATGAGTTAGAGCGTCCGTCTTCCGTGCTGGTAGATCGTGGGGTCGTGGGTTCGAACCTTGGTCGAGTCAAACCAATGACTTAAAAATTGATACTTGTCACTTCCTAGCCAGACGCTCGGCATTTTTAGGACAGGGCAAGGACTGGTGTGCTCAGTGTCAGGATAATGTGACTGAGTGGGATACCAGGTCATGGTGCTGGCGGCCTGGTTTCCCAGTGCGACAGCACTATAAAGTCACCATGAGGGCGCACTGTCACAAGTCGGTACCCATCCTGATATGACCTTAGATGTTGCTAGGATGTAAAACAACAACAAACAACAAAACACAGATGCCACATTGAAGCCACTGCCAAGTAACACAGAAAACGACATAGGTGATTTAGAAGCCATGTAGAAGCAAGTGTGAATTAACACAGCACGCAGATGTCATATTGAAGCCACTGCGAATTAACACAGCAAACGACATAGGTGATTTAGAAGCCATATAGAAGCAACTGTGAATTAACACAGAAAACGACATAGGTCATTTAGAAGCCATGTAGAAGCAAGTGTGAATTAACACAGCACACAGATGCCCCATTGAAGCCACTGCGAATTAACACAGCAAACGACATAGGTGATTTAGAAGCCATGTAGAAGACACTGTGAACTAACATAGCACACAGATGCCATATTGAAGCCACTGCCAAGTAACACAGAAAATGACATAGGTGATTTAGAAGCCATGTAGGATCCACTGTGAATTAACACAGAAAACGACATAGGTGATTTAGAAGCCACGTAGAAGCCACAGTGAATTAACACAGAAAACGACATAGGTCATTTAGAAGCCATGTAGAATCCACTGTGAATTAACACAGAAAACGACATAGGTCATTTAGAAGCCAGGTAGAAGCCACTGTGAATTAGCACAGCACGCAGATGCCATACTAAAGCCACTGCCAAGTAACACAGAAAATGACATAGGTCATTTAGAAGCCATATAGAAGGCACTGCCAAGTAACACAGAAAACGACATAGGTCATTTAGAAGCATTGTAGAAGCCACTGTGAATTTACACAGAAAACGACATAGGTAATTTAGAAGCCATGTAGAAGCCACTGGGAATTAACACACAAAACAAGAGAGGTCATTTAGAAGCCATGTAGAAGCCATTGCGAATTAACAGAGGACACAGAAACCATATGGAAGCCACTCCGAATTTACGCAGAACAGATAAATCCTGTAAAAACCATTGTCAATAAATGCAGAACACGGAAGCCATATGGAAGTCACTGCAAATCAACACAGAAAACAGAGGCCATACAGAAGTCACAGTGAATTAAAGTTGCATAGTCCGATGAAAATATCAAATTTTCAAAACCAAAACAATTATCTAAATTTGATTCTACATATCTAACTTAGGTACTGGTGCACTTACTAAACATTTGTCACCAGACAGAAAGGAATACTGAGGCAATTGAATAGAAACTGTTACTGCAGAAGCCTCTGGGGCCAAAGTTTTGACAAGCTTGCCAAAATTAATTTTGCATGGTTCCACTTCAAATATCTCAAAAGTTAGCCATTTAAAATAAAAGTTCCTTCAAGCTAAAGTAAGGTACATAATAATGATCAACCTAATGTATTTATTTCAAAACCATCGGACTATGCAGCTTTAACATAGAAAACATAAGCCATATGGAAGCCATTGGAATCAACACAGAAAACAGAAGCCACATGGAAGCCATTGCAAATTAACGCAGAACACAGAAGCCTCATAGAAACAACTGCAGAATTAATGCAGAACAAAAGAAGCCATGTAGAAGACAATGCGAATTGGCACAGAACACAGAATCCACATATGGAAGCCACTGCAACTTAACAGAGACCACATAAGCCATCTAGAAGCCATACATATACAGCCCACACAAAGGCGCCCAACGCGAATCTCCATGAAGCATGCTCGTCACAGTAGGAAGTGACAAGCGTCCGCCTTATTCAGATTCAGCTGCTGTTTTGTTGGTAAGCCGGTTTGGTGAGCATAGCGAAGTGTGCCCGAGCTGCTCCCTGAGTGGCTCCACTCCCCGGCTCGCTGCAGCCCGAGTCGCCGGCTCTCAACACAACAGAGCCCGGGGGAGGGAGGAGGGGTGGACCGGGGTGGTGGTGGTGGTGGTGGGTTGGGGGGTCGGAGAGTGGAGGGAGAGATGGGCAAGGTGCTCCCATTGTGACGACCTTGTTACCCCAGGCCTTGCTCGGTTCCTACAACTAACCCCACGCGCAATACACCGGCCATTACTATTTCTTCTTCCGTTTTTTTTGTGTGGGTGGCAGTACCCCCCAAAATATATCGATATTTACACGAAAGTTTTACAGCAGCAAAGCCGCAAAAGAGAACATGCTTCAAGCCATGAGCTCTATCACCATACAATATATATATATATATGAGCCTGTCTCAAAAGGTGATAACTCTTCTTTTTTTTCCATTGTAATGATTGACACAAAACAGCACAGAAACGGTTACACTGAAAACACAAGGACATTTCCTTCAAATCAATATGTATTCTATTGGGATTATGAAGCACCATGTAAAAAACAAATCAGTTTATCCTGAGCAAATGCATAAGCAGATAGTATGTTGATCCTTACAATGGACAAAGTTTTGTCCCATATTGCTTAGCACCTTTTGAGACAGTCTCATATACCTTGTATTTAGAACCTACATCTTAGAGTGAAGTTAAGTAATCTTACATAGTTCAAGGAGTTAATTTTAGTTCATTAGTTGCAATTCCAATAAACCTCACTCGCAATATAACTGACCACATTGTTTTTCTTTTCCTTTTAATTTACTTTTTAGTTGGGGGCTGACATTGGATGACAATCCCCACAAAAAGCCGACACCATTCACCACGACAAAACCGAATAAAATATGAAAGGAAACAGAAACTAGCACAGGAAACGAATCAGTCACATGATAATAATATACAAGTCAATTGTACTTATAGGCAGACGCCAAATTTGTACCTCTGTTCTAAATTTAGAATATATTTAGAATAGAGGTACACAATTTCTTGGTGGTGTTCTCTGTGGCGGAGTAGTTAGAGAGTCTGACTTTTTTCGAGGTCGGACTCCTAATCTGAAGGTCACTGGTTCCATTCCTTGTGCCCCCACCTCCGCCAATTTGGATTTCCACCGCTGTATATAACTTACAACGTCATCAAAGGCCAGTTGCTCTCATACCATGTCTATGTGTTGTGGGAGGTTAAAAATCCCTTGGGTCAGTAAAATTGTAGGCTCTGGGTTTCTATCGACAAACTGTCTAATGGTGAAAACAAGTCTATTCAGACTTATCCATTATAGGCAGTATAAATCTTCAAGAAAAAAGAAAAATATAGATGACTGAGGCATTGTTACATGTACGACTTACAAGCATAACAAATATGTAACTGTTCTTCTACATGTGAGACAATATTATATGTTGGACTTCCAACTGGAAGCCAAATTTAAACCCTTCTTCTACATCTGAGGCTATATTACACGTATGACTTACAACCAGAAGCCAAATTGAAACCTCTGTTCTACATCTCAGGCCATATTATATGTCAGACTTACAACCAGAATCCAAATTTAAACATCTGCTCTACATTTAAGGTTACACTACATGTAGAATTTACAACCAGAAGCCTAATTTAAACCTCTATTCTACTCATGAGGCTATATTCTGTGTAGGCGTAGCTTTGATTTAGTTTAAATTTTGTTTATACGAGTTAATTTAGTTAATAGCGGGGAACATGCACAAATTGCTACTAACTGAAGTTGAGGTTGTCCCTCCTCCCCTCACATACACACCCGCCCACTCACCGCCTGTCTCCCCTCTACCCCGCATCCACCCACCTCCCCTCCGACCCCGCCCCACTTCCCCTCCGCCCCGCCCCACCTCCCCTCCGACACCACCGGCCTCCCCTCCGCTTCCCCTCCGCCCACCTCCCCTCTGCCCCGCCTCCACCTATCTCCCATCCACCCACCTCCCTTCCGCCCTGCCTCTGCCCCGCCTCCACCCCACATCCCCTCCACCCCGCCTCCACCACACCTCTCCTCCGCCCCACCTCCACCCACCTCCACTCCGCCCCGCCTCCCCTCCGCCCCGCCCCCTCCACCCCGCCCCCCCCCCGCCCCGCATCCCCTCCGCCCCGCATCCCCTCCAGCCCGCCCCGTCCTCCCCGCCCTCCCCGCCCCGCCTCCAACCAGCTCCCCTCGGCCCCACCTTCCACATCGCCAACCCACCGCTCCGCCCCCGCCGGCCTCCCCTCCGCCCTGCCCGCCCCCCCTCCACCCCGCCTCCACGCACCTTCCATCCGCCCCACCTTCCCCTCTGCCAACCCACCGCCCCGCTCCCGCCGACCTCCCTTCCGTCCCGCCTCCTCCCGGCCGCCGCCCGTCGTAGTCGCCGACTCTTTGTTAGTAGATTGGGCCTGGCCTGCTCACTTAGTCATCAGCTTAATGAATCTGGCGCGGCGGCCCCCTGGCGGCCGGTTATGGAGTTCACATTGTCGCCGACAATGCGCGCCCCCTGCCGGCATTGACGACGACAACTCTGGCGGCGCATACAGGCGACAGGCGCGCGCGTGACGGGTCCCCGGGTCTCCTTTGCCTACAAACACACGCCAATGTACATGGCGCCCCCCGCCCCCAACCCCTAACCTACCCCACCCCGCCCAATCTCCAAGACCACGCCCTGGGGCCCCTATTACCACTCCCCCCAAAATGAAAATCAAAACTGTTTTTACCTTCTTGTGTTTTTTTTTGTTTTTTTAAATAGATATTTCTTTAACAATTACTAATCTGGTCAAATTATAAATTTCTCTTACTCTTAGGTATGCCATGTTTTTTGGTTAATTAAGATTGAGTTGATCATATCTATAACGGGCCTGACCAATCACCGGGAACCAGACGAGATGGCCAAAAGAGTTGAGCGCCCGTTTCCCGCCTTGGCAAATCATGGGGTTCAAACGCTGGTGGAGCCAAAGCAATGACTTAAAAATGTATACTTGTTGCTTCGTAGCCAGCTATTATTACAAATTATTAAGGTAGCGCAAGGACTGGTTGGCTCAGTGTGACAATATTTGACTGAGCAGGATATCAGGTCATAGTGCTGGCAGCCCGGTCTCCCAGTGGGGCAGCACTATTAAATCGCCATGAGTGTGTACTGTCACAAGTTGATACCAGTCCTGATATGACCTTAGATGTTGCCAGGACGAAAAGTCCAGCACCCACCCAACCAATCAATCACCGTTGGTGGCATGGCTAGGCGAAGAACTACTTCCATACTTGTTTGTTTCTTGTTGTTTTACGTTCTAGCAAAATCTATTTCCGTACCTTCTCAGTCTACGCATAAAAACATATGACGCTGGGAAACAAATACAGACTTTCTTGGTTCTAATGCCCGCAGGTTCCTTATGCCTGGTACACACCTACCGTTTGTGCGCACCCACCTACGTATACGATCTAAAACTGCCCGTTTCGCACACAAAAATTGCAAGGTGTGCGCTCCCCGCACACACCTAGCGATTGCGATTCGCGCATAAAACCTCAGTCTTAGGGCTAAAACCGGCCGATTACGATTGCGATTCGTGATTCGAAAAACGAATCGGCCCGTTTTCAGTTTTAAGCGGGTCGGGTCGAGTCGCCGGTTTTAGTGCGCGAATCCTATACGGGAGGTGTGTACTAGACATTACACAGTGAGGGTTAGTGTCCTAGTTCATATTCTCATTTCGGGTTACAGAGCAGATTATATATGTGATGCTTAACGCATTATACAAGTATAAATATGCGTAGGGGTTGTAACCGGTGACCCCCGTCGGTGTCAGTTCCCCCAGTCGCATACCCATATCACTTGTCTCGCTAGATACATTTTGATAGTGGATTCTCTCTAAATATATGTATAATTAATTGTATATGAGACTGTCTCAAAAGGTGCTAAGCAATATGGGACAAAACTGTGTCCATAGTAACAATCAACACACTATCTACGTATGCATTTGCTCAGGATAAACTGATTTGTTTTGTACATGGTGTTTCATAATCCCAATAGAATACATATTGATTTGAAGCAAATGTCCTTGTGTTTTCAGTGTAACCGTTTCTGTGCTTTTTTGTGTCAATCGTTACTATGGGGGGAAAAAACGAAGAGTTAGCACCTTTTGAGACAGGCTCATATATGAATAAAGGAAAAACAATATGAGTGGGTTGAAAATATATATATATATATATATAATCTCTGTTTAGAGGTGAACCACCTCTAGCCTAATAAAAAGAAATCGTCGGCAGAGTAACTATGCGTGGCAAGACAAGTTATAGATACAAATATATATATAGATATATATGTATATATATATATTTATTTACATATTTCCCAACATTTAACTATGTCCTTACATATTTCCAAACTGATCAATGTGTGGATTTAAATGTAGACATATATATAGAGATATACATAGATATATAAATATATATAGATATATATATATATACAATATTTATTTACATATTTCCCAACATTTAACTCTGTCCTTACATATTTCCAAACTGATAAATGTGTGGATTTAGATGTAGATATATATATAGAGATATACATAGATACATATATATATATATATATATATATATATATATAATATTTATTTACATATTTCTCAGCATTTAGCTGTGTCCTTACATATTTCCAAACTGATCAATGTGTGGATTTAAATGCAGATATATATAATATATATATATATATGCATAACTATATATATACATAGATATATATATATATATATATTTATTTACATATTTCCCAACACTTACCTCTATCCTTACATATTTCCAAACTGATCAATAGGTGGCTTTAAATGTATATATATATATATATATATATATATATATATATATATATTTACATATTTCCCAATATTTAGCTCTGTCCTTAGATATTTCCAAAATTCTCAATGTGCGGATTTTTCTTTTTCTCTGGTCGTTGTCTTCATTAGTAATTATGATCGGGCTTATGACAAGCTGAGGAGAGAGTCTATGTACATGTCACTGGTGTGTGCTTAAATGCTGGTAAAGCTAGGAAAGGCGGGGCCGGGGGGGGGCGGGGCCGGGGGGGTTGTGGTGGGGAGGTCACGTGTACATGACCCGATATTGTCGTAATTCCACCGCCCGGCCGTCGTCCTGGGCGGCGTGGGGAGTGGAGGGGGGGGGGGGGGGGGGGAGAAGGGGGAGGGGGGAGAGGGGGAGGGAGGGGCGGGAAAGGGACCGGATGGGGGAGAGGAGAGTGTGGGGGGTGGTTGCATGAAGGGAGGGAAAGGGGGAGACGGAGACGGAGAGGGAGAGGGAGAGGGTGGGGCAGTAGGAGAGTGAAGGGGAGAGGGAGAGGGAGAGGGAGAGGGAGAGCGAGAGGGAGAGGGAGAGGGAGAGGGAGAGGGAGAGGGGAGGGAGGGGAGGCGGAGAGGGGGTAGGGAGAGGGAGGGGGCAGTGGGAGGAGTGAGGGGAGGGAGAGGGGGGGACGGAGAGTGAGAGGGAGGGGCAGTAGGAGAGTGAGGGGGGAGAGGGAGAGGGAGAGGGGAGGGGGGCGGAGAAGGGTAGGGAGAGGGAGGGGCAGTAGGAGAGTGAGGGGGGGGAGAGGGAGAGGGGGGAGATGGAGAGTGAGAGGGAGGGGCAGTAGGAGAATAGGGGGAGAGGGAGACGGAGATGGAGAGGGAGGGGCAGTAGGAGAGTGAGGGGGAGGGAGAGGGAGAGGATGAGGGAGAGGGAGAGGGAGGGGGAGAGGGAGAGGGAGAGGGAGAGGGAGAGGGGAGGGAGGGAGGGGCAGTAGGAGAGTGAGGGGGGAGGGACAGGGAGAGGGAGGGGCAGTAGGAGAGTGAGGGGGGGAGAGGGAGAGGGAAAGGGAGAGGGAGAGGGAGAGGGAGGGGCAGTAGGAGAGGGAGGGGGGGGAGAGAGGGAGGGGCAGTAGGAGAGTGAGGGGGGAGGGAGGGGAGGGGAGGGAGAGGGAGAGGGAGAGGGAAGGGCAGTAGGAGAGTGAGGGGGGTGAGGGAGAGGGAGAGGGGAGGGAGGGGCAGTAAGGAGAGTGGGGGGGAGAGGGAGAGGGAGAGGGAGGGGCAGTAAGAGAGTGAGGGGGAGAGGGAGAGGGAGAGGGAGAGGGAGGGGCAGTAAGAGAGTGAGGGGGGGGAGAGGGAGAGGGAGAGGGAGAGGGGGACAGTATGAGAGTAAGGGGGGAGGGATAGGGTGAGCGATAGGAAGGGAGAAATGTCGGAGGGCGAAGAATGGGCAGATGGCACAGGAGGAGTAGTGTGAGGGGAAGGGAAGGGTGGAGAGGGAGAGGAGGGGTAGAGGAAGAGGGTGGGGAGAGGAAGGGGGTGCGTGAGAAGGAGATAGAGAGGGAGTGGGAGTGGAAAGTAATGAGAAAAGTTGGGGAGGGCGAAGAAGAGTTGGGTGGGGGTGTGTTCAACATGCCTCAACCCGCCCCAACCCGCCTGTATACGCCCCAACCCTCACCGACCTGCCCCAACCCTCCTCAACCCGCCCAAACCGCCCCTGAACGCCCCAACCCGTCCCATTCTGAAACTATTGTAAAGTCCACGGCTCGAATCTGTGGTTGTGTTGGCAGGCTATAGTGAAATCAATACAGGCAAAGAGAAAGGAAGAGTATAAAGAGTGAATGAAGATAGAGAGTCAAGCCCTCAGGTTTATTATTTATATGGTACATGGATCCAGTATAGTGTATCACCCCACCCCATTCTCCCAATGAGAAACAAGCATTTCAAGCTCCACCAATGAGAAACAAGCATTCCCGGTTCCCATGGTTACAGTGATCTTCCCACCACCACCAAGCTGTATGGCTCCCCTGGACACCACCTGCCTTGAGCATGCGTGTGGTGATCCTGACTAGAACAATAGAGCACACTACAAATCAAATAGAGGCTGCTACAATTAAATTAGAGCTTATTGCAATTCAAATAGCGCATGCTACAAATCAAATCGAGCCTGCTACAATTAAATTAGAGCGCATTACAATTAAAATACAGCACGGTACAAATCAAATAGAGGCTGCTACAATTAAATTAGAGCACATTACAATTCAAATAAAATGCTACAATTAGATTAGAGCCTGCTAGAATTAAATTAGAGCATGCTACAATTAAAATAGAACCTGCTACAATTAAAGTAGAACCTGTTATAATTAAATTAGACCAAATTACAATTCAAAGAGAGCCTGCTACAATTAAATTAGGTCACATTATAATTCAAGTAGAGCATGCTATAAATCAAATAGAGCCTGCTACAATTAAAATAGAACCTGTTACAATAAAATTAGGTCACATTCCAATTCAAATAGAGCCTGCTACAATTAAATTAGCCTGCATTACAATCCAAATAAAGCCTGCTATAATTCAAATAGAGCCTGCTACAATTAAATTGGAGCCTACTACAATTAAATTAGACCGCATTGCAATTCAAATAGAGCCTGCTATGAATCAAATGGAGCCTGCTACAATTATATTAGAGCCTGCTATGAATCAAATGGAGCCTGCTACAAATCAAATAGAGCCTGCTACACTTAAATTAGAGCGCATTGCAATTCAAATAGAGCCTGCCACGAATCAAATGGAGCCTGCTACAATTAAATAAGAGCCTGCTACAATTAAATTAGAGCGCATTACAATTCAAATAGAGCGCGCTACAATTCAAATAGTAGGATTGTAGTATCTTCGGCCAACCATACCCACTTGTCTTCTTGCACCCGTCCCCATTTCCATCCGTGCATCCGCTCTATAACCCCCCCCCCCCCAACCCCCACCTCCCCCACACTCCTCGCGCCCCACCCGACACCGCACCCCTACAACCCCCACCTCTCCCCCCGCCTCTCCCCCCGCACTCCCCGCAACCCCCCACCCCGAAACCCTCACCACTACAACCCCCTTCCTCTCCCCCAGCCAGCCCTTTCCCCTCCAACACCCCGGGCCGCCCCTCACCCGGTGTCTGCCCCTCTCGTTCCCGGGCCTTTGTGGCCGGCCTTGTCGGGCCTTTATCCGGGCCGCGGTGCATTGTGGTCGCGATCCGCCGCCACAAAAGGCCGACTTTATCGAATCAATACGAACTTGTCTCAGAGGGCCGGGTGCCCGGAGAGAGGCACTGAGTGCAACTCACGCCAACTTCGCCGTCCCTCCCCTTGCCATCTCTCTAGGACATGGGCGAGGGGACCAGTCTGGGCTCGCTAAGGGATGGGGTGAGGGGGGCGGGGTTAGGGTTAGACGTGTGTGTATGTGTGTGTGGGGGGGAGAGGGGGGTGGGGTGAGTGAGCGATGGGAAACTAGACAGTGTTAGCACTGCCTTACCCCAGGTTGTAAATTCGCTTTTATGGGTCCTTATATGGCTCTCCGCCCACATTTATATATATATATATATATATATATATATATACATGGGGAATGTAAATAAATGTTTATAATAAATGGGTTATATAAATGATCCATATGTATATATATATGACCCATATATATTAAAATATGATTCTATATTGATAAAAAATTATGAAATATAATGCATAGAAATCGTGCATCACGTCTATTAATATAATATTATGCATATATTTCATGCATTATAGACATAATGTTATAATATAAATATATATATGGGAAATGCATATAAATATATAATGTATGTATATGAGCCTGTCTCAAAAGGTGATAAGTAATTTGGGACAAAACTTTGTTCATTGTAATGATCAACATACTATCTGCTTATGGATTTGCTCAGGATAAATTTATTTATGGTGTTTCATAATCGCAATAGAATACATATTAATTTGAAGCAAATGTCCTTGTATTTTCAGTGTGACCATTTCTGTGCTGTTTTGTGTCAATCATTACGCCAGACAAAAAAAAGAAAGAGGTATCACATTTTGAGACAGGCTCATATATTTATATGGACCATATCAAAATTATATTAATAGAACCTGCTACTTCTGAACCTTATGGTGTCAGAATTTGTATGCGCTTGCCTACATTCACTTTACATGTTTGCACTTCCAATATCTCCAAATTTAGCATGTAAAATTTAAATTACTGCAAACTGAACTAATCTGGAGCATAGCAATTAATCTAATAGTAATAAATTTATCTAAAATAATGACAGCAACTCAAAATCGATGCAGCTTTAATTTGCATCTCTTTATTTATCTGTGTGTTCTAATATTTTGCAATATTTATGAATTGTGTAATATTCGCCTGAACTTGGCCTGGACTTCAATTTGTCTAAGCAGAATGCATGTATTGTGTAGTTAAGCTAAGATTCCTTATACGCGGTATGCGGTATGCGGTATGCGGTATGCGGTATGCGAATGGGAGGATTCCTTCTACGCGGTAAGCGGCAAGCGTCTCCCCGACCCCACCACTACCATATGTTTCCACTCAGCACCCTTGTGTGTGACCGTTCCGTAATGCTCAGTCGCCTCTCCTCATCTAAAACTAATGGGCAAGTGCGACTGATGGTTCTATTCGCATACCGCATGCCGCATGCCACACCGATCGCTACAGGGACCGATCGAGTTGCCTCAATCGCATTCGCATTCGCATTCGCATTCAGACGTAAGGAATCACCCCCATTGACTTAGATGCTTTCCGATTTTTTGCCGCATTCGCATACCACATACCGCATACCGCATACAGCATACCGCATGTAAGGAATCTTAGCTTTACAGACAAACCCCCACCCTGGTCTTTACTGGATGTGTCAGTTAGTATGCGCCAACCTTCACACAGTAGGGTGAAATGTTGGAAGTTCAGAGGGTTCTCATAGGATGACACATGGCAGTGGTTGATGAAAGGGAGAGGAAAGTTACGATTAGTAGTCATGCATTAGTACCGAGTTTATAGACGTTAACGTCCACTTCTATTTGAGTGGGATTGAACAGAAATTCACATATATCGGTGGGTTGTGTGAGCGATAATCGGGGGAAAGAGACTGGTGTGTTGAGAGATAGTAAAGGTGGGTTGATAGGGGGACACTGAAGATATAACTGGTGGAGGGTCACAAGTGCGCGGGGAATTGGTGGGGGTGGGCGATAATAAGAAAGGGACTGGTGAGGGTTGGATGATAATAGGAGAGAGACCATTAGCGGCTGTGCGATAATATTTGATAAACTGGTATGGGTTTGGTGATAATAGGAGAGAGACCATTGAGTAGAGGTGTAGCTGAGAGTGAGCGATATTAGGGGATCGCACTGATATGCAGGTATGTGGCGAGCAGGTGAGCCATAATTGGGAGAGAACCTGGTATGCAGGAATGTGGTGGAGTGACATTGGGGTTGGTTGATGGAGTTTTATGTCCTGGTAACATCTAAGGTCACAGTGCGGATATTGGCATGGAGTGGTAGATTGGCGTGCATGTACTAGGTAATGAGAGGCAGCGATTTTCAGGGTTCGACTGGTAAATACCGGTGTAGTTAGGAATCACCAATGTTAGCCGAATGCACTGGTGTGAGGGCACTGGTGAAGGGGTGGGTGATATTAGGGGAGAGCTTGGCGTGGAGAGGAGGTGGGGGGTAATAAGCGATATTGGTAGGATGGGGTGGGAGTGAAGCAGTAAACCTGTGCGTGTGTAGGAGGTGATAGGGTGAGTGATATTGGGAGATATATTGGTGTGCCCAGAGGTGCTGAAGAATGAACAAGATTGGGTGATTAACCAATGTGAGCATAGGTGATGGGGTGAGTGATATTGGGAGATAGACTGGTATTCGCGAAAGTGGTGAAGAATGAAAGATATTGAGCTGGTGGGAGACTAGTGCGCATGGAGGTAGAGGGGTGAGCGATATTGGGGAATAGATTTATGTGCAGGGAGATGGTGAACAATGAGTGATATTGGGGGATGGACTAGTGCATCTGTAGGTAGTGGGGTGAGCGATATTGGGGAAGAGATTTATGTGCAGGGAGATAGTGAACAATGAGTGATATTGGGGGATGGACTAGTGCATCTGTAGGTAGTGGGGTGAGTGATATTGGGGAAGAGATTTGTGTGCAGGGAGATGGTTAAAAATGAGTGATATTGGGGGATGGACTAGTGCATCTGTAGGTAGTGGGGTGAGCGATATTGGGGAAGAGATTTGTGTGCAGGGAGCTGGTCAACAATGAGTGATATTGGGGGATGGACTAGTGCATCTGTAGGTTGTTGGGTGAGCGGTATTGGGGTATACTGGTGTGTGAAGACGTGGTAAATGAGCGATATTAGAGATTTGAGTACTGCACAGGTAAATGATGTGGTGAGCGATATTGGATGCAATAGCCCGAGGCATTAAGAAGTGAAAATCTCTGAACAATATTGAGAGATAGAGACTAGAGCAGGGGAATACACATATAAAATGAGCGAAATTGGGGGTGGGGAGAGGGATCAGGATGTAGTGTGCGGGTTGGGGGAGGCAGGGGATTGACTGGCTGACTGGCGCATGCGTGAAGGTGACACAGTTCAGCAATGAGCGATATTGTGAAGGGGGTAGTTGGCATTGACTGGTGCTGTGGGTTGGTGAAGGCAGCAGGGGCAGGATGAGTGGTGGGTTAAGGAAAGGTGAAGATGTCACCCCAATCCCCACCCACCCCTCTCTCATCTCCACCGCCCCACCACCCTCCCATTCTCACTCCTCTCCACCTCCGCACCACCCACCCCTCTCTCATCTCCACCTCCCCACCACCCTCCCACTCTTACTCCACTCCACCTCCCCAGCACTCACCCCTCTCTCATCTCCACCTCCCCACCACCCCCCACTCTCACTCCGCTCCACCTTCCCACCACCCTCCCCTCTCTCATCTCCACCTTCCACCACCCATCCACTCTCACTCCTCTCCACCTTCCCACTACCCTCCCACTCTCACTCCTAGCCACCTTCTGACCACCCACCCACCCCTCACTCCTTTCAACCTTCCTACCACCCTCCCACTCTCTCTCCTCTCCACCTTCCCACCCCCACACCCCCCTCTCTCCACTACTCCTACATCTGCTAACCTCGTCTACTCCTCTAGCCCTTCTTCTCCTCCCATCCTTCTAAGCCACTACTCGAGTCACAACAGCCGCAAAGACTCGCATTGTCTGCCGCAGTGTGACCCGCTGTCACCTGCGTCGGCACCAGCGTCGGCTGGCTGCTGTCAGTGCTGTCAGTGGCGCACTGTGCGCACTGTTCGCACCCAAAGAGCAGCTCTGGTGGCCGCCTGTGTGCGCGCCACCTTCAAAGGCTCCCCGGCCCCCGTCCTCCTCACCCCCGGCTCCCGGCCCCCGGCCCCCGGCTCCCCCTCCTCCTCCTCACCCCCGGCCCCCGTCCTCCTCACCCTCGGCTCACGGCCCCCGGCCCCCGGCCCCCGGCCCCCGGCCCCCGGCCCCCGGCCCCCCGCCCCCGGCCCCCGGCATCCGGCCCCTGGCCCCCGGCCCCCGGCCCCCGGCCCCCAGCCCCCGGCCCCCGGGACCCGGGACCGGGACCCGGGACCCGAGACCCAGGACCCGGGACCCGGGACCCGGGACCCGGACCTCTGCCACCGGCCCCCGGCCCCCTCACCCCCCGCCGGCCCCTGGCCCCGGCCCCCGGCCCCCTGCCCCCGCCCCCGGCCCCCGGCCCCCGGCCCCCGGGACCCGGACCTCTGCCACCGGCCCCCGGCCCCCTCACCCCCCGCCGCTGCCGCCGTCGCCGCCCGCCCGGGTGCGTGCCAGGTGTGTGAGTGTGAAACCACTGTTGAGAGTGTCTTTGTGACTGACGCGTCACTGAGAGCGAATTTAATTGTTTCACAAACGATTTCCAGCCATCGTCTCTGACAACAATAAAAAAAGATATTAAAAAAAAAATTGTAATTACAATTTTTGTGTTACAATTTTTCTTTAAATTATTATCTAACCGCTGATTGGGTGGACTATAAATAAGTCTACAGGAGAACGTCTCTGGTACCCTCGTTGTTTAGCAAGTGGTCATCCCGCCAAATACTGACGTGGTTCAGCATCGCTTAAGCCGCAGTCACACTACGGCTGGCGACCACATTCGACCACCTACCCATGAGTTTGTGGGTTAGAATCCTGGTCGACTCAAACCGATGACTTAAAAATTTATACTTATCGCTTCCTAGCCTGGCGCTCGGCATTATTAAGGTAGGGCAAGGACTGGTTGGCTCAGTGTCAGGATAATGTGACTGAGTGGGATATCAGGTCATGGTGCTGTTGGCCTGGTGTCCCATTGGGGCAGCACTATAATGTCGCCATGAGTGTGCACTGTCACAAGTCGGTACCCTTCCTGATATGACCTTAGATGTTGCTAGGAGATAAAACAACAAACAAACATTTGACCACCTTGCGACCACATTGCGACCACTTTGCACCAAAGAACCCGCAGTCTCCAGCCACCTTGCAATCAACGCAATGGTCGCACGGCGGTCGGCGATCACTGAGAACTACTTTGCGGCCACTTCACGACCGCTTGCGACTTCTGCGACCACTCCTTTTTTGTGGTTGTAAAGTGGTCGCAAGCAGAAGAGTGACTGGGGTATTAACTTCCATGACAGATGAGAACCGGTATTTAAAAAAAAAGAAATGATCATCAATAAACAGTATTATGCCTTAGTCACACTATGCTTGCGACCACTTTGAAAGCACCCGGTGTTTTTTTTTGGTCGCAAGTGGTCGCACGTGTAATGTGACTTCGGTATTAAGCTGACACATACAGTCAGTCACATTAGGCTTGCAATGAATTGTGAGGGGGGGGGGGGAATCGGGTGGTCGCGGATGGTCGTGGATGAATGCAGATGTTTGAAGATAGTCGCATATAGTCGCATATTGTCGCCGATGATCGCATATGGCTGCAGATGGCCATATTAGAGAGGTCTTAACTGTACAGTACAGTAAAACCTCTCTAAATCGACCGACTTTGGGACCGACTTTAAGTTTAAGTGGTCCATTTAGGGAGGTGGGAGGTTTAGAGAGTTAGAATGTGGTTACAGTGGTATTGTTGGGACCCAAATAAAGCGATCGATATAGGGGAGTGGTCGATCTGCGAAGGTGGATGGTTAGCGAGGTTTTACTGTAATACAAAATACTCAACAGGTGTAAGTTAATGATGCGTGTGGCCTGTACTGAGCTGAGTTGAGTGAGTGCCCCACTCATATTGTGTGGTGTTCTCTGTGGTGGAGTGGTTAGAGTATCTGACTTTTTTCTAGGTCAGACTCCTAATCTGAAGGTTGGTGGCTCAATTCCCCATACCCCCATCTCTGCCAATTTGGATTTCCACCACTGTGTATAACTTACAGCCTCATCAAAGGCCAGTTGCTCTCATACCATGTCTATGTGGTGTGGGAGGTTAAAAATCCCTTGGGTCGGTAAAAGTGTAGGCTCGGGCTTTCTATCGACAAACTGTCTAATGGTGAAAACAAGCCTATTCAGGCTTATCCATGATAGGCAGCATAAATCTTCAGCAACAACAAAATTATTCCTTGAATCCATACATTCCCCTCCTCCTTGTCTTCACGATGGACACTCAGATACATCCGAATGAGTTAGAGCGTCCGTCTCACATGTTGGTAGACCATGGGGTCGTGGGTTCTAATCCTGGTCGAGTCAAACCAACGACTTAAAAAATTATACTTGTTGCTTCCTAGCCAGGTGCTCGGCATTATTAGGATAGGGCAAGGACTGGTTGGCTCAGTGTCAGGATAATGTGACTGAGTGGGATATCAGGTCATGGTGCTGGCAGCGTGGTCTTCCAGTGGGGCAGCACTATGAAGTCGCCATGAGTGTGCACTGTCACAAGTCGGTACCCATTCTGATATGACCTTAGATGTTGCTAGGATGTAAAACAACAACAAACAAACAAACCTTGTGTTCGCGATGGTCAATGGTTGGTCAACTTTTGCAGCCACTAACCTGATTCACTAGTGATAGAGCTGGCGCGACAATAGGTCCACTCATTGAGAGTAGCATAGGCCATCGTGTGCATGTGTAGATAAAAGACTCACCCCATACATGTAGTACAGGGGTGAAAACCAACCCATTAGAAAAACTGGCAAAGAATTTCGACATACTGGGGAAATTAACTCAGCGAATAAATTCTTAATTTAAGAATCAAAATATATTCCTTATATATGTCTTCATATTTATCCGCTATATTTGAGTTGGAAAATATACTAAAACATATAGCTTAATAGACATTAAAAATGAAATCGGTGGCATTCTATCACCGCCATCTTGTCTTTTTGCATTCTCTCCCATTTCACCAACTTTGTGCCGATATGGGTAGCAATTTGATACTGGAGCCAGAGTTTATACTTCCTGTTCCATACTAAAGCAGTTTTCACCGGCTTTTATATAGAGTTTGTGTTCACCCCTGTACTGCGAGTACAGGGTGAATCTTTTATCTAGTGCATGTGGTGACTGTTTGAATAGCGGATTGTCTGCTTTATCACTAGCCAGATGTGTAGAAACCGTATTTTAATACACTTTTCATTCATCAGAATATAGAACTTTCGAAACCAAGATAAGCAATGAAAGAAATGAAAAATATGAATGAAATGTATTTCATGAACTCACGATGAATTGCATAGCGGTGGAAAGGGAAGAGTTTGTTTTATTTAACAACACCTCTAGAGCACATTGATTTTTATCATCGGCTATTGGATGTCAAACATAGTCATTCTGACATATTTCTTTGGAGGAAACCCGCTGCTGCCACACAGGCTACTCTTTCCGATAAGCAGGAAGGATTCTTTTATATACATCTTCCCACAGACAGGACAGCACATACCACAGCCTTTGATGAACCAGTTCTGGACCACTGGTTGGAATGGAAAATAACCCAAGCTGCAAATGGATTCACTTATCAGGATCGATAGGATGACTGACACCTTCACAGATGAACACGCTACTGGCTGAGCTACATCCCGCTCAACAGTGGAAAGTGATGACCAGGTGTCTGTGTGGTGTGAATGAACAATGACAGAGCAGGGTGCACCCGGATTGGTTGGTTATTGGAGTTTTACATCCTGGCAACATCTAAGGTCATATCAGGACAGGCACCGACTTGTGACAGTGCGCATTCAGGGTGACTTTATAGTGCTGCCCCACTGGGAAATCAGTCCACTGGCACCATGACCCGATATCGTACTCAGTCACATTATCCTGACACTGAGCTAACCAGTCCATGCCCTATCCTGTTAAAGCCGATCGCCAAGCTAAGAAACGACAAGTATCGATTTTATAAGTCATTGGTTTGACTTCACCCAGCTCCATCGTGCTAATACTAAATGAACTAGCTTAGCTTATTTGTTGGGGTTCTACCTCCTATCAACATCTCAGGTAATGTCAGAACAGGTACCGATTTGTGACAGTGTGCACACATGGCGACTCTGGCCCCAATGGCAGACCGAGCCGCCAGCACCATGAACTGATATCCCACTCAGTCACATTGTCCTGATACTGAGGAAACTAGTCCTTGTCCTATCCTACTAAAGTTGAGCGCAAGGCAAGGTAGCGACAAGTATCATTTTTGTAATTTAATCGCTTGACTCCATTAGGGTTCGAACTGATGACCTACTGGATGGGAAACCAGACAGCGCTCTCAACAATTCAGCCATCCCACCCAGTCCCGAATGAACTAGTCATATATACCATATATATATATACATGAGACATGAAAATAGGTCAATTGGTGGATGCGGAAAGAAGGTAAAAATTGCCTTAATGGTATTTATTTTATTGTTCCTCAAACTACATGTATCTGTGCCTGAACACCCAACATTGCCCATTCACAATCCCATATTGCATTTCGATTAAATCATTTTTGTTTTTCACAAAATATATACAACCTATAGGTATACACATATACAGTAAAACCTCTCTAAATCGACCGAACTTGGGACCGACTTTAAGTGGTGCATTGAGGGAGGTGGTCATGTTAGGGAGTTGAAATATGGTTACTAAATAAAGAGATTGATATAGGGGAGTGGTCAATCTGTGGAGGTGGTCGGTTAGAGAGGTTTTACTGTAGTAGGTGTGCAATGCCGACAACTTATGATATGCGACGCCGACAACTTCTACCCCATGCACCAACTGGCCTATTTTCATGAGGCTGACTCATATATATATATCATATATATCATATATACCATATACAGTAAAACCTCTCTATGCGACCTCATCCACAGATCAACCACTCCCCTACATAGACGGCTTTATTTGGGTCCAAAACGATCACCATACAATACCATTGTAACGATAACAAAAACTCCCTAAACCGACAATCTCTCTAAATGGACCATTTAAAGTCGGTCCCATGGTCCGTCGAATTAGAGAGGTTTTACTATGCATATCATATATATCATATATGATATATATAAACAGTTGGCCCCATTTAACCGTCCGAGTGGGTCTGGAGGCGATAACGACCAGACACAGCTGGCTTATAGGAGGTCAGAGCCCCTGACAGGTGGCGCCGGTGTGGCCAAACCTGGAACTAATTACTGGCATACACTAGATGTGGTTCGCAAATAACAATACAAAATAATATAATTGAAGATGATAGTGTCCTTGTTTATATTCCCATAATAGATTATAGAGCACATATATATTGGTGTGTGAGGTAGTACTTGATTGAATAATTCATTGTCTACTTTACTACCTAGCTACGAAAGATTGCTCTGCATCGACTGACAGTGACACCGGCCTAGCAGAGCGGAGGGAGAGGTGAGCGGATGGTGGCGCCACCAATACAGTTTGGTAGGATGGTATAAATGATTGGCTCCCTTCCATGTATTTATACGTGCATAATACGCTATGCATCAAATATATACACATGGTAATAGGGTGGCCTAGTAGTTAAGGGCGGTTGATGTATGGAACTCCCAACATCTCCCGACCAGCCACTGCAGGGACAAATAGTTTTGTGCCTGTCTTGACATGTTCTTGCCAGTGTGAAACCTGTATTTGCTCCCCGAGAGAGTGCCGCTGGTAACTTGCAAAAGCCAGCAGCACTTCAACACTTTTGCAGGCAGCTTTCATGAAATGTTCTATTCTCAACTGTCTTCTGGTTACTGAGAGAGAGGGCGCACTCGTCTCCGGTTCAAGGATACCATCAAGAGAAACCTGAAGCTGAGAGACATTAAGACTGACTCATGGACGCAACTCTCACAGCAGAGAGCTAAATGGAGAATGGCAGTCAAGTAATGAAAGCAGTCTTTGTCGCATCACGACCGACAGCATGATGATGATGATGATGAGTAGTTAGAGCACCCATTGCTAAATTGGGAGGTCATGTTTCCTGGGATAAGCTTACGATTTCCGGGCGAGTCAAATCAATTTTTTTTAATGTAATTTAAATATACACTGAGTGTTGTTAAGGTATAAAACCCAAACGCAGAAAACAAATTGTCCATTCTACGATCTGTCCATTATCTGACCTGTCTATTCTCTGGCCGGTCACACACTCTCTGTCTCTCTGTCTCTTTCAATATACAGAGAGTGGGAATGCCTAAATGCTTTATATGTATACATTTATATAGGGATGAGTACACATTCTGTCGCTAGGAATACCCCTGCTTACACAAAAAAAGAAAGACACAAATCTTCTGATGCGACAGACAGTTTACCGCGTCGAGTAGGGAGAAGGAGAACCAGTGGCGGCGCCACAAGTCACATGCCTGATGTTGAGCAATCCAAATATAGAATAATCGGTACAATATAAAACAAGCAATTCCCTTCTGCACCTTTATACTCATATAATATGCTATAACATCATCCTCTTTGGATATCATGGTTGACGGAAACAAGCTGAACTCTGTTCCGGAATTCACCTACCTCGGAAGCACTATATCAAGTGATGGACACATTGATGCTGAAATACAGATGAGGATGGCCAAGGCTAGCGCATCTTTCGGTCGACTACGCCAGAGACTCTGGAACAACCACCATGTGTCCATGCAGGTCAAAGGCAAGATCTACTGTGCAATCGTGCTATTGACCCTACTATATGGAGCCGAGGCCTGGACAGTGTACAGACAACAGGTGAAAAAGCTGCATGCCTTCATGATGCGACATCTGCGTTCAATCATGAGGCTAACCTGGAAGGCCAAAGTGACAAATAAGGAAATACTCGAACAGACGGGGCTGCCCTCTATGGAAGATCTGCTGATCAAAAAGAATCTCCGGTGGACTGGACATCTCATGAGGATTTCATCAGACAGGCTACCAAAGCAGATCCTCTATTCTCAACTGTCTTCTGGTTACAGAAAGAGAGGGTGGCCTTGTCTCCGGTTCAAGGATACCATCAAGAGAAACCTGAAGCTGAGAGACACTAAGACCGACTCCTGGACATCACTCTCACAGCAGAGAGCTAAATGGAGAGCGGCAGTCAAGTAATGAAAGCAGTCTTTGTCACATCACGACCGACAGCATGATGATGATGATGATGATCAATATGCTATACATCACATAAAGAATTTAAGGCAGAGCTGGTGGTTTGTAGACTACAGATGTATGTATATTATATATGTGTGTATTTACATACATATATATATGAGTGACAGTATTTCGCGCCACTGATAGGGTTGGGGGTGGGATGGTGCCACCTGGCCCAACTGTGAAAAGGGGTCACCCATAAAGTAGTACACAACATATGGGTGATCATATAGGGAACATTCCTTTTCGCACCTATATACTCGCATAATTCTTATACATCCCATATATATATTATTATATTTGTCACTTTGTCCTAAATGAGTGGCGAGCAGTCTTTGTCGCATCGCGACCGACAGCATTATGATGATGATGATGATGATGATATTATTATATAACTCGACAACCAACCAATTCTACCGCCTTAAACGCCCCTTCCGTCTCCGACCACTGCATCGGTGCTCTATACAGTGTAATCCGTGAACAGACGAATAATAACTCAACTGCATCTCAGTTTTAATATTCACCTTGAAACACGGGCCACACAAGATATCCACCAGGTTGTAATTCTTTCAACACATTGCAGCATTCTGAAAAGCGCTGCTATCGCCGTTAATAGTAATAATACACACAGACAGACAGACTTCCGCGGGGAAAGACAAGCTCTCCAATACGCTGCAGCCTAGCTAGAATCAGTCATCGTCAAATTCCCTATAGATGTTTACAAATTCCAATCATCCTCCCTTAGAAATGGGCGCAAACTATTTCGGGTGGTCCCATTAGATTTACCCGAACCGTCGCACAGTTCGGCGCCTCGCACTGTCACCGGCTCGAACAATGCGCGCCTGTAGCAGTGATTGTCGTCTGCGCGCGCACTGCGGGCGGCGGGCGGCGGGCGGCGGGCGGCGAGCGGCGGGCGGCGGGCGCGGGGCGGGCGGCGGCGGCGGTCGGCGGGCGGCGGGCGGCGGGCGGCGGGCGGCGGGCGGCGGGGCGGCGCGGGCGGCGGGCGGCGGCGGCGGGGCGGCGGGCGGCGGGCGGCGGGCGGCGGGCGGGGGCGGCGGCGGGCGGCGAGCGGCGGGCGGCGGGCGGGCGGGCGGCGGGCGGCGGGCCGAGCGCGGCGCGGCGGGCATGTGTTAACAATGTGGCGAAATTAATTACCTTCTCTGTAATGTGGTGTAGAGCGATGGCTTCTAGCGACGGGGTACAGTGTGTGTGTGTGTGGGGGGGGGGGGGCTGCTTGTAAAGGGGAGCGGTTTCACTTTATTAGAAAGTCGCTTTCCATTTAGGCGGGAATATAAAGATTATGGACGTACAACCAGGTGAAACAAAAATGGAACTAAAATTTTAAAAAGCAGAAGTCATATTTCGATTAGTCTTTCCGTTGTAATTATGGTAGAGACACTATATATATATATATATATATATATATGTATATATGTATATGTATATATATATATATATATATCCCTGCCCCAGCTCAGGACTTCAATAAAAGTGAAAGTGGGAAATGTTCGTGGATATATATTCGGTGCGCGTTAATTTCGATTGAAGCGTTGTGTGCAGTGTTAATTTCTCGTGTACAGTATCTAAGCTGATCTCACGAAGCACGGCACACATTCAAACATATTTACATTCACACACCACGGCTGGGCTGCCACTATGTGCAGGTTGTTAGGTGTTAGCCCTATAACAATACTATATTTTAATAACGTGGTCTCAGTCGTGTAAGGCAGGGCAATGTTTAACTGTGATGCGTGAACTCTCCCACCGACACACATATGTGTATGTACTCTCCAGCCCCCCTCCCACCAGCCTATTCTCTACCTTATGGTGCTGTCACATTATGATACTTCTCACCAACGCAGGTCGACATATGTGATTTTTTGGCGCTACGTCGGGATACGTCAGGAAGCGTTACGCGCGCATTAGTCGCGCGTTGGTATATGTTGATCTACAGCGATGGTCGGCAGCGTGCGTCAGGGGGTCGGCAAAGTTTTGTGCTTGCGCAAAACTTTTTACGTGCCACAACGCCTGGGTGCCAACGTTATGGAGACGTTAGGGGCACATCAAGATACGTTAGATGCGCTGGAATAACGTTATGCGAATACTAGGCACATGCCGCACACGCGTGAGGCTCGTTCCCACATGTTGCGCCAAACTTTTTTTGTTTTTTTTCTCATGTGTCAATATACGTTACCACAATGTCGGCCGTGCGCTACCAATATGTTGCGCTGACGCTGAAAAGTTTGACGTGTCTCGACGATTAAAAGTGATTTTGCGCATCGGTGACGCGCCGGCGAGATACGTGGTAGTGTGACAGGGCCATAAGCACCGCTCCCCATTCCATGCTCTCCCCGATTCGGCGGGCAACGTAATAACAATTCATTGACAATCTCCAATCTCCAATCCCGCCCAACTGTGTTATGGGGAACATTCCCTTTCGCTCCTTTATACTCGCATAATCCTACGGTGCGACTGACACTGGTCTACATCCGGTGGAGGCATGGAGGGTAGGTGGAGCCACCGGTACAGTGTTGGTCTTATGGAGTATAACAAATAATAGTAATAATTAACCCCTACGTATCTTTATACTTGCATAATTCGCTATACATCACATATTATTGACACTACTCCCAGAACACAACGCAGTATATAATTATAATGATACGGGGAGAGTCCGGGGAAAGTAACCAGCCGGTGGTGGCCAGGCGACATGCTGCAAACCTACCACAGATGTATATGTGTATGTGCATAGGTTAGTTGGTTGTTGGAGTTTTACGTCCTGACAACATCTAAGGTCATACAAGGACGGGTACCGACTTGTCACAGTGCGCACTGCTGCCGAATTTATAGTGCTGCCCCACTGAGAGACCAGACCGTCAGCACTATGACCCACTATCCCACACTGTCACATTATCCTGGCGGGAGGTGGGAGGCGCGGAGGCGCGGAGGCGCGGAGGCGCGGAGGCGCGGAGGCGCGGAGGCGCGGAGGCGCGGAGGCGAGGCGGGAGGTGCTGAGGCGCGGAGGTGGGTGGCGCGGAGGTGCGGAGGCGGGAGGCGGGAGGCGGGAGGCGGGAGGGCGGGAGGCGGGAGGCGGGAGGCGGGGAGGTGGGAGGCGGGAGGCCGGGAGGCGGTGAGGTGGGAGGCGGGGAGGCGGGGAGGCGGTGAGGCGGGGAGGTGGGAAGGCGGGGAGGCGGGGGGGGGGGGGGCGGGAGGCGGGAGGGCGGGGGGGCGGGGAGGCGGGAGGCGGGGAGGCGGGGAGGCGGGGGGGGGGGAGGTGGGAGGGGGGGGGGGGGGAGGGGGGGAGGGGGGGGGGGGGGGGGCGGGGGCGGGAGGCGGGGAGGCGGGAGGCGGGGGGGGGGGGGGCGGGGGGGGGCGGGGGGCGGGGGCGGGAGGCGGGAGGCGGGGGGGGAGGCGGGGGGGGGGCGGGGGGGGGAGGGGGGGGGGGGAGGGGGGGGGGGAGGCGGGGGGGGGAGGCGGGAGGCGGGAGGCGGGGGGGGGGGGGGGCGGGGGGCGGGGAGGGGGGGGGGGGAGGCGGGGAGGCGGGGGGCGGGGGGCGGGGGGGGGGAGGCGGGGGGGAGGCGGGGGGGCGGGAGGGGGAGGCGGGAGGCGGGAGGCGGGGGGGGGGGAGGGGGGGGAGGCGGGGGCGGGGGGGGGGGGGGGTGGGGGGGAGGGGGGGGAGGGGGGGAGGGGGGGGGGCGGGGAGGGGGGGGGGGGCGGGGGGGGGGGGAGGCGGGGGGGCGGGGAGGCGGGGAGGCGGGAGGCGGGAGGCGGGAGGCGGGAGGCGGGGAGGTGGGAGGCGGGAGGCGGGAGGCGGGAGGCGGGGAGGCGGGGAGGGGGAGGCGGGAGGGGGAGGCGGGAGGGGGAGGCGGGAGGCGGGAGGCGGGAGGCGGGGCGGTGCGAGGCGGGGCGGGAGGCGGGAGGCGGGAGGGGGGAGGCGGGAGGGCGGGGAGGCGGGGAGGCGGGAGGCGGGAGGCGGGAGGTGGGAGGCGGGGAGGCGGGAGGCGGGGAGGCGGGAGGCGGGGAGGCGGGGAGGCGGGGAGGCGGGAGGCGGGGAGGCGGGAGGCGGGAGGCGGGAGGCGGGAGGCGGGAGGCGGGGAGGCGGGAGGCGGGAGGCGTGGAGGTGGGGAGGCGGGAGGCGGGAAGCGGGAGGCGGGAGGCGGGAGGCGGGGAAGTGGGAGGCGGGAGGCGGGAGGCGGGGAGGCGGGAGGCGGGAGGCGGGAGGCGGGAGGCGGGGAGGCGGGGTGCTCGCTACCTGAGGTGGACTAATATCGGCTAAACACGTGCGGGGAATGTTAAAAAGGCAGCTCTGGTCGGCGATAATTAAAATGTATCGCCACCCGTTAGTGGCACCTGACAGCCTGCCACGTCTTAATAGGCCGCTTGTGCCGCCAGTAATTAAATCGATTGTGCGCGTCGCGCGGGAACAAGCGCCTGACGTATTTGGGGCCGTAAATGTCGTCTGCCACTAATTAGTATCACGTGATGAGGGGAGGAGCGAGAATGTATTGAAGGGGGAAGGGGTGTGTGTGTGTTGGTGGGTGTTGGTGGGTATTGGGTGTTGGTTTGAGTGGTGTTAGGAAGAGTGGGTTGGGAGGGTTTGGGTGTTGGTGTGTTTGGGGTTTTGGCATGGTGTGGTGGTGTATGATGGAGTGGTGTGATGCTGGGAGTGGCATTTTGTGTGTGGTGGGTGTTGGCATGATGTGGTGGTGTGTGGTGGAGGTGGTGTGATGGTGGTGTGGTGTGGTGGTGGGAGTGGTGTATTGTATGTAGTTGGGTGATGGCATGGTATGGTGGTCTGTGCTGTAGTGTGATGTTGGTGTGGTGCTGGGACTAGTATATTGTGTGTGGTTTGTGTTGGCATGGTATGGTGGTGTGTGGTGGGGGTGTGATGGTGGTGTACTGTGGTATGGTGGCACTATATTGTGTGGTGGTGTGGAGTGATGGTGTTATGGTATGTGGTGGTATGGTGTGATGGTGTGATGGTGTGATGGTGTGATGGTGTGATGGTGTGATGGTGTGGTGGTGTGGTGGTGTGGTGTGGTGGTGTGTGGTGTGGTGGTGAGGTGGTGTTATTGTGTGGTGGTGTGGTGGTGGTGTAGTGTGGTGTCATTATATTGTGTGGTGGGGTTGGCATGGTGGGGTGGGGTGTGGCGCGTGCAGTGTTATGGTGCGTGTGCTATATTGTATTATGCGGTGTTGGCATGGTGTGGTGGTGTGTGGTGTGGTGGTGAGGTGGTGTTATGGTGTGGTGGTGTGGTGGTGGTGTAGTGTGGTGGCAGTATGTTGTGTGGTGGGGTGTTGGCATGGTGTGGTGGTGTGTGGTGTGGTGGTGAGGTGGTGTTATTGTGTGGTGGTGGTGGTGTAGTGTGGTGGCAGTATGTTGTGTGGTGGGGGTTGGCATGGTGGGGTGTGGTGTGGTGTGGCGCGTGCAGTGTTATGGTGCGTGTGCTATATTGTATTGTGTGCTGTTGGCATGGTGTGGTGGTGTGTGGTGTGGTGGTGAGGTGGTGTTATGGTGTGGTGGTGGTTTAGTCTGGTGGCACTATATTGTGTGGTGGGGTGTTGTCATGGTGTGGTGGTGTGTGGCGCGTGCAGTGTTATGGTGCGTGTGCTATATTGTATTGTGTGCTGTTGGCATGGTGTGGTGGTGTGTGGTGTGGTGGTGAGGTGGTGTTATGGTGTGGTCGTGTGGTGGTGGTGTAGTGTGGTGGCAGTATGTTGTGTGGTGGGGTGTTGGCAAGTGGGTGGTGTGGGTGTGTGGGAGGTGGTGAGGTGGTTTAGGTGGGTGTGGTTTAGTCTGGTGGCACTATATTGTGTGGTGGGGTGTTGTTATGGTGTGGTGGTGTGTGGCGTGTGCGGTGTTTTGGTGCCTGTGCTATATTGTGCATGGTTCAACTCAAAATCCTCGGACTATGCAACCTTAATGCCGAGAGTCAAGCAAGATTACAACAAAGCCTGATATGATGAAGTGTTGCATTGTGGGTAGTAATGGGTTGCTACCAACCCTCTATTGGTTTGTACGTAAATGCGTAGTGATCCCAGGATGAACCTTTATAGCCCTGTACCATTACAACGCATCGCGCAAACGTGCGACTATGTAGCTGACTTTGCGCCAATACGTAGGTGTAAGTCTAAATGCGTTACTCGCACGTTATGCGTTCGTTATGTGTACGTCGATGTATCAGGATGATCATTATGGTGCTGTTACATTACAATGCATCGTGGAAACGTGCGCCGACGCAGCTGATTTTGCACCAATACGTAGGTGTACGCCTAAATGCATTTCCCGCACGTTATGCGTTCGTTATGCATACGTCTATGTATCAGGTTGATCATTATGGTGCTGTCACATTACGACGCATCGCGCCAAAGTGCGCCGATGTAGCTGATTTTGCGCCAATACGTAGGTGTACGTCTAAATGCGTTACTCGCACGTTATGCGTTCGTTATGTGTACGTCGATGTATCAGGATGATCATTATGGTGCTGTCACATTACGATGCATCGCGCAAACGTGAGCTGACGTAGCTGATTTTGCGCCAATACGTAGGTGTATGTCTAAATGTGTTACTCGCATGTTATGCGTTCGTTATGCGTACATCGATGTATCAGGTTGATCGTTATGGTGCTGTCACATTACAACACATCGCGCAAGCGTGCGCCGACGTAGCTCATTTTGCGCCAATATGTAGGTATACGTCTAAATGCGTTACTCGAACGTTATGCATTCATTATGCGTATGTCGATGTATCATGTTGATCATTACTTTAGTTTGAAGTAACTTTTATTCAAAATGGCCATCTAGTTTTCCATTATCTAAGTCAGATATGTCAAATCAAATTTAGATGAGAATTTTCGTTTCCATTTAACTTATTTTTAAATTAGACTATGCGATGAATACCCTATTTTTACAGAACGCAGGAAGGCAGGCTTAGAAGGCAACATAGAGGCAGGATCACACGTGAGAGTGGCAAAGCGCCCTGTCACTCATCGTAAGCGTTCATGAATTAGTGTCAGAATTCGGGAGGCACACTGCATTACTTCTACGAACAAATTGTTATCACTCATTCAAAGCCAATACGCCGCAAGTGGTGTTAGGATATTCTTCGTATCCATGAGGACATGTTGATGATGAGCTCATGCAGCCCCTGTTTGCCGGAGAATGAGTGGTTAGTGGGTGGAGTCTGGGTGGATGGGTGGAGGAGTGGGTGGAGGGGAGGGGGTGAGGACTAGTAATAGTGACCGCACCTACTCATTGGTAACACCAGCTAATCCTATTCAGTGTCACACTGCAACACTTCACTTCCGACTCTACTAGTATTAGCATAATCATTCGTAAGCGCAGCAAGGAGGAAGACCCAACCAGCGCGTGCTTGTTGAGTCTGAGTTTGTAAGGTTGACTGAGTGAGAAATAACTCAGTGAGCTTTTCCGGGTGTAAATCCGATGTAGCTCGTCCTGATATGACCTTAGATGTTGCAAGGATGTAAGACAATAACAAACAAAGAACATCAGATGTAGTAGTAGTAGTTTCGCATTCACACATAATCAGAAATTGTATTTATGCATAGCACTGATTTAAGTGTTTGAAGTATGGTTGAAATTTACTATGCTTCCACCTAGGTTTAAATCACATCATATCAGTAGTGTAAAGGATGGGAGAATAACCGTGCAGAGGTATCCTCAATGAAGGGTGTGTTTATGGCCCTGTCACATTATGTCGCTTCTCACTGGTGTGCCGCCAACGCGCAAAATAAGTCTTACGTGTCGAGACACGTCCAACTTTTCGGCGGTTTGGGAAAAAGTTTTATGTCAGAGCAGCGTGTTAGTTGTGCATGGCCAACGTGTGTCGACGTGTTGCGAAAAAAAAAAAAAACAGGTTGGCGCGCGTCCTGATTTGACCTTAGATGTAGCTAGGACATAAAACAACAAAGCAACAATTTGGCGCAATGTGTGGGAATGACCGTCACGCGTGCACGGCTTGCGCATAGCGTTATTCCAGCACGTCCAACGGATCTCGATGTGCGCCTAACGTCCCCGTAACGGTCGCACCCACACGTTGGCGCGCGTCCAAAGTTTTGTACAAAACTTTTGATGCGTGCCAACGCATGCTAACTTGTGGGTGCGACGGTCGCTGTCCATCAAAGTGCACCAACATGTACCGATGTGCGCCTAATGTGTGCGTAATGAGCACGTAATGCTTCCCGACGTGTCCCAACGTTTAGCCCAAAGGTGACACACGTCGACGCGCATTGGAGAGAAACGTCGTAATGTGACAGGGCTATATGTAGGAGCTGGTTGAGTCTCCTCTTTTCATCGCTGTTTACCCTTCTCAGTATTGCACACACTCCAACTCACCACCACTTCACGACCACCACCACCTAACCCTCACCTTATCACCACCTCAGTACCAGCACCTCGCCACCACCTCACGACCTCCTCACCACCTCACCATCACCTAACCACCACCTCACTAAAACCTCACCACAACCTCGGCACGACCTCAATACCACTTCACCACCTGCTTACCACCTCATCATCACCTCACCACCACCTCACTACGACCACCCCACCACATCACCACCTCCTCACCACCACATCACCACCACCTCACCACAACCTCACCACCACCTTACTACCACCATCTCACCACCACCACCTCACCACCACCTCACCACCAACAACACCTCACCACCATGCCACCACCACCTCACCACCACCTCATCACCACCTCACCACCACCTCAACACCTCTTCACTACCACCAGCGCATAACCCTCACCTCACCACAACCTCACCACCAACACCTCACCATACCTTATCACCACCTTACTACCACTACCACCTCACCACAACCACCTAACCTCACCACCACCTCACCACCACCTCACCACCACCTCACCACCACTACACCACCACCTCACTACCACCTCGCCCCCACCACTTACCTCACCACGTCACCACCACCTCACCACTACCTCACCACTACCACCTCACCACCACCTATGATTCTGAAGAACCACCTTGTCAAACTGCCGTTTCCATGACGCATCCACCAACCTAACTCTTCTCCCCATGTATCCACTTCACACACACACACACCCAGCTCACCATGACCTCTTTTCCCCCCACCCATTCACCCACACCCGCCTGCATGCTACAACACCCACCTCCCTCCGCAGCACAGTGGCACACCCACACCCACACACACACACTCACATATTTACACACCCCACCACGCACATCTCCCACTAGCATCTAGTCGCACCCACACCCATACACACACCCACACCACACATATACACAACCCATCACACCCATCTCACATCTAGCATTTACTTGCACACACACACACTCCCAAACACCCACCCACACACACGCACACACACCGCATCACACCCATCTCACATCTAGCATTTACTTGCACCCACCCACACACACACCACACATCTACACACCCCATCACACCCATCTCACATCTAGCATTAGTTGCACCCACACACACCCAAACACACCCACACTACACATCTACACACCCCATCACACCCATCTCACATCTAGCATTTACTTGCACACACACACTCCCAAACACCCACCCACACACACGCACACACACTGCATCACACCCATCTCACATCTAGCATTTACTTGCAGCCACCCACACACCACACATCTACACACCCCATCACACACATCTCACATCTAGCATTTACTTGCACCCACACACACACCCACACCCAAACACCCACACCCAAACACCCACACCCACACACCCACACCCACACCCACACCCACACCCCACACCCACCCCCACACCCACACACACCCACACCCACACACACCCACACACCCACACCCACACCCACACCCACACCCACACCCACACAAACACCGCCGCCTGCCTCACGCCGGCCTCGCCCCGCCGAACACGTGACGAGGTGTTCCGGGGTCAGAGTTCAAACCCCTCAGGTGATTTTAATTCATCAGGTGACAAAACGGTGCGAGCAGAATTAATTAGGGCGCGTGCCGACATATTAAGTTACGTCCGAACTGGGCGCCCCAAACAATGCGCGGCATCGAGTGGCACCCGTCAATGGGGTGCCACAAAAGCACCTTGCTGTGAACAAATCACCAATCACCCCCTCCACCCCCTCCCTCCACCCACCCATTCCCCACCCAATCACCATGGTCACCTGCACGTGACAGTTAAAGTCTCGTTCGTTGCAAAATGGCGGCCATTTTGGGTATTTACTGATTTTAGATTTTTATAATATTTGTCGTCAGAGCTGGTGAAAATAAATGGTAAAATATTGCGCCAAGAGCAGATTTAGAACCCACACCTCTATTCATTAGAAAATGGCAGCCATTTTGGGTATTTATTGATTGTATATGTTTTTTTATATTTGTTGTCGGGGTGATAAAAATAAATGGAAAATATCGTGCTGAGAGCAGATTTCGAACCCACACCTCTATTCATTACAAAATGGCAGCCATTTTGGGTATTTATTGATTGTATATGTTTTTTTATATTTGTCGTCGGGGGTGATGAAAATAAATGGGAAATATCGTCCTGAGAGCAGGTTTAGAACGCACACCTCTATTCATTAGAAAATGGCAGCCATTTTGGGTATTTATTGATTGTATATGTTTTTTATATTTGTCGTTGGGGGTGATGAAAATTAATGGAAAATATCGTGCTGAGAGCAGATTTCGAACCCACACGTGTATTCATTACAAAATGGCAGCCATTTTGGGTATTTATTGATTGTATATATTTTTTATATTTGTCGTCGGGGGTGATGAAAATAAATGGAAAATATCGTGCTGAGAGCAGATTTAGAACCCACACCTCTTGCCATTTCGGGGCTAGCGTGCTAAATGTTTAAACCACCTAGGCTCCCTGATGCAATCACCCTATCCAGACTACTACTCATTTAAAATTATATCTGGAAAAATGTCTGCACTGAATATTTAAGTCTGATGAAAGCAAAAATGTAGTCTTTTAAGATTAACAAAAAAGTATTCAAACTAAAGTATAGTAGATTATAAGGAACACCCTACAGCAAATTTAGAACGAATAACCTCCGTCCTTATATGACCTTAGATGTTGCTAGGACGTAAAACAGCAACAAACAAACAAAGGAATAACCTAGTGTTACACTTATCTAGATTCGAGTCTACCTATCCTAACTTAGACACTTATTGCTACATAGAAGGGCATACTAAACCAGCTTAATAGAATCTTTCTGTCTTTGTTGAGGTTTTAAGTCCTGGCAAAATCTAAGGTCATGGTACCAGACGGGATGGCAGAATGAGCAGAGTGTCCGTCTCCTGTTTCGGGAGATCGGGAGATCCGAACCCATGAGTTTGTGGTTCGAATCCTGGTCGAGTCAAACCAATGACTTAAAAATTGATACTTGTTGCTTCCTAGCCTGGCGCTCGGCATTATTAGGATAGGGCAAGGACTGGTTGGTTCAGTGTCAGGATAATGTGACTGAGTGGGATATCAGGTCATGGTCCCAGTGGGGCAGCACTATAAAGTCACCATGAGTGCGCACTGTCACAAGTCGGCACCCATCCTGATATGACCTTAGATGTTGCTAGGACGTAAAACAACAACAAACAAACAATCAAAATCTAAGGTCATGGTAGGGCGGGTTAATAGAACATGTTGTATATATATGCATATGGCGTCAGAATTGCTATGTGCTTGCAAATATTAATTTAGCATGATTTCAATTCAAATATCTAAAAGGTTTGCTATTTTAGAACAAAGTTACTCCAAACTAATGTAAAATATATTATAATGATCGACCTAGTATACTTATCTATAATTTTGTTTTTAAATGACAGAAACTCAAAGCGATCTGAATATGCAACTTTAACTTGCCGATGTCATGAACTGGCTGGCTCATGCGGTGTCAACATAATTTGACTGAGACGGATATCATATCATAGTGCGTGATTTCTCAGTTTGGATAAAACGATAAAGCCACTGAGACTGTGCGTGTGTGGAGGGATATATATTTTTCTTGTTTAATTGTAGTAACTCTAATTCCGTCAATCGAATAATGTCTTTGATCAGCACCAGATCACTGATTATTCCACCTTAGATGTTGGCAGGGCGTAAAACTCCAATAACAAACCAATTGACACCGTCCTGGTATCACCTCACATGTTGCAAGAGTATAAAAAGAAAACAATGAATTAAAATTAACATTTGTTTCACGAATGTTGGTTGGTTGTTGGGGGTTTTATATCGTGGCAACATTTAGGGTCATATCAGGACTTGGTACCAACTTGTGACAGTGTGCACTCATGGCAACTTTATAGTGCTTCCCCATTTGAAAATCAGGCCGCCAGCACCATGACCTGACATCCCACTCAGTCACATTAACCTGACACCGAGCTAACCAGTCATTGCTCTATCCTATTCATGCTGAGTGATAACCTAGGTGTCGACGAGTATCAATTTTATAAGTCATTGGTTTGACTCGATCGGGAACCGAACTCTCCATCTCCCGCACGGGAGGCCTGCGCTCTACCGATTCAGCCACCACGCCCGCTTTTGTTATGAATGTTGTTGACGTGTGAAATATTACCTTGACGATGAATCATTAGTTCGACGGGGCGTTGAGGGTGAGCTTGGCGGTGGGGGGGTGGGGGGGTTATGTGTGAGGTGGGGGTTGTTGGTGGATGTGGGGATGGATGTGGGGGGTGGGGTGATAATGGCTTACACGTGTAAGGTGATATGGACGGCTTGTCTAGGCCATCCTGACTGAGATTCAGTAGTGTGGGTGGGTGGAGGTAAATTAACCTGGTTAATGAACCGTGACTGTGTGAGCGTTGTTAACATGTATTTTAGGCGGCTATTAAAGGAATGATCCGCGTTCATCGGGTGAGAAAAGCTTAATGTTCTAATGTTCTATCGATTATTTGCAATGTGGCGCTTTTAGCGGGCGTTTTGTACAATTTTAGTCAGGATTCATGTTCTGACCTTACAAAGGTCAGCTAGGTGGTGTTTGTTACCCACACAGCGTGCGATGCCCTAATCGGTAGAGTGCTGGCCTCTCATGCGGAAGGTAAGGGAGCTCAGTTCCCGGTCGAGTAAAACCTGATAGAATTGGTACTTGTCGCTTCCTAGCCTGGTGCTCAGCATGTATAGGATAGGGCAAGGACTGGTTAGCTCAGTGTCAGGATAATGTGGCTGAGTGGGATATTGGGTCATGGTGCCAGTGGCCTGATTTCCCACCAGTGAGGCAGCATTATAAAGTCACCATGAGTGCACCCTGTTGCGAATCGGTACCCGTCCTGATATGACCTTAGATGTTTCCTGGACGTAAAACTCCAATAACCAGTCATTGTTACCCGAATCCATATATCGGCATATGGCTTTTGTTCTTTTGTTGCCCCACTCTCCCCAGTATGGATTTTCCTTTTAATATTTGGGGAATGTCCCGAAATTTTACGACATAGAAGAGTGCGATGATGAATGGATGGGGGTTGTTTGGAAGCGTTTGTTTCTTGGGGTTTCACGTCCCAGCAACAGCAATAGTCATATCAGGGCAGGAACAGACTTGTGACAGGGCACACTCATGGTGACTTTATAGTTGTTGTTGGGGATTTACATCCTAGCAACATCTATGGCAATAGTAGTGTGTGTACCGACTAGTGACAGTGTGCATTCATTGTGACTTTATAGTTGTTGTTGGGGATTTACGTCCGAGCAACATCTATGGTAATAGTAGTGCGTGTACTGACTAGTGACAGTGTGCATTCATTGTGACTTTATAGTTGTTGTTGGGGATTTACGTCCGAGCAACATCTATGGTAATAGTAGTGCGTGTACTGACTAGTGACAGTGTGCATTCATTGTGACTTTATAGTTGTTGTTGGGGATTTACGTCCTAACAACATCTATGGTAATAGTAGTGCACCTACCGACTAGTGACAGTGCGCACTCATTGTGACTTTATAGTTGTTGTTGGGGATTTACATCCTAACAACATCTATGGTAATAGTAGTGCGCATACCGACTAGTGACAGTGTGCATTCATTGTGACTTTATAGTTGTTGTTGGGGATTTACGTCCGAGCAACATCTATGGTAATAGTAGTGCGTGTACTGACTAGTGACAGTGTGCATTCATTGTGACTTTATAGTTGTTGTTGGGGATTTACGTCCGAGCAACATCTATGGCAATACTAGTGCGCATACCGACTAGTGACAGTGTGCATTCATTGTGACTTTATAGTTGTTGTTGGGGATTTACGTCCGAGCAACATCTATGGTAATAGTAGTGTGTGTACTGACTAGTGACAGTGTGCATTCATTGTGACTTTATAGTTGTTGTTGGGGATTTACGTCCGAGCAACATCTATGGTAATAGTAGTGTGTGTACTGACTAGTGACAGTGTGCATTCATTGTGACTTTATAGTTGTTGTTGGGGATTTACGTACCGAGCAACATCTATGGTAATAGTAGTGCGTGTTACTGACTAGTGACAGTGTGCATTCATTGTGACTTTATAGTTGTTGTTGGGGATTTACGTCCGAGCAACATCTATGGTAATAGTAGTGCGCGTACTGACTAGTGACAGTGTGCATTCATTGTGACTTCATAGTTGTTGTTGGGGATTTATGTCCGAGCAACATCTATGGCAATAGTAGTGTGCATACCGACTAGTGACAGTGTGCATTCATTGTGACTTTATAGTTGTTGTTGGGGATTTACGTCCGAGCAACATCTATGGCAATAGTAGTGTGCATACCGACTAGTGACAGTGTGCATTCATTGTGACTTTATAGTTGTTGTTGGGGATTTACGTCCGAGCAACATCTATGGTAATAGTAGTGCGCGTACTGACTAGTGACAGTGTGCATTCATTGTGACTTTATAGTTGTTGTTGGGGATTTACGTCCCGAGGCAACATCTATGGCAATACTAGTGCGCATACCGACTAGTGACAGTGTGCATTCATTGTGACTTTATAGTTGTTGTTGGGTATGTACGTCCGAGCAACATCTATGGTAATAGTAGTGCGTGTACTGACTAGTGACAGTGTGCATTCATTGTGACTTTATAGTTGTTGTTGGGGATTTACGTCCAAGCAACATCTATGGCAATACTAGTGCGCATACCGACTAGTGACAGTGTGCATTCATTGTGACTTTATAGTTGTTGTTGGGGATTTACGTCCGAGCAACATCTATGGTAATAGTAGTGTGTGTACTGACTAGTGACAGTGTGCATTCATTGTGACTTTATAGTTGTTGTTGGGGATTTATGTCCGAGCAACATCTATGGTAATAGTAGTGCGTGTACTGACTAGTGACAGTGTGCATTCATTGTGACTTTATAGTTGTTGTTGGGGATTTACGTCCGAGCAACATCTATGGTAATAGTAGTGCGCGTACTGACTAGTGACAGTGTGCATTCATTGTGACTTCATAGTTGTTGTTGGGGATTTACGTCCGAGCAACATCTATGGCAATAGTAGTGTGCATACCGACTAGTGACAGTGTGCATTCATTGTGACTTTATAGTTGTTGTTGGGGATTTACATCCGAGCAACATCTATGGCAATAGTAGTGCGTGTACTGACTAGTGACAGTGTGCATTCATTGTGACTTTATAGTTGTTGTTGGGGATTTACATCCGAGCAACATCTATGGCAATAGTAGTGCGTGTACCGACTAGTGACAATGCGGACGCATTGTGACTTTATAGTAATAGTAGTGCGTGTACCGACTAGTGACAATGCGCACTCATTGTGACTTTATAGTTCTGGTTGGGACTTTACGTTCTAGCAACATTTAAGGTCATATCAGGGTGGGTACACATTTTACAGGACGCACTCATAGCTTAATCGTTGTTGTTGTTTGGGGCTTCATGTCCTAGCGGCATGTAGGGTCGTTTCAGGACGGGTACCGACTTGTGACAGTGTGCACTCATCGACATGGTGACTTCATAGTGTTACCACCCTGGAAGACCAGGTCGTCTGCACCATAGTCTGTCCAGTCCTGGAGTACACCAGTCCATGGCCTATCCTATTAATGCCAAGCACCAGGTTAGATAGTGACACGTATGAATTTAGTAAGTCATTGTGGCTTGACAAATCTGAGGGGTTGGACCCACAGCCTTCCACACAAGAAGGCAGCCAGCACTCTTCGTGATTTGGCCACTACATTCGAAATTATTCATAGTGTTGTCACACACTGGTATCATACTGTCGGCACTTTGTTCTAGAGCTATCAACGACATTTCAGTTAGACACTAAGAACAGTACCACGAGGGTGATGCTGATAAAAGGAAAATTGTGTTTTGTTTGGCATAACAGTCTGCACAGTCATATTATGTTCTCCACTCAACCAACAAATTGGTGCATGTCATTATCCTGGCAATGCGAAACAACATACAATTATTAGGTTTGTAAGTCCTTGGTTTGACTCGGCCTAGGATTGATCCCATGACCTTCCCACCAAGGGAAGCAGACGCCCTAACCAATCGTCCATTCCGGTCGGTTCGGATGAGTGTGAAAAATATGCTGAGTCATCATCCTTGAGCATCATGTTTGATGGCCTTTAACGGGAGTGTCACGTGATAAATACAACTTTAGGTATTCGCAGTTATCCTGATCGGATATGACTATGCATAGTTTTCACATCTTTGAGCAACTAGACAGCGACGCGGTGTTTCCTTGCCGGGTCGAGTTGAGCCGAGTTGAGCCGAGCTGTGTACGTGTGCTCGGTGGCGCCAATGAGCTCCCCTGGCGGCGAACAGAGGGTAATGTCACGCTCCATTAACCATCATTATCTTCTCGGACAACTGACGACATAACCTGATTGGGCGCTAACACTAACCTGGTTAGACACACTAGTGCTTGCAGGGGCCACCAGGGCACGTATGCATGGACCGGTGTTAGCGAGCCAAACCCATGGTTAGCAGCGATCTCCGGGTTAGTGGCGAAAAGTCGGTATGCATGGACCAGTGTTATGGAAACCCCACGAGTTAAAAGTTGGGTAAGCTAACCCCACTCTGTAGCAGGTATAAGGGTGGTGTTAGGGACCGATTAGGTGCAAATCTACTCAATGCGATCATATTTAACAGAATTACATACTCAAATCGTGAAATTTCATTAAATTAACCCTAAATTCGAACTGATATTAACGCCGCCGCTACAACAGTGGCGATATTAATATTGTCAAATCAACGAATGTACACAGGCACAGAGGGATTTCCCATATCTATAAATAACTGCTAGGTTAGCTAATGCCTCCACGCTTTGGCTCCATACATACCCTGTGACCGAATTTCCAATGCCGGCGTTAGCTAACTCGGACCCTGCCCTTAACACCGGAGCCGATAAATAATTCTTCATGCATACGGCCCCAGGGCACACCACCGACCCACCGCCAAGGTAGCTAGGTGCCAGCCCCACTTTTCTCTCTGCCTCAGTCTGTATGTCATAACCGCCATCTCCAATCTCCCATCTTGTCTACGTAATATTTATTTATTTATCCGTAACTTTGTTGGATCTTAGCAGGTTCGTCGGTTGTTGGAGTTTTACATCCTGGTTTTACATCTAGGTCATATCAGAACAGGTACCGACTTGTGACAGTATGCACTCATGGCGATTTTATAGTGCTGCCCCACTGGGAAATCAGGCTGCCAGCACCATGACCCAATATCCCACTCAGTCACATTATCCTGACACCGAGCTAACCAGCCCATGCCCTATCCTAATAATGCCGAGCACCAGGCTAGGAAGCGACAAGTATCAATTTTTAAGTCATTGGTTTGACTCGACCAGGAACCAAACTCGCGAACTCCCGATCTTCCGCACGCGAGGCCTGTGCTCTATCGATTCGGTCACCGTGTCTGGTCTATTTATTTATCTGAAACTTTGTTGGATCTTAGCAGGTTTGTCGGTTGTTGGAGTTCTATGTCTAAGGTGATATCAGGACAGGTACCGACGTATGACAGCGTGCACTTATGGTGACTTTATAGTGCTGCTCCACTGGGAAATCAGGCTGTCTCACCATGATCTGATATCCCACTCAGTCACATTATCCTGACATTGAGCTAGCCAGTCCTTGCCCTATCCTATTAATGCCGAGCGCCAGACTAGGATGCAACAAGTATCAATTTCATAAGTCATTGATTTGACTCGCCCAGGAACCAAACTCCCGACCTTCTACATGGAAGGCCCACGTTCTACCGATTCGGCCACTGCGCCTGTAAAGTTGTGACGTCATAGTGCTGCCCCATTGGGAGACCATGCTTAATGCTGCCATCATGACCCGATATCCAACACTCATTCACATTCTCCTGACATTGAGCTAACCAATCATTGCCCTATCCTAGGAATTCCTTAGTTTAAAAGTGAACACTTGGATAATCCCTTAATCTAAAATCCAACATCTGGGGAATCACTTAATATAAAGATCAACACTTGGGGATTCCCTAATTTTGAATACTAATAATTGTGCATTCTCTGATCTTAAAGAGCAGCAGTTCTACACTAAGAGGCCAGCCCACCCCGACACTGCGCGGGAGGTGTGTCTGGCAGTTCTTAGTCAGGCTTTGTCACCTGCTTTGTCGCTGCTTACAAAGCGTACCCTATCTCCTGTTCGCCTCCCCTCACACTTAGGGTGGGTGGGTGGAGGGGCGGATGATTGGGGGCGGGGGGCACGGCCTCCTTTGACAAGTTTGTCTTATCAAGAACCCAATATAGGCCCCCACTACATCCCATCATTACTTCCATCTATCCCCTGCCCCCCCCCCTCCCCACTGCCATCTCCTCCCAAATTATGGAATCTCCCAATGTCACAAAAGATTGCCGGTGTCGCAGTTTCAGCGCCCGGTCAGTTTCAGTGCCCGGTCAGTTTCATGCGCATGCGTCAAAATCTAACATCATCGTCACTAACCTTATAAATTTAATATAATGTTTTTGGTAATGATGTTTTCTACATGTGGACAAAGCGATTTGTTTCTAGGTGGTGTGGTTTTAGAGATATATCACTTTTCCTGTATTTTCTGTATGAAGATTGCTAGCGACCATTGACAATGCCTTGAGTTTGATGGTACGCGCAGTGAAAAACCTTAGTTTTATTCAAAATTAATACAAATCAAGAACCCTAACCTTATAAATGTAATAAAGTCTTTTTGGTAAAGATGTTTTCTATATGTGTACCAAGCGATTTGTTAATAGGTGGTGTAGTTTTAGAGATATCTCACTTTTGCTGTATTTTCTGTATGAAGATTGCTCACGACCATTGACAATGCCTTGAGTTTGAGTCTATACGGGCAGTTGAAACTGACTGGGTGCTGAAACTGCGACACCGGTCTAAGTTCATCTCTAATATCCACTCAATTAATTCAATAATATATATACATTATGTATATAAGTATACGTATTTTGTTCGTTTGTTTTGAGTTTTACAAGCCATTTCACATTTTGATTTTGATTTAATGCAAATTAAGGACTATGCTAAAATATCCTGCGCAAGATGGATATTAAACACAAATACAGAACATCATATTGACATACTGACAACATTCAAACACAATTTTATATATTACAGTTAAGCAAACAAAATTATGTCTTACAAAAAACAAGTTGAAACAAAGTTTGTTTCAGGTTTGATGTAAATGTCTAAATATGTTAATTTTGACACTTTCTCTCTAGCACAAAATCATAATAAAAGATACTTTTGATGACTTTTCTGGGATAGATTTAATACATATAGTATCGGTAACATACTTAACACACAGAGGCAACACTACTTATTTTACTTGTTATTAAAAAAGAAAGAATTTATTATTTTCATCGTAGCATGGACACCAAATATGTGGTGCCCAGCTTCAGAGCATGACCTCCGTATGAATATCTAATGTATATATAATGTAGATATAATATATATAATTTAAATGTAATGTAGATATAATGTAGATATAATGTAGATATAATGTATATAAAATGTATATATAATGTATATATAATATAAATAAACAAACTTTCTTAGAGCTGCATGGTCCGATCAAAACATCAAATTTTCAAAACGAAAACAATTATTTAGAATACATTCTGCATATCTAACTTAGATACTGATTTACTTATTAAAGATTTGTCATCACATATAAGGGAATACTTAGTCAATTTAATAGAACCGGTTACTGCATAAGCCTATGGTGTCAGAGTTTTGGCGTGCTTGCCCAAATTAATTTCGCACATTTGCACTTTAAATATCTCAAAACTTAGCCATTTAAAATAAAAGTTACTTCAATGTAATGTAAGGTAGATTATAATGATCAACCTAATATCTTTATCTCAGGAAATAACAGAAACTGAAAATCATCGGACTATGCACCTTTAATTATGTCACCATACCCACACATACCCCAGATACCCATAATCCCCCACTAATGATTCAGCGTATGTACTTCCGGTGTGTTAAGCGTCCTGCTGGGTTTTATCTTCGCTGGTTGGGGCGCGGTGCAGCTGGTTGCCCGGCACCCCGGGCTGCTCCTAGTGCGGCCCGGGAGCTCCCCGCCCGGCCCACCTTTGATCCGGGCCGGCCATTATGGGCCGTCTGTGCCTGGGGAGAATGGCTGCGGGCCGACAAAGACCTGCGGCCACAAAACGCTGCGTTCAACTCGAGAAAGGCGCTCCTTTGGGCGGCTTTAAGAACCGGAAACGATTCTTGCACGGCGCCTTCTGTGTAGCGCGCGCCGGCACCCGCACACACGCACACGCACACGCACACGCACACGCACACGCACACGCACACGCACACGCGCACACGCACACTCACACGCACACGCACACGCACACGCACACGCACACGCACACGCACACGCACACGCACACGCACACGCACACCCGCAGACCCGCACACCCGCGCACCCGCGCACCCGCGCACCCGCGCACCCGCGCACCCGCGCACCCGCGCACCCGCGCACCCGCGCACCCGCGCACCCGCGCACCCACGCACCCACGCACCCGCGCACCCGCGCACCCGCGCACCCGCGCACCCGCGCACCCGCGCACCCGCGAACACGCGCACACGCGCACCTGCGCACCCGCGCACACACGCACACGCGCACACGCGCACACGCGCACACGCGCACACGCGTACACACACACACCCGCACACAAGCACATCCGCTCACCCGCGCACTCATACTCGCACTCGCACTCGCACTCGCACTCGCACGCGCACCTGGATACGGATACGGATATGGATACGGATGCGCACACAGACGCACACATGCGCGCACACGTATACGGATATAGATACGGATACGCACACGGACGCGTACGGACGGACGTGCATGCATGCATCCACGCGCTTGTAGGTGTACATAGCTGCACATATATGTGTTTGGTAGCTCATACATGTATAAATATGTAATTATGTAAATATGTAAATACGCACATGCATGTATACCTGCATGCTGTGACAAGCAAAGACACATGCACACATATATATGTACACTCATATGTGAATATATGCATGCACACATACACAGGTGCATGCATACATGCACACACATACACTGGTGTGTACACGCGTGCACACACATATATATATACACATACTGGCACATATATTCATATTCATATGAAAAATCCTCCGGTGCCACTGACACTGGTCTACATCCGGTGGAGGCTAGGAGGGAAGGTGGAGCCACCGGTACAGTGTTGGTCTTACTGAGTATAACAAATAATAATAATTAACCCTTACGTATCTTTATACTCGCATAATTCGTTATACATCACATATATATATATTCACATATAATCACACCAACACACACATGCATGCACATATATGCATACACAGACGTACATACACCAGCACACACATATACACACACATACAGGTACACACACATACCGCACATACCCACACATACCCACACATACCCCCACATAACCACGCATACCCCAACCTACCCTCAGCTACCCACACCTACCCCACATACCCCCACATATCCCCACATACCCCAACATACCCACACATACCCCACATACCCACACATACCCCCATATATCCCCACCTACCCCAACATACCCACACATACCCCTACATCCCCCACATACCCCAACATACCCGCAAATACCCCCATATACCCCCACATGCCCCCACAGAGGCTACACCTTGTCTATACACGCCACCTATGGAGTTCGAATGGAACAGACGACAGTAACCATTCTTTCGCGCCTTTCCCGCCTTTCGCGCGTTCCTTTCGGGCACCTCGGCGGGCATCAATCGCACATAGTTCCCCAAAAAGATGTCACACAATGCAACCCGAAAAGTGGAAGCATTAAGGCACATTGGTGAGTACAGTTGAGAAGTCTCCCTCCTCCTGCCCCTCCTCTCCCTCCTCACCTCCTCCCTCCTCCCTCGTCCTCCCACTCCTCTCCCTCCTCTCCTTCCTCACCTCCTCCCTCTTCCTCCCCCCCTCCTCCCCCCTCCTCCCTCCTCCCTCCTCCTCTCCGTCCTCACCTCCTCCCTCCTCCCCCCTCCTTCCTCCCCCCTCCCTCTCCCTCCTCACCTCCTCCCTCCTCCCTCCTCCCCCCCCCTCCTCTCCCTCCTCACCTCCTCCCTCATGCTCCCCCTCCTCTCCCTCCTCACCTCTTCCCTATTCTACCCCTCCCTCCCCTCCCCCTTCTCTCCCCCCTCCTCTCCCCCGTTCCTCCCCTCCTCTCCCCCATTCCTCCCCTCCTCTCCTTCCTCCCGGTGCTCCGCTCCTCCCATTCTCCCCTCCTCCCCGTCCCTTCCTCCCCTCCTCTTTCACCCTCACCTTCCTTCCCCCTTCTCCCCTTCCCCTCCCCCCTTCTCCCTACCCTTCTCCTTCCTCACCCATTCCCCTTCCTCCCCTTGCCCTCTTTCTCGCTCTCATCCAGTCACTCAGTTCTCACTGTGGCATCACTCAGCTTTCACTCCATGTCTAGGCTTTCACGTCTTCACTCAGTGTTCAGTCCACCACACACCACGCGCTCCCTGACAAAGTGTATTGTGACTTTGCTACTTTTGATGTGAAGCAGACAATCTGTACCTGTCCCTGCCTGAACCTGGGCTGTGTGTGGGGAGGGGGTGGGGGAAGGGAGGGCTAGGGCAATGCGGTAGGGTGGAGGAAGGGGAGGAGGATGAGGATGTGTGATGAGTGATGGAGTGACTAGTGGTGTGTGGTGGACAGAATGTTGAGTGACGAATTGGGAACTGATTGACAGCGTGAGAGGTGAGTGGTGGAATCAGAGCTGAGTGATGGACTGAGAGCTGAGTGATGGAGTGAGAACTGAGTGATGCGGTGAGTGCTGAATGAGGGAGTCGGAGCTGAGTGATGAAGGGAGAACTGAGTGATGGATACTGAGAGATGAGTGGTCAAGGGAGATATGAGTGATGGAGTGAAATCTGAGGGGTGTAATCAGAGCTGAGTGATGGACTGAGAGCTGTGTGATGGAGTGAGAGCTGAGAGGTGGAGTGATACTTGAGTGATAGCCTGACAGTTGAGTGATGGGTTGAGATCTGAGTGACAGAGTGAGAACTGAGTAAGGGACTGACAGCAGGCTGATGGCGGAAATCGTCTATTCTACTTCAGCTTGTACTCACTTGGCGCCTGCCTCTGTTCTGGCCTAGACGCCCCCTGGTGGGCTTGTATCGCTGATGACAGGGTGGGACGCCAGGGTTTTGTTTGGCGCTGTTAACTGGGGAACCGGAAGTGCTGACTGGGTGACTTTGTCACAAGGGTGGAGGGTGTGTGTGAGGGGGGGGGGGGGTGTTGTGGAGGGTTGTGGGTGTGGGAGGTAGCGGGGTACTAGGGAGGGGGTGTGACGGGGTGTTGGGGCTGGTTATGTGTGTGTGTGAGTTGGGTGTCGGGGAGGGTATGTGAGAGGGGTGTCAGGGAGGGTGTGTGTGAGAGGGGTGTTGGGGAGAGCTGTGTGTGTGGGATGTGTGGGATAAACAATATTATGTATATTATGTATGTGTGTAGGTGGGTTCAATATGTGTAGGTGTGTCGGTGGGTTAGATATGTGTATGTGTGTAGGTATGTGTAGGTGGGTTAGATGTGTGTATGTATGTAGGTGGTTTCGATATGTGTATGTGTAGGTGTGTGTAGGTGTGTGAAGGTGGGTTAGATGTGTGTATGTGTGTAGGTGTGTGTAGGTGGGTTAGATGTGTGTATGTATGTAGGTGGTTTCGATATGTATATGTGTAGGTGTGTGTAGGTGTGTGAAGGTGGGTTAGATGTGTGTATCTGTGTAGGTGTGTGTAGGTGCGTTAGATGTGTGTATGTATGTAGGTGGTTTAGATATGTGTATGTGTAGGTGTGTGTAGGTGTGTGAAGGTGGGTTAGATGTGTGTATGTGTGTAGGTGTGTGTAGGTGGGTTAGATGTGTGTATGTATGTAGGTGGTTTAGATATGTGTATGTGTAGGTGTGTAGGTGTGTGTAGGTGGGTTAAATGTGTGTATGTGTGTAGGTGTGTGTAGGTAGGTTAGATATGTATGTCTGTAGGTTGGTTAGATATGTGTAAGTGTGTAGGTGTGTGTAGGTGTGTGTAGGTGGGTTAGATATGTGTAGGTGTGTATGTGGGTTAGATATGTGCATGTCTGTAGGTGGGTTAGATATGTGTATGTGTGTATGTGGGTTAGATATGTGTATGTGTGTAGGTGGGTTAGATATGTGTATGTGTGTAGGCGGGTTAGATATGGGTCGTTCTCAGAAGTTGTGTACGAATACTGTGACATCAGTACCACAAAATCAAAATACTGTCAAAGTCTATCCAGCTACCTGAAAGTGTATGTCCTTTTGCATCTGAATAATTGAAAATAAACATATTCTTACATTTTTAAGTAGGTCAAATGATGCTCACACCCAATAAATCACAGTACAGCATGGAAACCAATCTGACTCCAAAATCAAATATTTTCCATACAAAGCTTGACATTTTTAGGACATTTCACATGCCACTTGCTTTATAAACAGTAGTAATAATAATTTAAAACCTCATTGCTATGGTTCTGTCTTATTTGTGATGATTAAAGAGAAAAGCAGAAAAATATTAGCAAGGTAACAGCCCAAGTGGAATCAACAATTTTACACAAATGTTTGGCTCAAATTTCAATGTTTAGGGGCAATTTCAGGATTGATCTTTTACTATACCATAAATGGGTCCATGCATAGAGTGTGAAATGGTGGAAATAGTTCCTGTACTGTATCTGAACTCAGTGTTTGATGCAGAGTTTGATAGTACTTGCAAGTGGAAACGAATGTTACGATGTTAATGACTCCAGAAAAGGTCAACTTTTTTTTTTTTTCTTTTTTTTTTTTAAAGAAATAAATGTTTTCAACTTAATGAAGACATTGTATATGACCATTTGAAGTGAAATGGGTTGTTGTTCAGAGGTTTTGATTAAGTTTGTGACACTTTGTTTTCAATGCTGTTCACAATGTCACAAATTAGTGATGTAATTTTCTATTTATTTAGCTACATCCATCCCAATAAGATACATAATACACAATATTAACATTTACTTTTGATCTAAAATATCTCCCACATTATTGGGCTAAATGATGAAATCTAAATATTTACATTCCAATAATGGGTTCCTTTGAAATATGCATTTCAAGTAAACTACCTCAAGTGGTACAGAGTTTCTGAGAATGACCCATATGTGTATGTGTGTAGGTTGGTTAGATATGTATCAGTGTGTGTAGGTGGATTAGATGTGTGTAGATGTGTGTAGATGGGTTAGATATGTGTATGTGTGTAGGTGTGTGTAGGTGGGTTAGATATGTGGGTAGGTGGGTTAGATATGTGTATGTGTGTGTAGGTTGGTTAGATGTGTATCAGTGTGTGTAGGTGGGTTAGATGTGTGTAGATGTGTGTAGATAGGCTAGATATGTATTCTCCAAACACATCTTTTCAGCTTACGTAACTTAACATATGTAGGGAGAGTGTTGAGGTCAGATTCAAGGATTGCCACTGTGCAAGTACAACCTAGTGGTGTCCCCCAGTAGGCGGAAAACCCCGTTTGGTCATGTGATGAGGGAATACCACGCATGATGCCATTCATATAATACAGACCTCTGCATTCTCCCTCCACATATTCAGTTGCATACACTGATGGAATAGGCAAATGTCTACTCGGAAAGCATTTTTCTCCAGCACCAGTCTCAGCGACCTATGCCGGATTCCTTTAATCAACAAATGTAAAATAAAATACACAAAATGAAGTTCAACTGGGAACTTTAAACCTGCAGCAGAAATAATTGAAGATCTGCTGTGGAGCTAACATGGGGAGGGGGGGGGGGGGGGAAACTCAACTGACAATTAAGACCTGACGATTAAGATGCTCCTGGTTTAGTTGGAATTCCCCTATGCCCTGGGGCCGTGACCAGGATGCACTGAGCCCTGTACGGTGTTGAGCCCAATCCGTGTACTGTCAGGTACTGTCATATACTGTCAGGTACTGTCATATACTGTCAGGTACTGTCATATACTGTCAGGTACTGTCATATAATGTCAGGTACTGTCATATACTGTAAGGTACTGTCAAATAATGTCAAGTACCGTCACGTACTGTCACGTACTGCCGGGTATTGTCACATACTGTCGGGTATTGTCATATACTATCAGGCACTGTCACGTACAGTCGGGTGATGTCATGTACTGCCGCGTACTGCCAGGTACAGTAATGTACTTCATGTATCGTTACGTACTATCACGCACGTTCACGTACAGTCGCGTACTGTCGCGTACCGTCACGTACTGCCGTATACTGCCACGCGCTGTCACATACTGTCACGCATTGTCAGGCACATACAGGTAATGTGAGGTGTTGTCACGTACTGTCACGTATTGTCAGATACTGTGACGTAATGTCAGGTACTGTCAGATATTGTCACGCACTGTCGGGTGTTGTCACGTACTGCCAGGTACGGCCACGTACTGACACATACTGTCACATACTACCATGTATTTCACGTACTGTCACTACAGTCACATACTCTCATATTATGTCACGTACTCTCGGGTGCTACCACGTACTGTCAGCTGCTGTCAGCTACTGTCAGCTGCTGTCAGCTACTGTCAGCTACTGTCAGCTACTGTCAGCTACTGTCAGCTACTGTCAGTGTGCTAACTGGATATTTCTAATTGGAAATATGAGTTATGACACTTATAATCCCTCTGATACGAATGTAGTGAGTTGTATTGACCTCTCCAGGTGAAACGATAAATACCCATATAGGCGTGGGCAAGGTGATTGCATGAGGGAGCCTAGATAGGCTAATGGTTACGGCAACCGACTAGGAATGGTAGAAATGAGCATTTTCGTCCCCTGGGTCCCTCATTTTGCAACACCCCTAATATTGATTGATTGATTGCTTATAGTGTAATGCGTTGTGGTGTTCTCTGTGGCAGGTGGTATTCTCTGTGGCGGACAGGTTAGAGTGTCTGACATTTTTCTAGGTCGGACTCCTAATCTGAAGGTTGGTGGTTCGATTCCCCATGCCCCCACCTCTGCCAATTTGGATTTCCACCGCTGTGTATAACTTACAGCGTCATCAAAGGCCAGTTGCTCTCATACCATCTCTATGTGTTGTGGGAGGTCAAAAGTCCCTTGGGTCAGTCAAAGTATACACTCGGGCTTTCTATCGACAAACTGTCTCATGGTGAAAACAAGTCTATTCAGACTTATCCAAGATAGGCCGTATGAATCTTCAAGAAATGTCAGCAGCAATGGTTATATTCGCAACAAAACGCTAGTGGTTTTTATTTATGTCAGTTTTGTCAATCACCTTCAGTTGCCTACAATAAAATATACACGAAACTCAGAAATGGTGAGATCTGTTCAAATGACAGCAAAAACCATCTTTGAAAGTTTGATGCAATTTTGCAGTGGTTTGACTTGTATCAATTGACAGCGAAATGTAACTAATAAAAAGAATAGAAGTGTTAGTGGGCACTGACACCTGATGCACTTAGGGAGTGGTTCTTCCTTAAGTACAAATACATGATACCAGTTCATAAGTATATAAACATATTGTAAAATATTCTGATTTACGGCATTGGGGGGAATGCAAATGTTCTATTACTAAACAGGTATACGTGACCAAGCACATGTATGTATATATATATATATGTAAGTGCTGGTGGTGCCTGAGTGTGATGTAAATAGACATAGTGGTGCTGGAAGGGCTGTGTGTAAGGGGCACTCAGGGCCTACCCCCTCCCCCTCTGCTGGGTAGGATCACCACACTCAGGGTCAAGGCATGTGGTGGCCAGGGGAGCCACACAGCTTGGTGGTAGTGGGCAGACCACTGGTAGCCATGGGGACCAGGAATGCTGGATCCCTATTGGTAGAGCCAACAATGCTTGTTTCCCATTAGGGGAAAAGGGTTGGGTGATACTAGGCAATGAACCCATGTAACCATATAAATAATAAACCAGAGGGCTTGACTCTCTCTCTCTTCCTTTACTCTTTACTCTTTATACTCTTCCTTTCTCTTTGTCTGTAATGACTTCACTATAGCCTGCCTACACAACCACAGATTCGAGCTTTAGCCATTCTACAAAACTGAAGACCTAGTCTTTACAATATGCTGTATAAGAATTATACGAGGACAATAACCCAGAATATCCCCCCCTTTCCCCCAGCACTCGCTCAGTTCATGGACAAATGGAATCTGGACAAGTCGTCTACTGCTCCAGCCTCCCTAACCTCAGCTCCGATGGTGGCGCCACCTCCCATTTCACATTGTAGCCACCACTCACTGTACCGCTGAAAATGTATATACATTTATCATCATCATCATGCTGTCAGTTGCAATGCGACAAAGACTGCTTCCATTACTTAACCGCCGCTTTGTGTGGTTGTACATTTCATAAAAGCTGCTTGCAAAGTGTTGAAGTGCTGCTGGCTTTTGCAAGTTACTAGCGGCACTCTCTCAGGGAGCAAATAGAGGTCTCACACTGGCAAGAACATGTCAAGACAGGCGCAAACTATTTGTCCCTGCAGTGGCTGGTCGGGAGATGTTGGGAGTTCCATTCATCACCGCCCTTAATGCTGCCACGATAACATGGTTTTCTGTTAGGGTTTGCTCCCTTAGCCTTTGATTCTATCAAGAACCAGAACTTGTACCACAAGGTAGTGGTTTACAACTTTGCAAGGCAGGGGCGTCAGACTCCCTGAGGTATTTTAGCACCTAAGGTATCCGAGGTACTGCATTACCCGCATACACATTTATACACATCACCAAATCCCTAATGTGAGAGAGTGAGAGACTGTGTTTGGTTAGCAGTCTCATATTACATAGTCAGGCCCCCTTAATGATGTGGGGCTTATTTTAGTGTCGCTCATTCCCTGCTTGATTTGTTGATGTTGCCGCTTTGGCACGAAAATTGAAAATCACAAGTAACTCATTAACTTCTTTACCATTTTCATCTTCTACTTTGTCATTTCTTTTCTTCTCTTTCTCTCAAGTGCAGTTCTTCTTCGTCATCTTGTCCTCCTATTTCGGTTACTTCTTCTATTATTTCCTTCATTATTCTTTCCATTTCTTATCTTCATCCCTTTATCCTTATTGTTCTCTCGGTTCTTCCTTTCTTCCTTTCCTTCTTCTCACACTTCTTATTCTTTATATCCTTCTAGTTTTCTTTCTTCTTCCATTCTTCATTTCATCCTTCTTTTCCTTTCCTGTCTTCATCCTTTTCGTTCTTTTCCTGCCTTTAATTTCTTCTTCCTCGTTCCATTACTTATTTTTTTCCTAGTTCTTCTTTTCTTCATATCCCCTTTCTCTTGCTTTTTATTTTTCCCTTTGCTTTCTATTTTCTTTGTTCTTCCATTCTTTCCTTCTTTCTTCCTTCCATTTCTTGTCCTCATTCTTTTTCTTCTTTTCCTTTCTTTTATTTCCTCAGCATTCCTTCGATCACTCATTCTTCTCTTTTCTTCATTTCCTTCTTCTCTTGCATCTTCCATTTTTTCCCTTGTTTCAATGTTTTCATCTTTATTGTATTTTTCTGGGTTTTTTTTAATACTTCTTTTCACTTGTGCATCCTTCCCATATCGTTCTCTTGCTTCATATTCTACTTATTCTAGTTCCCTTTCTTAGTTTCTCCCCTACCTTCTTCTTGTCCTTCTCGTTCTCTTCATCTTCATATTTCCTTAATCTTCGCATTCCCTTCATTTGTGGAGGTGGGAGTGAGAGAACTAGAATGGTACTTCCTCTTTTTCAGTGTCCTTCTCATCTTCCTGCTCCTCATTCTTCATTTCCCTTCAGCTTAGCTTGTATGGTGAAGCACTCAGTGGGGCAGTAGGAGGTGGGAGGTGCGAGGGGTGACGTGGAAGATGGGAGATGGGAGGCGGGAGGTAGGAAGTGGGAGGTGGGGGGGTGGGAGGTGGGAGGTGGGAGGTGGGAAGTGGGAGGTGGGGGTGGGAGGTAGGAAGTGGGAATTGGGAAGTGGGAGGTGGGAGGGGGACGTAGGAGATGGGAAGTGGGAGGTGGGAAGTGTGATGTGAGAAGTGGGAGGTGGGAAGTGGGAGATTGAACGTGGGAGGTGAGACGTGGGAGGCGGGAAGTGGGAGATGGGAAGTGGGAGGTGGAAGTGGGAAGTGGGAGGGGGGGTGGGAAGTGGGATGGGGACGATGGGAGGGGGGAAGTGGGAGGTGGGGAGGGGGAAATGGGAGGTGGGAGATGAGAACTGGGAGGTGGGAGGTGGGAGGGGCCGGATGTGGGAGGGGGAGGAGGGAGGTGGGAGGGTGGGAGGTGGGAGGGGTGGGAAATGGGATTTGGGAGGTGGGAGGTGGGATCTGGGATGTGGGAAGTGGGAGGTGGGAGGGAGGTGGGAGGTGGGAGGTGGGAAGTGGGAGATGGGAGGTAGAAGGTAGAACTTGGGAGGGGAAGGGGGTGGTAGGAGGTAGGAGGTGGGAGTGGAAGTTTGGAGATAGAACGTGGAAGGGGGAGGTGGTAGATGGGAGGTAGGAAGTGGGAGGTGGGAGGTGGAAGTTGCGAAGTGGGAGGTGGAAGTTGGGAAGTGGGAGGTAGAAGTTGGGAAGTGGGAGGTGGGGGCCCAGACACCCAATAATCCCCACAAGGGTTTGAATAACTGACTGGGGCAGTGGGAGGTGGAGGGGGGGATGAAAGATAAGGCCACAAAATGATCCACAATCCTTCCATAGACGCACTGAGACTGCTACCCCCCAACGACAAGAGCCATGTTTACCACCTCACTGCAGGTTGACACCAGCCTCCACCCCTACCACCACCCATCACCCACCACCCACCCCAACCACCCACCCACCGCTCCCATCTCGACTCCCTCATATCCCACAAAGCACCGCGCGTCCATATTATAGTTCGCCATTAAGTTCATTACGCTTTGTGCGCGCGCACTTTGATGCTTCTGTCACTTGACGGCACTGTTTTTACCCCTTTTTATGCTCTGCATTCCCCTCCTCTCCCTCCCCCTCCCCTCCTCCTACTCCTATCTCTACCCTCACTCCCCCCTTCCTCCGCCGTCCTCTTCTTCCACTGTCTCTTCACTCCTCCCTTTCCTCCTCCCTGCTATATTTCACATCCCCCATTTCCCCCCCGTCCTGATATGACCTTAGATGTTGCTAGGACGTAAAACAACAACAAACACACAAACAAACACACCCGCTCCTCCCACTCCCACCCCCTCTTTCGCCTCTCCTCCTCCCCTTGTCCTCCTCCTTCTACTCTCCTTCCCCCTACCCTCCTTCCCGTTCTTCCCCACCTATTCCTCCTCTCCTCTTCTCCTCTCCCCTCCCCTCTCTCCTTCTTCTCTGCTCTCCCCCTCCCCTCCCCTCCCCTCCCCTCTCCCATCCCAACTCTCCCATTCTCCACCCTCCACTTCCCCATCCCTCCCCTCTCCCCATCTCCCCACTTTCTCTCCTCCCCACCTTCTCCCATCCTCCCTGCTCTTTTCCTTCCCCTCTCCCCCTCCTTCCCTCCTCTCCCCCTCTCTGTATTTATCCATCCACTCCTATCTTTCCTTCCCCCTCCTCACCCCTTGCCCCTGCCCTTCACCTCCTCCCCTTCCCAGAACTCCAGTCCCCTCATATCCCAGTTCCTCCCCTCCCCTTCTCTCCTCCCCTCTTTCCTTCCTTTCCTCCCCCTCCCCATCCTCTCCCCTCCCCCTATCTCTGACCCCCTTTATCACTCCCTCCCCTCATTATCTTCCTCCTCCCCTCCTTCCCCCTTCTCCCCCTACTACCCTCTCCCGCTTCCCCCCATCCCCTTCTCCTCCTCCCCCCCCCCTCCTCGCCTATCCCCCCCTCAGCCTCCTCCCCCCTCCCTCCCCCCAGTCAATGTCAAATATTTGTGCTGTTCTTGTCACTAATGCGTCACTTTTGTGCTAACACCATACGGCGGCAATGTAGCGCCCGGCTCGCCGCCCCATCGCCACGCCTCGGTGGCGCCTCCTGGTGGCGCCGCTTTGAAGTCAGCCCGAGCGTGGCCGGGTTTGATCGGCTGCCTGTTTTACCACCGCTCCCCCGTCACTGCCCATACACACACCAAACAGTGATTTATTGTCCCTCCCACCCACCCTGATTCTTTTCTTTTACAAATTTTAAAATCTTTTTTGTATTGTTTTTGTTTATTAATGTCCACCCACCATTTGATTCTTATTTAGCTCTTCCGTATTTATTTTTAAGATCCTCACTCTTTCTTTTTAATCTTAAAATGCCTGCCCCCGTGCATCGATGTATGTATCAGTGCGTTTGTGTTGAGCCTGACATTGTATGCATTCTTGCTAAATAGATTAATGTAAGAGTAGCTCTGTGCTTCTCCTCCCCCCTAGCCCCCTTCCACTTCCTTTTTATGGTATTCTCCCTTCCTTCCTTCTCTTTTCTATCATCGCTCCTACTCCCTTCTGTCCCTATCTCTTCCTCCTTCCACCACCCTTCTCCTTCCTCCCCCTCCTCTTCCTCCTCCGTATCCCTTCTACTCTTTTCCTCACTTCTACCCATTTCCATCCCTCCCTCTTCCTCCTTCCCACCTCTTCCTTACCCCTTCTACTATTCTCCTCAATTCTACCCCTTTCCATCCATCCCTCTTCTTCCTTCCCACCTCTTCCTACCCCTTCTACTCTTCTCCTTACTTCTACCCCTTTACTTCCATTCCCCTGTTCCTCCTTCTCACCTGTTCCTACCTTTTCTACTCTTCTCCCCACTTCTACCCCTTTCCATCCCCCCCTTCCTCCTCCCCAACTCTTCCTACCTCTTCTACTCTTCTGCTCACTTCTACGCCTTTCTATCCCTCCCTCTTCCTCGTTCCCACCTCTTCCTCACCCTTCTACTCTTCTCCTCACTTCTACCCCTTTCCATCCCTCCCCGCTTCCTCCTTTCCACCTCTTCCTACCTCTTCTACTCTTCTCCTCACTTCTACCCCTTTCCATCCCTCCCCCTTCCTCCTCCCCATCTCTTCCTACCTCTTCTACTCTTCTCCTCAATTCTACTCCTTTCCATCCCTCCCGCTCTTCCTCCTTCCCACCTCTTCCTACCCCTTCTACTCTTCTCCACAATTCTACCCCTTTCCATCCCTCCTTCTTCCTCCTTCCTACTTCTTCCTACCCCTTCTACTCTTCTCCTCACTTCTACCCCTTTCCACCACCCTCTTCCTCCTTCCTACCTCTTCCTACTCCTTCTACTCTTCTCCTCACTTCTACCCCTTTCCATCCCTCCTCTCTTCCTCCTTCCTACCTCTTCTGCTCAATTCTACCACTTTCCATCCATCCCTCTTCCTCCTTCCTACCTCTTCCTTACCCCTTCTACTCTTCTCCTCACTTCTACCCCTTTCCATCCCTCCTCTCTTCCTCCTTCCTACCTCTTCCTACTGCTTCTACTCTTCTCCTCAATTCTACCCCTTTCCATCCCTCCCTCTTCCTCCTTCCCACCTCTTCCTATCCCTTCTACTCTTCTCCTCACTTCTACCCCTTTCCATCCATCTCTCTTCCTCCTTCCTACCTTTTCCTTACCTCTTCTACTCTTCTCCCCACTTCTACCCCTTTCCATCCCTCCCCCTGTTCCTCCTTCTCACCTCTTCCTACCTCTTCTACTCTTCTTCCCACTTCTACCCCTTTCCATCTCTCCCCCCTTCCTCCATCTCACTTCTTCCTACCTCTTCTACTCTTCTCCTCACTTCTACTCCTTTATATCCCTCCCCCCTTCCTCCTTCTCACCTCTTCCTGACCCTTCTACTCTTCTCCTCACTTCTACCCCTTTCCAGCCCTCCCCCTTCCTCCTCCCCACCTCTTCCTACCCCTTCTACTCTTCTGCACAGGTCTACTTCTTTCTATCCCTCCCCCTTCCTCATTCCCACCTCTTCCTACTCCTTCTACTCTTCTCCCCACTTCTACCCCTTTCCAACCCTCCCCCTTCCTCCTTCCCACCTGTTCCTACCTCTTCTACTCTTCTCCTCACTTCTACCCCTTTCCATCTCTCCCCCTTCCTCATTCCCACCCCTTGCTACCTCTTCTACTCTTCTCCTCACTTCTACCCTTTTCCATCCACCCCTCCTTGTTCCTCCTTGCCCATTCTTCCTCCCAACCCTTCCCTTCCTCTTCTTCTTTTCCTTCCTATCCCTTCCTCTCCTAATTGTGATGATGGACTAGTGGTTAGGATGCTAGCCCTGGAATGGCAATAAGTGCCTGTTCGAATTCTGCTCCAGGCACAATGTTTCCTATTTACAAAGACCATCCGCACGACATCAGCTATATATATATATATAAAGTGATGTATTCAGGGGGGTGGCGCCACCAGTCGCGAGATGGAGGAGGCAGTACAGTATGTAGTGTAATATTAACAATAATTAGCACATAATAATAATTAAGAGGGGTTAATTCCCTTCCATGCCTTTATACTCGCATAATGCATTATACATCACATAACTTCCGAGCGAGTGGCGTGTGAAAGCCCCAAACATTGGAGGGGGACGGAGTGAAACGTGCCAGTCCCCCCCCCCCCCCACCCAGGAGGGTTGGGGGTGGAGGGGGAGGAATATGACACTACAGAGATCATTACTATCCATATATACATACTATATAATTTATTATGTGGATATAAATAATGCCAGCCGCTTAATGTTTCTCTCTAACCACCTTAACTTCCATGTTATTTAACTGCGGAGCGGGCATTCTCTCCTCCCACACCTCCTATACACCGTGAGCCAACTGTCACTCTGCTCACTTTCAAAACTCCCCCCATCCCTTAGACATCAAATAAAAGGGTTATGCCATATTGCAACACACTGGTAAAGGAAAGCATCCGGCACAAAATAAGTTTTCGCCTCAAGAAAGGTCTACATGATCGGGAAATTCTACAATGCACACCGCAGTGAAATAACTGGTTTACCTACAAAAGATTGAACTTAAGAATTGGAATTTTATTTCTTTCCACTTTCAGCATGTTTAATACATATTTAATTGATATGTGTATGCGTTGAGGTTGTACTTCTTAGTAACAACTAAGGTCATATCTAGACGGCTACATCGCCTTAACAGTGGGATCCAATTTGACTGCTGAGCTTTCGTGGCGATGTCGCTCTGTAGTATGTAGTGAGGCTCATGGAGTGCATAGTTGGGTAGTAATGAAAATCCCACGCAGAACGTTGAGGGTTCGAATCCCAGCTGAGTTATATCAATGCCTTGCAGATTTGATACATGTCGCTACCTAATTTGGCGCTCGGCATGTATAGGATAGGGCAAGGACTGGTTAGCACGGTATCAGGATAATGTGACGGAGTGGAATATCGGTGCTGGTTGCCTAGCCTTTCAGTGGGGCAGCACTATAAAGTAGCCAGAATGTAATTGACCAGAATTACAGAATAGACACCATTAGTTTGTTGCCATGAATATAGGCCCTTGTTGCCGACACGACATTAAGCCATCACCAATCAATCAATCAATCAATTTCTTCTGTAAATCATTGGGAATGTAGTTTTAAACTATGCACTGCAGCTGAACCCCCTACCGACCACGTGACGCGTGTGCCTCGCTGTGAGTGCGGGAGGGTGGGGGGAGGTCGGAGGTCGGTGGGTGGCGATGAGAGGGTACTGGCGGTGCATCGGGTTGTGGGCGGTCTCCCGGAAGTGACTGACATTACCAGAACGAACCTGCTTCCGCTCCAGTAAATTATAGGTGTCACTGATTGATTGCAATTCAGGCCTCATATTAGAAATGTGACGGCGATTTTAATTCTACTTTTGTTGGCTGCGCTAAACTCTGAAATGGTTGTTGTTGCTTTGATGTCTGAATTAAGCGTTACTAGGGCAACGGATATAGAAGAGAAAGAGGAAAACCGCATGGTTAGTTGATGTATATAGATATCACAATGTATAGATAACAAGCTGATAGCGGGTATCAAACATTGAAAAAATACAGTGACAAGGCGTAAAAAACACATCGGACAATACACAACCTGTATATAAACTACACATTGACATTATATAACCAAAACACTGACAGTACACAAACAAGGCATTGTTTGTATAGAACCAAAACATTGACAGTACATGAACATGAACAAGACATTGTGATTCTATAGCCAAAACACTGAAGGTATACAAATAATACATTGTTTGTATAGAACCAAAACACTGACAGTACACAAACAATACATTGTTTGTATAGAACCAAAACAATGACAGTACACAAATAATACATAGTTTGTATAGAACCAAAACACTGACAGCACACAAACAAAGTATTGTTTGTATAGAACCAAAACACTGACAGTACACAAACAAGGTATTGTTTGTATAGAACCAAAACATTGACAGTACAGGAACATGAACAAGACATTGCGATTATATAGCCAAAACACTGACGGTTCACAAACAATACATTGTTTGTATATAACCAAGACACTGACAGTACACAACAAAAAGGCATTGTTTGTATAGAACCAAAACACTGACAGTACACCAACAAGATATTGTTTGTATAGAACCAAAACACTGACAGTACACAAACAAGGTATTGTTTGTATAGAACCAAAACACTGACAGTACACAAACAAGGTATTGTTTGTATAGAACCAACACACTGACAGTACACAATCAAGGCATTGTTCATATCGAACCAAATCATTGACAGTACACCAACAAGGCATTGTTTGTATAGAACCAAAACACTGACAGTACACCAACAAGGTATTGTTTGTATAGAACCAAAACACTGACAGTACACAATCAAGGCATTGTTTGTATAGAACCACATCATTGACAGTACACCAACAAGGCATTGTTTGTACAGAACCAAATCATTGACAGTACACCAACATGGTATTGTTTGTATAGAACCAAAACATTGACAGTACATGAACATGAACACGACATTGTGATTATATAGCCAAAACACTGACAGTACACAAATAAGACATTGTTTGTATAGAACCAAAACATTGACAGTACATGAACATGAACAAGACATTGACATTATATAGCCAAAACACTGACAGTACACAAAGAAGGCATTGTCTGCATAGAACCGAAACCCTGACAGTACATAAACAGTACATTTATTCTACATACCTCACTTAGATACTAGTATACGTATTAAGCCTTTGTTGGTTTATATAAGGGAACAATTATTGCTGAAGTCTGTGGTGCCAAGACTTTTGCGTGCTCACCAAAATTAATTTAGCAAGTTTGTCCTTCTAATATCCTCAAACCTAGCCATGTAAATAAAAATTACTTCAAACTAAAGTAAGGTAGATTATAAAAATCAACCTAATAGATTCATCTAAAATAATGACCATCGGACTATGTAACATTAACCAAATATGGCAGAATCTCAGAGAATCGAACTATAACAAAATTAGTTTTTGTTGTGATGGTGTAATTATTCTGCCCATAACGGTTAAGTATAATGACTTGATTTCACCGCTAGACAGTAATAGTCTAATGGTTCCCTTTGTTTTATTACTTTCAGTTGTTGGGTAGCAATCTACTGCATGCATTCTTCATGCATGAATTTGAAGTTCCGATATCCACCAAGATTCGCGTCTCGAAGGCTGTGGTTATTTTACAGTAATCGATGGTGCCTGGGGCCACCTGGTGGGGGCTTGCCGAATTAGATGGGAGGGTGAGTGGGTAGGTGGGAGGGTGGAATCACGCTCCAACGCTCCCGGCAGGGGGCGCGCACTGTTAGGCAGCCATTACGAGGTTATGGAGCCATTATCGGCGACACACACCACGGAGCACTGACAGAGCACAGGGAACAGTGGGCACTGACAGCAGTCAGGGTGCTGTCACCAGACACACAGACATCACACAGAGGGCAGCCATGGGGAATGCATCTATCAATCATACTGACAGAGTATTGACAGCACCCACAGAGCGCAATGACAGCATGTTGACAGCACACCGGCAGCACACTGACAGCACAATGACAGCACACTGGCAGCACTCTTGCAACACACGTGCAGCACACGGACAGCACACTGACAGCACACGGACAACACAGTGACAAGTTGGCTTTATTAGGATACGGAAAGGACTGGTTGGCTCAGTGTCAGGATAATCTAACTGAGTGGGATATTAGTTCATGGTGTTGGTGGCCCGGTATCACAGTGGGGCAGCACTATAAAGTCGCCATGAGTGCGCTCTGTCACAAGTCGGTACCGGTCCTGATATGACCTTAAGTGTTGCTAGGATGTATGACATTTTTTCTTCTTTTTTTAGTAGATATTTATTTTATTCAAATCGGTAATTTGTCAGTGCTTGGGCACTGGTTTTCCAACCATTGACAATTATTTACACAAGTATTTCCTAACGGCGATAGCAATTAAAACTACGCTTAGAAAAAGGGCGAGAAAAAAAAGGAGCAATTAAACCTTAGATAGTCATAGGACGTAAAACCCCTATAAACCTATTCAAACCTAAATCGTCTACCCTTACCCTGAGTGTGTGGTCCATTTTTCTGTACTACTGACACTGCATCCCATTTTCATATACTACTCACGGCCGCCATGGCTGTGTTATTAGTGTATCCCTTACTCACTAGGGGTCGCTCCGACTCGGCGCTCCGCATTGGACGGAGTTTGTAAACACACACTCCGCTGGTGATCACCGCGCACTGGCGGCACGGACATCCTGTGGCGCGCAAAATGGTTGGTTGGTTGTTGGAGTTTTACGTCCTGGCAACATCTAAGGTCATATCAGGACAGGTACTGACTTGTGACTGTGCACACTCATAGTGACTTTATAGTGCTGCCTCACTGGGAAATCAGGCCACCGGCACCATGACCCGATATTTCACTCAGTCACTCTATCCTGACACTGAGCAAACCAGTCCTTGACCTATCCTATTAATGCCGAATGCCAAGCTAGGAAGTGAGAAGTGTCAATTTTTAATTCTTTGGTTTGACTCATCCGCGAACCGAACTCCCGACCTTCCATACTATATATCACTCTAATTTGCCACACCTGATAGCTTACTAGGTATATAACAAATAGTTCTGAAGCATGCTTAGGCGTATATGTCACTAATAACAGAGAGTCCTAAGCAAGAATCCAGCAGAAAAGTATCATGAAGCCTCAGAGAAAAGAATTCTCCAAGCTCTTTTAGATAATATAAAGGCTTTTTGCCTAAGCTTTATAACCAATGTCATTCCACCGATCGCTTACTTGCCTCTGTTGTCAGAAAATAAGGTGACTTGAGTATAAAAAAAAGTAAAACTTGTTTTGTTTAATGATGCCACTAGAGCACATTGATTTTTCGTATCCTCGGCTATTGGACGTCAAACATATGGTCATTCTGACATATTTCTTTTGAGGAAAACCGCTGCTGCCACATAGGCTACTCTTTCCGATAAGCAGTAATAGGTCTTTTATATGCACTTTTTCAAAAACAGGACAGCACTTCCACAGCTTTTGATGAACCATGGTATAATAGCCCAACCTGCAAATGGGTCCACTGAGAAGGATCGATCGGATGACCGACAGGTTCACAGATGGACACGCTACTAGCTGAAATATGTCCCGCTCCCGTGACTTCAGCTCCAAACCAGAACACAGAGATTGATCCTTCAAGGAGAAATAGCAAGTGACAGTGGTGCCGTGACAGTGGTTTGGTCGCTTTGATTATTTCATTTAATCAAATTAATATTTTGTTAACTGAAATAAATGTTGAAATTGTATGGCCTGCTATTTATTTATTAAATTACCGCTGTTTAGATTAAATTAGATTAGATTGGATTAGAATGTTTGAGCTTTAGGCTCAGGCCAAGTCCGACACTCCACTATCAGGGCCCACCACATGTGGCGAGGATGCTCTGTTCAGTTTTGTCATTTGCAGTAATGAATTTGAATCTGCTGGCATCCGCTGGGTGTATCCTGGAATCTGTGGTTTATCTGGTATTGTTGTTAACACCTTGTCAAGCTGCCTTTTGAATGATTGTACACTGCAGTTTGATTGATTTCTAATGTAAGCTGGCATTGTATTGAAAAGGTGGACTCTGCGGATAGAAAGACATGTGTATAACTTATAATGTCATCAAAGGCCTGTTGCTGCTTATACCATGTGTATGAGGAGGAGGTGGAGGAGTTTTTTTTGTGTTTTTTTTCTTGAAGATTTATACTGCTTATAATGGATAAGTCTGAATAGACTTGTTTTCACCATTAGACAGTTTGTTGATAGAAAGCCCGAGCCTACACTTTTACCGACCCAAGGGATTTTTAACCTCCCACACCACATAGACATGGTATGAGAGCAACTGGCCTTTGATGACGCTGCAAGTTATACACAGCAGTGGAAATCCAAATTGGCAGAGGTGGGGGCACAGGGAATCAAACCACCGTCCATCAGATTGGGAGTCCGACCTCAAAAACCATCAGACACTCTAACCACTCTGTCACAGAGAACACCAGAGATCCTTTCAGTCGGTAAAATTGTAGACTCAGACATTTTATTGACCAACTATCTTATGGTGAAAACAAGACTACTCAGACTTATCCATGATAGGCAAATTGAATCTTCAATGAGATGAAACAGAATTTGTGGAACTTTAATGAAATAGGAACCAAAATTTGGTAGTGTTTTTATATAAATGAGAACTGTTCAAAGTAAAAGAATGGCATGATAGCAAAATAGTGGCTGTACAATATGCAATGGTGATAGTACCCAGGTAACTGCTTGATCTAGAAGTAACATGACCTAATTGATATAGAAATGACAGGGACTGATCAATCTAGATGTGACAATGGCTGCATGATGTTGAAGTGACAAGACCTAATTGATATAGAAATGATAGGGACTGATCAATCTAGATGTGACAATGGCTGAATGATATTGAAGTGACAAGACCTAATTGATATAGAAATGATAGGGACTGATCAATCTAGATTTGACAATGGCTGCATGATGTAAAAGTAACAAGACCTAATTGATATAGAAATGACAGGGACTGATCAATCTAGATGTGACAATGGCTGAATGATATTGAAGTGACAAGACCTAATTGATATAGAAATGATAGGGACTGATCAATCTAGATGTGACAATGGCTGAATGATATTGAAGTGACAAGACCTAATTGATCTAGAAATGATAGGGACTGATCAATCTAGATTTGACAATGGCTGCATGATGTAAAAGTAACAAGACCTAATTGATATAGAAATGACAGGGACTGATCAATCTAGATGTGACAATGGCTGAATGATATTGAAGTGACAAGACCTAATTGATATAGAAATGATAGGGACTGATCAATCTAGATGTGACAATGGCTGAATGATATTGAAGTGACAAGACCTAATTGATCTAGAAATGATAGGGACTGATCAATCTAGATTTGACAATGCCTGCATGGGGTAAAAGTAACAGGACCTAATTGATATAGAAATGACAGGGACTGATGAATTTAGATCTGCCAATGGCTGCATGATGTTGAAATAACAAGACCTAATTGAAATAGAAATGTCACCATCTGCTTGTTGTTGAAATGACAAGGGATTCTTGGTCTAAAAGTGACAGGGGCTATTTGATGTTGAAGTAACAGGTTGATAGATCTAGAAGTGACATATGGTTGTTTTATTTAGACGTGATAGGACGCATAATGTTGAAGTGACAGCAGCTCATAGATCTAATAGTGACAGCAGCTGTTTTCTGTAGAAGTGACAAGGGCCGCGGTTTTGTTGAAGTGAGAGAAACTAATTGATACCGGAGTGACAGCGGATGGTAGATCTATAAGTGACAGAAGGTGCTTTATATAGAAGTGACAGGGGTCACATGATGTAGAACTGACAGTGGCTTGTAGATCCAGAAGTGAGAAGACCGCGTGATGTTGAAGTGACAGTGGTTAATTTATGTAGAAGTGACAGTGGCTGATAGATCTAGAAGTGACAGGAGCTGCTTTATGTAAATATGAGGTGCATGGTGCTGGAGTGACAGCAGCTAATTGATATAGAAATGTCAACGGCTGATATCTCTACACGACAGGAGATAATTGAGATGGAAGTGACAGGCGCTGCCTGGTGTTAAAGTGACAGGAACTAGTTGATATCGAAGTGACAGCAGCTACTTAGATGTAGAAGTGACAGGTGGTGGGTGTGTCGGGAGGAGGTTAGCTGAACTGATTACAAAACCAGAGACAGCACACCCACACCACAAACCACACACCACACAGCACACCACACATCACACACCACATCACACACCACACCACACACACCACCACACACCACACATACCACACATCACACACACCACACGCCACCCACTGCACATCACACACTGTACACCACCCACCACACCAGACTACACCACCCACCTCACCTCACACACAACACACCACACATACCACACACCACACATACCACACACCACACACCACACACGCCACACACACCACACACTACATACCACACACCACACATCACACAATGTACACCACCCACCACACCAGATTACACCACACATCAGACACCACACATACCACACACCACACATACCACACACCACACACACTACCTACCACACATCACACACCACACACTACATACCGCACACCACACATCACACACAGTGCACCACCCACCACATCATACTACACCACACACCACACATCACACACCACACATCCCACACACACCACACACCACACACTACATACCAACCATCACACATCACTCACCACACACCACACACACGCCACACACACCACACACCACACCCGCACACCACACCCACACATTATCACACACACACAGATACACATAGAAGTGAACACAGGAACGAGGCTCGGGGCACAGGTGCGCACGGAGCGCGGCGCCCCCTAGCGACATCGGCGCGAGAATGTTGTTGGCGTGTCACCTGTTACGTGTGTGTGACACGTGCGCAGTGTGGGGTGGCGTGGAGGGGGCGCAGAGAGGGAGGGTGCGGCGGTGCCGGGATGTGCGGGCGTTGCTCCCGTCACACCCAGGGCGGCCCCGCAGGTCTGTACCGGGCGCACCTTGACGGCAAGTCGACGCGGAGACACGGCGCGCAGAACGCCGACCACGGCCGCCATCCTGGTCCCCGGCCCACCATGACAGCGTGGTAGAGGAATGGTGCAAAGACAACCAGATGAGGGCAGCGTATATATAAGTATTGATATATTTACAGTGTGCATGTCACGCTTACAGTGTGCAGGAGTGGTGGCGCCACCATCGGAGCTGGGGCTGGGGAGGCTGCAGCAGTAGATGACTAGGACAGACTCCATCAGGCCATGGAGCTGAGTGAGTGAGGAGGGAAAGGAGGGATATTCCGGGTTATTATACTCGTATACTTCTTATACAGCATATATATAGATACATATGTGTGTATGTGTATATATCTTATTCCGACCTTAGATGTTGCCAGGACGTAACACTCCAGCAACCAACCAATATAGCTGATTGTAATGTAGATTAACTTGATATGTATATTACATTTACTGTTATATTTATGTTACATTGCATTTACTGTCTTTAAGAAATATATATTTATATATATGTTTAATATAAGTAGTGTGCGACTGACACTGGTCTACATCCGGTGGAGGTGAAGAGGGTAGGTGGAGCCACCGGTACAATGTTGGTCTTACGGAGTATAACAATAATAATAATTAACCCTTACGTATCTTTATACCCGCATAATTCGTTATACATCACATAAATTGGCGGAGCTGCTTTTCTTTATTGCCTGCCTCTTTCTATTGTAATATACATATATATTTATATTCGAGCTATATACCATTTTGTGCAGGGCTATCGGCACCACTTTCACTTCCGGTGCTGATCCGCCACCAAACCGCCATTCGCCCGCCAGATTTCAGATTTATATATTGTATAGTGGGGCTTTTTTGCTCGGCCAGAGCCCGAGAAAATAATATATATATATATATATATATTCCTAATTTAGAGTAGCTCTACGTGGTGTAAGTTACATATTTATATATTAACCATATCCGATTTATATAGTAGTCATAATCTATGATCATATCCATATCATATTTAGATATTAATCATATCCGATTTATACATGTTCTTATACTATTCATATCGTTCCAATTACAAATTTATGCCATACTTATTCATATTAAGTTTATGATACATTAAATAGAAATTCAGTTGAATTAAATATATGTTATATTTTTGTCATATTGGACTGCATCCTTTGCCATCTTACCATCCTATGTATCTCATATTACTATCAATATGTATAGCTAGTTACTCACAGCGTATTTATATTGTATTGGTAACATATTCATATCATATTCATTATCATATTCTCATCACTTTCTTATCATATTCAAAAACAGAATACATCATATTTATATCATATTCATGGCATATTTATATCATGTTCATTACATATAAATGGTATTATCATACCATATTCATATCATATTCATATTACATTCATATCATATTCATATCATTATTTGCATACTCACTGCATATTCATGTCATAATCATATCATATTTATATCATATTCATGTCATATTCATACCATATTCATGTCATATTCATACCATATTCATATCATATTCATATCATATTCATATCACATTCATATAATATTCATATCATATTTATACCATATTCATACCATATTCATTTAATATCATATTCATATCATATTAATATTTATATGCATATCATATTCATACCATATTCATACCATATTCATACCATATCCATATCATATTCGTATCATATTCATATCATGTTCATATCATATATATATCATATTCATATCATATTTATATCATATTCATCTCATATTCATTTTATATTCATTTCATATTCATGTCTTATTCATATCACAGGTAGGTAGGTGTGTGAGTGAGTGCTGACGTGTGTGTGGGAGGGTGTGGGTGTGTGGGTGGGTGTGAGTGCTTTTATGTGAGCTGCTCACAGTGATTGGTGGGTGGGTTGGTAGATGTGAGTGTGTGTGTTGGGGAGGTGGGGGGGGCTTGGGGGGTGCTTTATTGAAGCTGCTCTGAGTGAGTGGTGGGTGGGTATATGTGAGTGTGTGGGGGGTGAGTGCTTTTACGGAAGATGCTCACAGTGAGTGGTGGGTGGGTTGGTAGATGTGAGTGTGTGTGTGTGCCTAGGTTGGTGGGTGTGAGTGGTTTCATGTGAGCTGCTCAGAGTGAGTGGTTGGTGGGTGGGTAGCTGTGAGTGTGTGGGTGGCTGAGATGGGTGGGTGTGAGTGGGTTTATGTGAGCTGCTCAGAGTGAGTGCTGGGTGGGTAGGTAGATGTGAGTGTGTGTGTGAGTGCTGAGATGTGTGTGTGTGAGTGGTTGTATGTGAGCTGCTCACAGTGAGTGGTGGGTGGGTAGACGTGAGTGTGTGTGTGTTGAGATGTGTGTGTGAGTGGTTTTATGTGAGCTGCTCAGAGCGAGTGTTGGGTGGGTGGGTAGCTGTGAGTGTGTGGGTGGCTGAGATGGGTGGGTGTGAGTGGGTGTATGTGAGCTGCTCAGAGTGAGTGCTGGGTGGGTGGGTAGCTGTGAGTATGTGTGTGAGTGCTGAGATGTGTGTGTGAGTGGTTTTATGTGAGCTGCTCAGAGCGAGTGCTGGGTGGGTGGGCAGCTGTGAGTGTGTGTGTGAGTGCTGAGATGTGTGTGAGTGGTTTTATGTGAGCTGTCAGAGTGAGTGGTGGGTGGGTAGGTGTGAATGTGGGTGTGAGTGCTGGGATGTGTGTGAGTGGTTTTATGTGAGCTGCTCAGAGCGAGTGGTGGGTGGGTAGATGTGAGTGTGTGTGTGTGTGTTGAGATGTGTATGTGAGTGGTTTTATGTGAGCTGCTCAGAGCGAGTAGTGGGTAGGTACATATGAGTGTGTGTGTGAGTGCTGAGATGTGTGTGAGTGGTTTTATGTGAGCTGCTCACAGTGAGTGGTGAATGGGTAGATGTGAGTGTGTGTGTGAGTGCTGAGATGTGTGTGAGTGCTTTTATGTGAGCTGCTCACAGTGAGTGGTGGATGGGTAGATGTGAGTGTGTGAGTGCTGAGATGTGTGTGAGTGGTTTTATGTGAGCTGCTCAGAGTGAGTGGTGGGTGGGTGGGTAGCTGTGAGTGTGTGGGTGGCTGAGATGGGTGGGTGTGAGTGGGTTTATGTGAGCTGCTCAGAGTGAGTGGTGGGTGGGTAGATGTGAGTGTGTGTGTGTGTTGAGATGTGTGTGTGAGTGGTTTTATGTGAGCTGCTCAGAGCGAGTGGCTGTTCGTGGGAAGCGAGGCGGTGTCTGTAACTAGGGAGGAACTGTAACCGGGCGCTGAGCTCATTAAAGCCGGCCTTTTGTGGGGTGGGCCCTCAGTGGTATCGGTTTCCTTCACACGGCCCGCCTCACCGCTCACTTCTGCCGCTGCTCTCTCCCCACCAGAACCCCCCTCCCCCTACGCCTCCCCTCCCCCTCCCCCTCCCCCTCCCCCCCCCTCTCTCTCCCCCTCTCCCTCCCCTCCCCCTCTCAGTCCCCTCCCCCTATCCGTCCCCCTCCCCTCTCACTCCACCTCCCCCCTCTCCCTCCCCCTTCCCCTCTCCCCCCGCTCCCCCTCTCAGTCCCGCTCCTCCTCCTCCTCCCCCTTCCCTTTCCCCTCGTGCCCCGCTCCCTCTTTGTCGCACTCTGTCTCCGTCTGTCTGTGCGTCGTCTCTCTCTCTCTAACTCGATGTCCTGCCGTCTTGCCTGCCCCCCCCCCCTAACCCCCACCTCGCCCGTCTCACCTGCCCAATCCCCACCCTCCCGCCCCAGCGCCGCCCATCCCCGCCCAGCCTAGCCCGCCCCTCTCCGCCCCGCCCCGCCCCGCCCCGCCCCGCCCCGCCAAGCCTAGCCTCGCCCCTCTCCGTCCCGTCCCGCCCCGCCCCGCCCCTCCCCGTTCCGTCCCACCAGCCTTGCCTCGCTCCGTCCCGATCCGCACCATCTTCCCCCCCGTAACCCGCCCAGTTCACCCCTCCTCCCCCCCCCCCCCCCGTCCCCCACTACGCCGCCTCCTTGCTTCGTCCAGCCCTCCGCCCGTCCAGTCCCGCCTTGTCCGGTTCCACCTAGTGCAAATCGCCCCCCCCCCCCCAACGACCACACTCCACAATTGCCTGCCTTGCTCTACTCACCCCAACCTCCTCTGACCATGCTCCCCCACTGTCCTGTTCTGCCCCTAGCCTCTCTCCCATCACCACCACGATCCCCTGCCCCTCGCCCCCCCCCCCTCTACTGCCCCCCTTCACTTCCCCCTCCCCTCACTCCCCCACTTCCTTCATCACCCCCCAACCTCTCCCTCCGCTCTCCTCACCTCTCACCTCCACTCCCCACTCCTCCCAATCCTCCCCTCCCCTATCCCCGCCACCCTTCCCTTCCTTCTCCCTGCCTTCCCTCCCCACCCGTCCCCTAACCTCCCTCCCATCCCCCAGCCCTCCTCTTCATACCTTCCCGACCCATCTCCTCACTTCCTCACTCCTCTCCTCCCCCCTTTCCCTTCCAGTCCCCTCCCTTCCCCTTCCACCCCTCTCCCCTTCCCACCTCTCCATACATATCCCCTCCCTTCCCTTCAAGCCCCACCCCTCCATTCCTCTCCCCGCCCTTCCCCTCCCCACCCCTCCCCTCCTCTCCCCAGCCCACATCTCCCCTCTCCTCTCCTCCCCACACCTCATAGCCCCATCCCACCCCTCTCTCCTCTCTCCTCTCCCCTCTCCCCTCTCTGCCCTCCACCCCCACCCACCTCGCCTCCACCGCCGCTGCGCGCTCAAAATGGCGTTACTTTGACAAAAGGGCTGTGTCATGTGCCGACCACCCCTCCGCCGCGCCCCCCCCCCCCCAACCCCCCGCCGCGCTCGCCCCCCCCCCCCCCCCACCCCCCGCCGCGCCCTATTGTGTTACTGTCTTCTTACATTGAGTCGGGCTACTGTATTAACTACACTTTGGGATCGGCTGGCAAGAAGCGAAGCGACGTCCTTTGGTGCGCCGAGAAGAAGGAGAAGAAGAAGGAGAAGAAGAAGAAGACAGGCTATGTGTGGTGTGTGGTCTTTGACTCGTCGCCCTAGCTCCTGCTTCCTCCCGCCGCCAGCCGCTTCTGTCGCCGCCGCCAGCAACGCCACTACCACCGCCCCTGTGCCCAATACGCCTCTTCGGAATGACTGTCCGCTGGTTGCCGAGAGGAGACCTCCTGTCACTGCGAACTGGTGTGTGTCGATAATTAGACACCGACACCGCATATGAGTTTAAAGTTGGATTTATTTTTCTTCGATAATGAGTCAAGTAGTAAGCACATGTCAATTTTAGTAAGCACAATTAAGTTCCGTAGAATAAGCACAGTGAGGTAATCAATGAGTTATGCACAAAGAGGTCAACAAGCTTTTAACCCTATGCCCTATATAGTCTTTAGCAGGGGTGGGCGGGATGGCAGTTCAGAGCCAGCCAGTGTCCTCCTGTGGCCGTGTCGAAGTGAGCTCTCTGCCGCTGAGACGGGCCTTATATAGCCAGTTAGTCCGCTAGTTCGAGCTAACGACCGCAGAGGGCAGGTCGGAAAGGCAGAGCCAGCATTCTCGAAGTATTTACGTATCAAGGAAGAAACCAGACGGCGCTGGCGTATAAGTCAGAAAGAACCACCGGCGAAAGTAGCTAGGTGGCAGCACCTGTATTATGCTTAAGGCTGTAGAGCTATGGCGGCGATCGAATGCCAAATTACCTGTGTTGCTGAGCATCACGAACAATTAGACACCGACACCGCATATGAGTTTAAAGTTGGATTTATTTTTCTTCGATAATGAGTCAAGTAGTAAGCACATGTCAATTTTAGTAAGCACAATTAAGTTCCGTAGAATAAGCACAGTGAGGTAATCAATGAGTTATGCACAAAGAGGTCAACAAGCTTTTAACCAAATAATGAGGAAAGCTTTTTGGACGCTTTAGATATCAATGTTTTAGGCACATATGTGTGCACTGCCGACGACGTCCACGAGCCAAGCTGCTTTATGTCCTCAAGCGGCACCCCGAGTCGGGCACATGCTTGTGCTCCACCTCTCCTGAGGCTATGTAACGTAATGGCGCCTGGCGCCTTGTGGCCCACCACTGACAGGGCAAGTCTCATTGTGTCGAGTAGGGCCTTTGGGCGAAGGGGTGACCCATCCGTAGTAACGAAGGCCGGGCCGCTCAGGGCCGGGCGTGTATCTGCGTAGTATTTAGTCCAGGCCCGAACTGGGCAGTACTTGGAGTGAGACACCACCGGTACAAGGATGTCCAGCGGCACTGTAGCTGCTGACTTAGTTTTTGATGATCGAATCCTTACGATTAGTCCGTCACTAGTTACGGTTATGTCTTTAGCACATATGGTATGATTAGGCTCCTTAGTTGAACCCGTCGTTAGGAGGTTGCTCTGGCGGATTAGAGTAAAGTATCCCAGTAGTAATGAGGCAATTAGCACCGGGCCGTTTGGGCCAGAGTATCTGAGGAAGTCCACTATGTTTATCACGTCCCGCGGGACCAGTGGCATAGCCTGCACCGAGATGTGTTTGGAAGAGTTCCGGATGCCCTTCTTGGCTAATGACACCAAGTAAGAGTCAAAGGCGGTCACCTGGCCTCCGAGCATGAGGACAAAGGTTCGCGCTCCACTAACATAGTTCAATATAGCACCGGGGGATCGAATAGTATCTGACAGGTATAGTAGATATAAGAGCACTTCGTATTCAGTTGGTGCTAATATGTTCCTAGCACGATGTTTCATGTATCGCAGATAGTTCACAGCCTGGTTCCTTTTGTTCCTCCATGTGCTTGCTGCCAGTCCCGCATCAATCATGGCCGTAATACGTCGGTGTTGATGGAGATTATAACCTGGCAAGAGAGCAAAAAGGGGAGTCATCGGGCAGGTTATAAATTCTGAGTAAGTACGTTATCGTGGGATACTACTATAGAGCTGAGCCCTCGCTGAGCTATATGTCTGATCACGGTCTCCCTTGCCCCCGTGTCAAAGGACATCCTGCTGAGTGCGTCAGCGAAGGGGATGTCGCTCCCGTGTTTGTGTTTAACGACAACTTCCGTGCTGGCGAGAGCGGCGAAGAGCCATATTTCCCTGGCACAAGCTGTAATCACAGGGTCACGCCCGGCACCAGACGTCAGCGCCTGTTGCGAGGCACTGTTATCCGTATTGACGTAGATTGTGAAGAGGTGTGGGTCATCTGGAGCGAGGTTCTTTACCGCTGCCACCAGGTTAATGGCCTCAAGCTGTGCGATGTTGTATTTCCGACCGAGCACATCCCTGGAGTAGCAGGAAGCAAAGTAGTGTGTAGGGGAGTGTGCCCCGCCCCCTCGTAGCGACGAGTCACACTCGATTGTCCATGCCACTTTTTCGCTGTCCGGGAGGAGGACTATCCCGTTCCATGTCTGTGCAAAACTGATGAACCATTGGACGTCCATGCTTAGTTCGGGCGGGACTGGGTGCTTTCCCCTCACGGGCGTCTCACGGAGAGCCGCCAGGATGCGAGCCATGAACCTGCGGGCGGGCCTGACACACTTGGCTATGTGCTGTAGTCTGCCAACAAGTCTCTGGATTTCTTTGCGGGATGCGATCTTCTTGGTCAGCCAGATCTTGCATTCGTCCACAACCCCTTCCATTTTCTCTTCCGGGATGGCGATTGTCATGGCCGAGGTGGAGACGCTGAATCCAAGCCATTCCACTTCTGTAGAAGGTGGGTTGCATTTTGATCGCGCCAGCTCCAGTCCCAGCTCGTCCGTTATCCTGATGACATCGTCGTAGGCGCGACTCGCGGTCTGCGCCGTTTTCTCAACCCCGACAAAGTCGTCGAGGTAGCAGAGCGCATGGTGACCTTTCTTCCGCATTAGGTAGACCACCGCATTCGTGGTCCGCGCGCAGGCCATCGCAGAAGTACGGCAACCAAATGGCAGGGCTATGTCCATGTAGATTCGTCCTTTCATTTTTATCCCGAGCAAGGGGACCGAGAGCGGGCAGGCCCTAAGCTGTCTGTAAGCACGTGCCAGATCCGCACACCATATCAGGGCACCCCTCCCAACACGTACCACCTCCTCCGCCAGGTCCAGGATACCGGGTAGCGTGTAGGTGGCCGGCCTGCCAAGGTATTGTCCCTTCCTTATCCCTGCATTCACGCTCGCGCCTGGTGGATAGCTGAGATCAACTATAACTCTCCTAGCATCTGAGCGTTTCTTGGGGCGAGTCATGAGCGGGCTGAGTTGCGTCCAAGGGACGAAAGGAGGTTTGCTAAATGGGCCCAGCATTGCACGCATGTAATCTCCTTTTCGATGTAGCTGTTTATGCAGCCAGTGCTGACAATATCGTTATGATGGTTTTCTTTCGCTGTTACCGGTGGGCGATCCCCCGTGTAGCCCGCACTGGCAACCGTCCTCCATCGAAAGTCTGATGAGCTGCCCCTGCGTGATAGCCCTGCCTGCAGTCACTGTCAGGGCTGCCAGATTTAGGCCTGAGGGCACGCGGAGCTCATGCCCATAATGTTCGGGATGGCCGAGGGCCCCTCACGAGATCGTATGGGTTGGCATGTAGGCCATGATCGTCTTTCCAAGCTCATGGTCGGGCATGCGGCCATATACTTCACGCCGAGGGCGGTTAGCTTTGTTGGTGTCTGCGGTGGCATATATGACCGTTGTACATCGGAGTCGGTTCAGTCGCTCGCACTCGTCTCTTTGTTTCGTACAGTATCACCCAGGTCGTGTATCTCTCCGTTAGTCTCAGCGGACATGTGCCGTTGTCACCGCGCTAAGTCGTCCATGCCGCGGCTATCGTTATCTGCCTGGATGTTCGCTGTTTCCGGGGCGTTAAGAGATCGTCTTTTGTCGTATTTTGGGGTGCATGTTGGCCTTCCTTTTGACGGCACCCAAGCACGCTGCAGCGTTGGGCGCCGATGACTTGACAGTTGTATGGGGCAGCAGCCCCCTTTCACTTTTGTTACTGCATCACCCAATGTCTTATCTACCTTAACACTGCGGCACTGGCCGTGTCGCCTGTTTGTTCCAGCCACTGTATGGTCGCTGAAGTCTACCGGCTCTGGTCCAGAGCCTGGACTCCCATGCGTCCGTGCGACTTGTTTTTTCGTTTAGAATCATGTGCTCTTTGGCATGTGCGGGTTCGTCCTTTCAGGATGTATTGTAATTTACGCTTGCAGCCTCCGACCGGTGGCATCCGTCGGGTGATTCCGTTGGTAAAAGCCATCCCTTGTACCATTTCCTTTCTTGTGCTCGTCATCACGTCTTCGTACTGCACACGATAGCTGGATCTGTCAGTTTCTCGTGTCCGTGTGTGGTGACGTAGCGTCATCATAACCGGTCCTTCATTGTGTGATTTGAGTTCCTTTTTCCTCAACGTTTCGGGCTGCGGGACAGGCCTTCCCGCTCAATTCGTGCTTCCATCAGAATCAGATTGGGTTGTTTGAGGCGTTTTCACGCCCACTATCAGTGTCTGAATCCCGTATCGAAGTGCACAGTGGGTACTAGTATCGTGTGTTATCAGTGTCTGTGATAAGTTCAGAGTGTGTCACACGGTTCTGGGTCCGGTGGGTACCGCTTCCAAGGGGGCCGACGCTAGCGCGTTCCTGGGGTATATCTTTGTCGCGGTCGCCCTTTAAAAATCCTTTGCTAGGTTCTTTGTTTGCGGCGTGCGCGCTCCTGTACCCGTTTTGTTATTAATTTCTTTAAACAGGTGGAGGGTGGGGTGCTTTTTTCTTTTTTTTTTTTCCTAGTGCGGGGAGGGTGGGTTGGGGGGGGTTTTTTTTTTTACGTTTTTTTTTTGTTGCCCCGGCCTTGTTTTTGTTCCTGGCGTGGGGTGCAGACAAACCCCCCACCCCCCAGGCGCCCACCCCAGGGGGGGGCCGGGGCCAAAATACCTATCCGTATTTTACTGGGGGGGTTCTGAAAAGGGGTGCCTCAATGCTGGACGTTGAGAATGTACAGTCCCCCCCAGTTGAAAATCCTGACAGGGTTTGCCGTCAGTTTCGCGAGTTGTATTCTGTTTTAACGATAGTCTGTCGTACTTAGTTTGCGCGGTATTTTGGCACTTGTCGTCTCGGAGTACGCTTTCCAGGCGCGCAGTTGCCTGCTTTACCTTCGCGAGCCTAGTTTCCTACCGAAGCATCGACGGTCTCTTGGCACGTCTTTGAGTTGGCGTACTGCGTCAGTCCTAGCCTGCCCGGCAATCTCCCGTCTGATTATCTATGGTGAAGACTGTCTCGGACCATTGCCGGCATGTGTACCAGTCCCAGGTAACACGCCCATAGTGGCCAAGTTGGTGTAGATGTTCATGCACGTGTCCGATTCCAGGCCGCTGGCAGTTTCTTGATCCTTTTGCATGCGGCATTAAGACGCCGCGACGGATTCCCGCCCAGGTGGCCTCCTCCATAGATATTTTTTCGTTTTTATTTCCGTCGTATTTCATATCGGTGTGGGCGCAAGGATCGGGTTACCTTTTCTTACTGGAGATTGCTGATCCCCGCTGCCTCGAGTGGAGTTCGTTAACGGCGGTTCACGTTCCTGCGGTCATCCGGGCCATCCAGGAGGATAGGACCGTCGTATGCTCGAGCGCCGGCGAGTGGTGACGGGTCGATCGTGTCGCAGCTGTAGCTTTGTTCTGTCGTAAGCGACGGGGCGTGCCTTACCTGTAAGCCGTGGGGGGTCCCTAGCGATGCGTATCACCCTTCGCTCGTTCCATGGCGGTGAAGGCTCGTATGGCCTCTGAGTGAGATCCGTCCGATGATATGAGATCGGCGGGCGCGGGGAAAGTCGTGATGCCGGGGTTCGTTCACTTCCACGCGGGCCTGTCTGCCACGCCGCTGGGGCGCGGAGGCGTCAATCGTGGCGGGGGACGCGAGGACGAGACGCCGTGGACCGTTGGCTCCTTACGTCGTGTATTCTGTCCGACGGACGATGCCGTCTATGCGCTTGTTCACGCCGTCCACCATATGCGTAATTTTTTGCTGCAGGCGCTCGTATGAGATTCTGCAATGTCGCGTGGATTGTCCGCCGGGGGGGCTGGCCCGGCCCACCGCCCCCACCGCTCACGCCCCACGCCCCCATGGCCTTTCTAGTTGTCGGGGGATGGGACCCGCGCCGGCGCCACGGGGCAGCTTGAAAACGGGGTTCTGTGTCGCCGTGGGAGAGCCGGCCACGTCTGCTTAACAGCATGTGTAGTTTTTTAGCCTTGGATCGGGTTTTCTTCTTTACCGGGTCCGGGGTTTTGGAGGTGGGCGGTGTGCCGCGCGCTTGGCCGTTTTCTTACGCTGAGGGCATATTGGTGTTGCTCCTCTTCCAGTTCTGAGCCAGACCAGTGTCCTCCTGTGGGCCGTTGTCGAAAGTGAGCTCTCTGCCGCTGAGACGGGGCCTTATATAGCCAGTATAGTCCGCCTAGTTCGAGGGCTTACGGAGCCGCAGAGAGGCCAGGTCGAAAAGGCAGCAGAGCCAGGCATTCTCTTGAAAGTTCTTTACGTATGCAGGAAGAATTTAACCAGACGGCGCTGGTGTATAAGTCAGAAAGAACCACCCGCGAAAGTAGCTAGGTGGCAGCACCTGTATTATGCTTAAGGCTGTAGAGCTATGGCGGTGATCGAATGCCAAATTACCCGTGTTGCTGAGCATCACGAACCATCCAAGCCTGCCAGAAAGTAGGTGCCCACCCGTCTTTCCCAGTTCTATCCTTCGCTGTCAGTTTTAAGTCACCGGACGCAGTTGCCGAATTGGTGAGAGCGCAGGCTGGCAATGTGGAAGGTAGGGAATTCATCAACCGGGCCGAGTCAAACAAACGACTTACAAAATTAATACTTGTCGCTACCTAGCCGGGCGCTTGGCATTACTAGGATACAGAAAGCACTGGTGAGCTCAGTGTCAGGATATTGTGAGTGAATGCGAAATTGGGTCATGGTGCTGTTGGATTGGTCTCTCAATGGAGCAGCACTATAAAGTTGCCATGAGTGTGCACTTTCCCAAGTCGGTGGCTATTCGCATATGACCTTAAAAGTTGCCAGGATGTAAAACCCCAACAAATAAATAAATAGATAAATAAATGAAGTAGGTCCTACAGAAAAGAACAAGTCAGAGCTGTAGTCCGATGGAAGCATAGCATATTTTAAGCCAACAGACGGTGCCTTGATTTTATCCGTAAACTCCAAGTTATTCACTACGTTGTTTATAAATTATAGACGAGTTCGTAATTCCGACTGCGCATGCGCTGAAAATGGCATCGACAGCAAAAGAAATGCGCCCTGCCATTGAGTTTGCTGATACGCGCAGTGCACAACTTAGATTTTATTCAAAATTAATAAAGAAACAGAACAATTTGGCATAAACATGTACTTGACTTGACTTCTGGGGGGTTTGTAACCTTACGACGGTGACCGACTCCAGAACTGCAGCAATATAGAGAGGCACCGATAAATCGGTCCAATCTTTGGTTGAAGATTAATCTTCTGGTGGGATGGTTGTAGAAGCTGGGAATGTCTTTACAACAATTAAAATGACCAATCGTTGGGGGGCGGCCCCGAATCACTCCGGTCGGGCGGTAGCAGAGCACTCGTATCCAGTCAACAGCAGTAAGGGTTCAGGAGGAAGGGACGGGTAAAATTGGGTCCAGCAGTTCCAGCAACAAGAACAAAGTGAGACAAACGATAAGGTAAAGGGCTCCACCCAAGCAAAGAACTCCTTTGATAAGGGGAAGTAGTAAACCCAGAGAAGAAAAAAAAGGGTAGAGTATAGGAAAGAGAAATGAGGAGGGTTGAGTCAAAGGACCGTCTCTATTTGCTATATGGTGGCCACCTGGCGAGCCTAAACATGAATGCATGCATGCAATGTGATAATATAATAATATAATGAATATATTTAAGACACAACTAGCCATAGTTAAGCATTTTGAGCTAAGAAAAATACAATTCCCCACAAAACAATCACTGAATCAGGCTCATGTTTACATCACCGTTTTAAATTCTTGTTCTAAATATTAAAATGTCAAATGTGTCAATAGAAACTTGTTTCGAATAAATATATATCCAATGTCTGAATAACCCTACACTTTTCCTTGCCCCATGGATGTGATTAACCATAGGATATAAATAAAAACCACAATACAATAAGTAAAACAGACTCTGGCTATAGTTCAAACACTAGTCAGAGTGACCATATTTGTCTAGATCTAAATGCGGCTGATTAGATTTGTGTAAATACAATGCTAGATAATAGATTCAGATCTTAATTTATTATATATACATTTTTTTTAGTTGGTATTCTACATTTCAAACATGAACTAAAATGAGCTGAAACTAAAAGATTTCATTGGTGCACTCAATGGTTTAGCATGAGCCATGTGCTTCGCGCGGGTTTGCTTTGCTGCCGAACATCCCACAATGCACCGTGTGCCTGGAATTACGAACCCGTCTATTAAGCATTTATTGTTGCATACAGGAGATACCAAGTCAGGTTAATAGAACCTGTCACTATTACAAGTCAGAAGAGCCTTTCATGTTCAACATTTCTGTGTGTATTTCTTATGTTTTCACTTCAAATATCTCCAAAGTTAGCTGCTTACATAAAAAGGATCACTCCAAACTAAAGCAATTTGGTGTTCTCTGTGGCGGAGTGGTTAGAGTGTCTGACTTTTTGCTAGGTCGGACTCCTAATCTGAAGGTCAGTGGTTCGATTCCATGTGCCCCCAACTCTGCCAATTTGGATTTCCACCGCTGTGTATAACTTACAGCATCATCAAGAGGCCAGTTGCTCTCTTACCATGTCTGTGTGGTGTGGGAGGTTAAAAATCCCTTGGGTCGGTAAAAGTGTAGGCTCGGGCTTTCTATCGACAAACTGTCTAATGGTGAAAACAAGTCTATTCAGACTTATCCATGATAGGCAGTATAAATCTTCAAGAAAAAAAAGATTATTATGATCAACCTGAAGTAATTTAGATTATAATGATCAACCTGAACAAAATGGCAGGATTGAAACCAAAAAAAAGCGGCGGTGATGGGTGGGTTCATGCAATTTTAATGATATTTCTGAACCCATAAATAAACACATGGTTCTTGATCACCAAATTCGGTAAAGGTTTTTGTGCTGCAGTATTTTTCTTTCTGGTAGGGATTGCAAAGAAAATATACAAGCAACTGATTCAGTAAGGAACGACACGTAGAAGGAGTGCAGGTAACAACAGTCTTTTATTGAGAGCCGCAGCAGGCTCCGCCCTATAAGAAAAGTAACAGGTACTAAGTAAGGTGCGTAAGTGCAAAAATGTGTGTGCATCGCTGGCTCACCAATAAGTGCGGAGAAAGCAGAAAGCCTGGGAATGGCAGGAGTAAAGGTGTGATAGTCCAATGGCCAATCGGGCGGATGAATGGTGGACTCATCTGTCCACCGGAAGTAGAGTCCAAAGATGCAGCGGGCACCAGTTGGAGATGTGTCGTTCCCACTGAATCAAGTGTAATTTTAACATTGTGTCCAATCTATTCTAAATACAATACCTTGCATATTGTACCTTGCATATTGTAGATATATGTTGCAGTGTGTGATGTCTTGCCGTGTGCTTCACTGGTTTGTTTCTGGAGTGTATTCACCCTATTCACGCGCGACCTAATTAGGCATCAGAACGAGGCTGAGTAAGTGTCGGTATTGGAAATGGCCATAAGACACTATTGGGTGCCGATGTGTATGAACTACTACCTAAATTAAAGGAGTAAAATTTGAAGATATTAACTTTTGAAACTATCATCATCATTTTTGCTTACCGTTTTTCTATTTATTGGTCAATTTTCACGAAGATTGAGTGATAATCAGATGCATTTAAGTAGGTAATGTCAACAAAGTCACTCACCTTGGCTGCCAATCTTTTCTTCAATTCAAAATTGCACAACTTTCTTAATATAGATATATTTAACAAATATATTTTAACCCTTTTAAAGTTTTTATTAATTTGTAATTACTAAGACTAGTTGTTTAACTGTGTTGCACAGATAGCTATGCTGACAGTGCTGCATTACATGATACCACCATAACTATGCAGACTTGAAGTTGACAGTCACATTGTAGTTAAAGAATGGGAAAATCACCATGCAAGGTTCACCCAATCTTCGTGAAAATTGGCCAATAGATAGAAAACAGGTATGCAAAGATGAATATGTTACTTTCAAAAATGAATACCTTCAAATTTGAGTGACTTCGAGAGGTTTTGGTTGACAAAAAAGTATTCACATTACTTTACATACAGCGGCGCCTCGCAGCCGCGTAAATGCCCTCGGTCTGGTTTCAACACGGCCGTGGAGTGAATAGGGTGAATTGCAATGAAATTCACATGACACATGTTCTGCAGTAGATAAAACACCACTTCCTGTGTAAATATGATGCAGTGTGCGGTGAAGTGCTGCAGTGTGCTTCACACTAACAAGAAGTGCAGACTCCAACTGGATGGACACCAACTTTGGTATCTTGGAACTGATGTATCCAAGCAACACCACCACATTCAGCTTCTCCCTTAAATGTACCTAGTCCGGTGGTTTTGAGTTTCTGCCATATTACTTCAAATCAATTTCATCTAGGTTGATCATTACCTATGTTGACACGTCAACATAGTTAATTCGCAAACGAGGCAGGTCGACCGGCAGCACGTGACTCTCTCCCACACAGTCCCCACTTCGGTCTCGGCTCTCGTTGGAGAAACACTAATTCAACCAATATACCTTCTTGTAATGTAGACATTCAAGAAGCCGGCTCATGATCTAGCGACTCCGTCAAGGCCTACCTGACTAAAGCCCCCATCACTGAGGCTCCCTCAGCACTTGCCTCCATGTTGGTTCAGTGCTGAGCTTGACTGTGTCATTATTATTGTATGTGTCTCTCACCATGTCAATTCTTCTACTCCAGCTCGCCTAATCATCTCGATTACACATAACATTCACGAACAATAATCACTGACCTTGGAAGCCAGCCTTCCATATTTCGCACGTTGAGCCGGCCTAATTCGCCTTCCGAGGCACCAAACATTCAACCGCCTTCCCAGGCATTCCCAGCTGCCTTCCCAGGCATTAATCATCTGTATCCTTGAAAATTTCTCATTGATTAAAGTTGCATAGTCCGATGAAACATAAGATTTATAAAACCAAAATAATTATATAGATCTGACTCTACATATCTAACTTAGATATTGATGCACATATTAAGCATTTATTGCCAAATAGAAGGGAACACTGAGACAATTCAATAGAACCTGTTCCTGCTGAAGCCTATGGTGTCAGAGTTTTGGCATGCTTGCCACAAATAAGTTTACATGTTTGAATTTCAAATATCTCAAAACTTATCCATTTAAAATCAAAGTTACTTTAACCTGAAATAAGGTAGATTATAACGATCAATTTAATATATTTATCTCAGAAAAATTACCAAAACGCAAAACCATCGGACTATGCAACTTTAACCTCAAGCCAGATTGCTCTGCCTTCCCAGGCACTGTTAATGTTGTTGAATCTAATTGATTGATTCTCATTGAATACATTTTGAGTTAAAGCTGCATAGTCCGATGAAATATCAAATTTTCAAAACCAAACCAATTATCTAGATTTGATTTTACATATCTAACTTAGCTACTGATGCACTTATTTAGCATTTGCTTCTGCGTAGAAGGCAATACTGAGTCAATTTAACAGAACCTGTTACTGCAGAAGTCTATGGTGTCAGAGTTTTGGCAAGCTAGCCAAAACTAATTTTCCATGTTTGCACTCAAAATATCTCAAAAGTTTACCATTTAAAATAAAAGTAACTTTGAACTAATGTAAAGTAGATACTAGTGATCGATCTAATATATTTATCTCAGAGAAAATACAGAAATTCAAAACCATCGAACTATGCAACTTTGACAAACTATGCATCCTTCCTTTGTCGGAGTGTAGCGAATTAAAACCTATGGTAATTTATTTCGGAGTGACCTTAAAGCTGCATAGTCCTATTTTTTTCAAAAGCGTCAGCTTTTCAAAAGCAAAATACTGATTTCGATTGAACCTACATATCAAACTTACATATTGTTTGCTATATATAAGACAATACTAAGTCTATTTAATTTAAGATACTACTGCTCAAGCCTACGGTGTCACAGTTTGGGCAAGCACATCGATCTGTGGAGGTGGTCGGTTAGAGAGATTTTACTGTATTTACCAACAGAAGAGTAACTAAGTTGCATATGTAGAATAAAATGTAGGCAAATGGTTGTTTTAACAATGTTATCGTGTCATCAGCTTATGCAACTTTAAATCCTAACATTATATCTAATTTACATGGACATTTTAAATCTGATACATCCATTTCTATACCACATAGATTATCACTGTCAACCATTTTTATTTTCTCTCTGAAATTAAATTAATTTCGTTTGACCTAACTTAATGTTGTCCGTTTCTGGTGGCGTATGTGGGTTGTGTTCTCGCCTCCTAGTCCTAGCCTAGCGCTCAGCACTAATAGGATAATGCAGCGCAAAAACCTTTGCTCAGTGTCAGGATAATGTGACTGGGTGGGATACTGGGTCATGGTGCGACCGGCCTGGTTTGGCAGTGGGGTAGCACAATAAAGTCGCCATCAGTGTGCACTGTCACAAGTCGTTGCGGATCCTGATATGACCTTAGATGTTGCCGGGACATAAAACTCTAGCAACCAACCAACAACCACATGAATCAGCCACAATTCTGACGCGGCATACACCAATTATACGGAAGAACTATAAATAAGCAGTTCTCAGTGATATAAATCCACGAATAAAGTGACGCGATCTCTTCTATCACTAAATACCGGCAGTAATCAGACAATACTGCAAGAAAATCTGAAAATTCCGGAAAATTGCTAGTTTTTAAACTCTTATTTGGCTATATTTCTAAATTAAAAACACCCACAAAGGAACTAAAGCTTTAATTTTTATTTTGATAACAAAATTACTTGGATTGTATATTCAAACAGTCCACTAAAAGGCCATTTCTTACAAGCACTTTTGCTGATTAGCACATTCTTTTGTTTCAATGTGCATCGCGTTGTTCAGAACAAGTACTGATCGGCGTAAAACATGCGGTTTTATTTCGATCAGCGCTGAATTTTCTTTTGGTACATTAGTTGTTTAAGCAGCGGAAATTTCAGTCGCAGGCGATTGGATTTCCTCATTCCACTGCTCCTTGACCTATCCTAATAATGCCGAGCGCCTGGCTAGGAAGCGACAAGTATCAATTTTTAAGTCATTGGTTTGACTCAACCAGGATTCGACCCCACGACCCCACGGTCTACCACACGGGAGACGGATGCTCTAACTCATTTGGCCATCCCGTCTGGGATGACGGCCTTTAATCACAATGCCCACATAGCGTGCGCACGCAAAGTATCTACATATCCGCGCAGCAGGCCGTACACCTATCACGTTCCCCCAAATGCGGCCATTAATAGGGAACCGAGAAAATAGGGAAAATAGGGTGCGTGGTTAATTTTCCACGGCTCTATCAAAAGGCCGGGTCCATTGCTGCGATCGCTGCCGTTTATTCAATTGTCGTTGAATACACAGGCTATTAATAGATACCACCAGAACGGCCACAAAATTTAGCTTTAATTTAGTATATAACAAGCATAATTATATTTAAAACAAAATCAAATTATGCCGAACAGAAAACACCTAAGTACCCGCTGATCTACCTATTTACAATGTAATGTAACCCGCCAGAAGACCAGTGCCTTTGCGCTGAAAAAAATGTATGTTGTGATGAATAAACTGTATTAGACTATTACACACACACAAAAAGTGTCACAAATTTTATATTTGAAGTCCTACTTCTACTTGCTGTTCTCAGTATTTATCTTATCTTCATAATTATCGCTGTGAATATGCATTTGCTGCTGGTATGGCGCTAAGCCATCACCAATCAATCAACCAAGTGGTTCAAAGCACTGAAACCCACCTCGCAAGCACCTTTTATAGGTTAATTGATCTACTCAGCCGCTACTGGAGTAGGAGTATTATTATAATTGATCAGCTGATTATTTTATTTGGCTTCTAGTGCAGTAACATATATATATTTGGTTCCTAATTAACTAACATCTATACATATACATATACATATACATAGATATATATATATATAGATATATATATATACATATACATATATATACATATATTCACATATATACATATTTGCTACAGTTCAAAAGAAAGACAAGATAATACAGTGGGTTGTTTTCTTGAAGATTTCTTTTTTTCTCGAATATTTCCACTGCCTATCATGGATACGTCTGAACAGTCTTGTTTTCACCATTAGACAGTTGGTCGATAGAAAGCCCGAGCCTACACTTTTACCGACCCAAGTGATTTTTAACTTCCCACACCACATAGACATGGTATGAGAGCAACTGGCCTTTGATAACAATGTAAGTTATACACAGCGGTGGAAATCGAAATTGACAAAGGTAATGGCATGGGGAATTGAACCACCGACCTTCAGATTAGGAGTCTGACCTAGAAAAAAGTATGACACTCTAACCACTCCGCCACAGAGAACACTTGGGTGGAAGATAATGTAATCTCTGGTAAGAGGTTTTCGGCCCCTTACCTAAAATATTGCCAGTGAGACTGGTACAGGCGGAGATGAATGGCCAGAGAGCCTGAATCACCTAAGTGGCGCCACCAGTCGAGTTGGTTAGAGTCACAGGGCGAGGTAGACAAAGACTGAGGAGTGCGTTTACAGAACTTCTGCTATTTATACTCATATAATTCTTATACATCACACACACATATTCTCAGGTGCGAGTGACAGTGTAGCGTCAATGACAGAAGTGTGCCGGTGGCGGCGCCACCGGTCACGTGGTTGGAGGGGGGGCATACATCAAGTAAGCCACCCCATCAATAATAAGGTAGTAAATAAACATATAATCCCGTCCATGCCTTTAAACTCGCATAATGCTTATACATCACATAAATTATAGTAATTCTTTTAAATATATATATAGAGAGAATTTAATCTATTGTCAACATACAACTGTAAGTAATTCACAATTATTTGCAATTGGAAGCCTCTTTAATGTAGCACGCTGATTTTATTGTGCAACCGGAAACCAGTGCTCTGGCATGGAAAAAATGAAATTATTCAAGGAATGGCATTATTTTCTTTTTCTTTTTAAACTGGCAAAAAGAACATTATATTTCTCGGAATTGATACGATAGCGAACCGGCAGACAAACGCTTCGATACCGAGAACAGGTAGATATTTTTAGCAGGATATAATTAAATAAACAATTCATATTAATGATTTATATACCCCAAGAAAAAACCAAACACAACATATGCTGATAATTTTATTTTAAGCAATCAAATTAAATTGTCTGCGCCAAAGTATTACTATGGTTGCTGCCATGCTCTAACTTATACCCCTGTCACACAATGACATAACGAGCCAACGTAAGTCTGACGTGATCACGTTTCATCATTACGTTGACGTATGTTGGGTTACATTATGATGATGTCAGAATTACGTTAGACTGATGTCGAGCTATGTCACGTTACGTCGTGTTACGTCGGCACGCATCAAGGTTTTGAACCTGTTCAAAACTTTCGACGTAATTCGAACGTAAGGGTTTACATTCGCCGTACGTTCTGTACACATCCGGCGAACGGCAATGATGTTAGACGGACGTTAGTCAAACGCTGCTCACTACGTTGCACTACGTTGACCCACATTAAACCCGGTGGAAACGTCCACGCAGCGTAATGGGAAAGTCAGGAGAATGTACGCCGAACGTACATCCAATGTACGTTCAACTTTTGGCCACCGTGTCATGACGTATGTAACATCACGTAAGATAACACAATGTAGTTCTGGCAATGGAATAACGTACATAACGTTCCGTGAGCATAATTATGTTGTCCTCTCTCGTTGAATGACGCTATCACTATGCTTTACTGACGTTACGCTCTCGTCAACTACGCTGCATCCGCATTCAACTTGTCCCCAAATTTGCATACTACGCCGAGAACTTCGAAATTTTTCACGTTCTCCCTATGCTGACGTCGTTACGTCGTAGTGTGACAGGGCCTTTAGATCAACATCATTCACTTACAGATAAACAAAAGAGTGCAACAGTATAAAATGTGTTCATTGAGCATGTTGGCGAGGCTAACATGGGTAATTTGCGAACGAGGCCAGGATTCCTCCTTTCCTCTTTCTCCTTCTCCCTTTTTCTGCTCACTTGCTGTCCTGTCAGCGTCCTGTGCGCCTCGTTTACTCTGACAAGTGGAAGTGTACCTACCGAAGCTCTGGGTGTCAGCTATGCCGCCGCTCAGGAAGAGGTGCGGGAGGCCGCCCTTGGCGCAGCAAAATGTAAGGCAGCAACCCTTTAGAACCGTACATTCATCCTGTGACCCTAATGTCGAGGAGAAATCGACAGAGTCGGCGTCTTCATGTCAGCCACGCCCCTCGTCGAAGGCAGCAAGTGCTGGCCTTTCCTCTCAGGCAGAATTGGACCAAGACCTGATAAGGCGGTTGACGCATGAGAATAGGAGGCTGAAGTCGGGTACGGGTGTTTCGGAACACGAGGCTCCCGTGAGAGGAGTGTGTCTCCAGTTCTTCATTTTCTTGAAGATTTATACTGCCTATCATGGATGATGCGCGAAAAGGAAGAAGGCAAGGCGGAGGTGGGAAAAAAGAGACGTTTATTGTGACGCCTCGGGCAACAGGGGTACAGAGCAACAGTGAGGAACAAACAAAAGAGGAAAGTAAGGAGTCAAGTAAGGTTCCTGAGGAGCAGGGACACAATAAGTATCACAGGGGCTCATAAGGAGCAATGTCAGAGAGTAGAAGAGTTCAGGTGAGGGGGGGGGGGGGGGGCTCGAGGAGCCCTCCACCAGGGAGGAGGAGAGAGGAGAGAGGAAAAGTTGGGTGGGTGGGTGGAGGAAAAAGGCAGAGCGCGGAGGAGGGCTGGAAGGCGAATGGCTGAGGGAGGCCGACGGGCGGCCTTATAAGGGAGGGCAGGAGGGCGGTGGCAGGTGAGTGTGAAAGCAGCGGGCCGGGGGAGGGGGAGGAGTGAAGGGGTGCGAGGCGGACATCGCGCGAGGTGCGAATGCTGCGCGATGACCGGGGAGGGGGGGGGAGGGTCTCTTCCTCTCCTCGCATCAAATGCAATGCTCGCATTACGACCGATGCGTGAAAAGGAAGAAGGCAAGGCGGAGGTGGGAAAAAAGAGACGTTTATTGTGATGCCTCAGGCAACAGGGGTACAGAGCAACAGTGAGGAACAAACAAAAGAGGAAAGTAAGGAGTCAAGTAAGGTTCCTGAGGAGCAGGGACACAATAAGTAACACAGGGGCTCATAAAGAGCAATGTCAGAGAGGAGAAGAGTTCAGGTGAGGGGGGGGGGGGCGCCGAGGAGCCCTCCACCAAAAAGGGGAGGAGAGGGCTCGAGGCGCGCCCGAGGCGGGGCCCGGCACGCGCGAGGCGGGGGCCCAGAGATGCAGGTCTGGGTGAGGAGAAGTGTCCGGGGCCTACATGGACGAGGAGCGGGCGGCCAAAAAGGGGAGGCCCGCTCCTGAGGGCTGCGGGGAGGAGGTCCAGCGAGGGTCGAGCAGGGGGGCAGCGAAGTCCTCAGGGCTGGGCGGAGTGGGGGTCGGGGTCGGGTCGGGCAGGTTGAGGAAGGCGGTGTCGTGAAGGTTGGCGGCTGTGCTTTCTGGGGAGGGTTCCTCGTGAGGCTGGGCTGTGTCTGAGGCATGAGGTGCGAGGTGATGATCCCCGGCTCTGTCTGGGCGGCGTTTCGATCGGTGGTCGCTGGGGGGTTGTCGGTGGAGGTCGCGGGGCTGTCGGCAGTGGTGTGGGTGAGGCGCCGGGGAGGGCCCCCCGGGCCGGCCGGGGGGGGGGGGGGGGGACGGCGGATCAAAAATCCGCCGAGGCGGCCGGGGTCTGGCGCGCACGGGCTTGCTTGGTGAGGCAGCTGGCCTCGCTGTGCATCGTCAGGAGGCGCCGGACGTTTGCGCAGTAGGCGCACACGTGCCGGCGCCTATCCCCTCCCTCGCCGTGGGCCTCCCCGACGGGGGCCCGATCGCACGAGGCGGGGTCGCGGTTCCATGCGGGGCAGGGGGCCCCGTGAGAGTGCCTGTCATAGGCGACGCGGCTGTCGACTTGGGCCCGGGGCAGGTGTGCGCCTCGGGGAAGGTTGTCGCCTCGGGGGGGCCGGTTCTGCCGGAGCGGCCTGAGGGGCGGGCAGGGTGAGGGTCTCCACCCTCAGGAGGTCGAGGGCGACCGGGTCGTGCCACCCCTGGGGGAGCCTCCCGTCCGCTATCCAGGAAAACACGGTCTCGGAGTAGCGGCGGACGGTCGACCAGGGGTAGAGGAGGTTGTCCCTCAGTACGGTGAGGTGATGGTGGTGTAGGCCCTGGACGGAGTGGGCGGGGAAGTTGGGGTGGTCGATCAGGGTGAGAAGGGCGAGGCTGTACTCGTCTTTAGTCGCCTCGCCCCTCTTCACCGGCTTCCTCTCGGGCCCCCTCTCCACGAGGTCTGAGGGGAAGATGTAGTCTGCGGGAGTCCCTTGCCGCCTCACGGAGTGCCGCGCCTCGGCGGAAACCAGTATCTCCCGCACGGCGTCGGCTGCGGATGCTGGGCTATGCAGGGCGGCTCCTCGTAGTAGCTAGGCGTCGGAGCAGGGGCGGCTTGTCCGGCAAGGTGGTGGTACCGCTGGTACTGGGGGTGTACCGCCCCTGGCAGAGTCGCTTGAGGTGGGGGCGGGGGACGGTGTTGGGGCGCGCGCTGTGGTGTAGGTGAACTGGGGCCTTGGTGCAGGCGGGGGCGTCTCCGGCGAGGCTGGGGCCCCCCCGACTCCAGGGCGTCCATGCGGGTGTCCATGCGGGCGGTTGTCTCGCGCTGCTGGGTCTGGAGGCGCTGGATGGCCTCGATGATTGCCGTCGTGTCGGCGCCCGAGGTGCAGTCCGAGGGCGCCGAGGGGGACGCCGGGGCCGAGGAGGGTGAGGCGCCCCGCGGTGATCTTGAGGAGGGTCCCGGCGTGGCCAGGGGGGTCGCCCGGGAGCCCTTGCGGCCCTTGCCCTTGCCTTGTCCTGGCATGCTTGGAGCGGCCTGAGGAGTTGCAGCGGTCCGAGGTGGAGTTGGCGAGGTGAAGTCCAAAGCAGGAAAAAGGCAGAGCGCGGAGGAGGGCTGGAAGGCGAATGGCTGAGGGAGGCCGACGGGCGGCCTTATAAGGGAGGGCAGGAGGGCGGTGGCAGGTGAGTGTGAAAGCAACGGGCCGGGGGAGGGGGAGGAGCGAGGGGGTGAGAGGCGGAAGTCGCGCGAGGTGCGAATGCTGCGCGACGACCGGGGAGGGGGGGGGGGAGGGTCTCTTCCTCTCCTCGCATCAAACGCAATGCTCGCATTACGACCAAGTCTGAATAGACTTGTTTTCACCATTTGACAGTATGTCGATAGAAAGCCCGAGTCTACACTTTTACCGACCCAAGGGATTTTTAACCTCCCACACCATATAGACATGGCATGAGAGCAACTGGCCTTTGATGACGCTGGAAGTTATACACAGCAATGGAAATCCAAATTGGCAGAGATGGGGATCGAACCACAAACCTTCAGATTAGGAGTCCGACCTAGAAAAAAGTCAGACACTCCAACCACTCCGCCACAGAGAACATAGGTGGCAGCCACCACTCAGGTCGCCATCACCTGTTGTCACGCCTTGTCGCTCACGGTCAGTGGTGCGGTCAGGACGCCGGTACAGCTCCCAGTCACTCTCACCGCCGAGAAGGGCCCGTGTGAGAAGTGACATCTCTACGCCGAGGGCTGTTCCACGCTCCCTGCGTGACTGGGGTCAACAGTATAAAATGTGTTCATTAATATTACCAAGCAGACCCTGTGTCAGTTAGTGTGCGCCAGCCTTTAATTTCAAAAGAAATGAAAGAGCTCAACAATGTCAAATGTATTCATCAGTAATGCCAAAAAAGCGCATGTATCAGTTAATGTACGTCAGCCTTTAATCTCAATATAATTAAAAGAGTTCAACAATATCAAATGTGTTTATTAATAATACCAAGCATCACCTGTGTCAGTTAGTGTACGCCAGCCTTTAATTTCAAAAGAAATAAAAAGAGTTCAACAATATCAAATGTGTTCATCAATAATGCAAAAAAGGTTCATGTGTCAGCTAGTGTACGTCAGCCTTTAATCTCAATATAAATAAAAGAGTTCAATAATATATAATAATATGAAATGTGCTTGTTAATGATACCAAAAAGAACCTGTGTCGAGTACTGTACGCCAGCCTTTAATCTCAATATAAATTTAAGCCAGAAGTTCCATAATATATAACAATATGATATGTGTTTATTAATGATACCAAAAAGAACCAGTGTCGGTTTATGTACATCAACCTTGAATCATAAAATAAATAAAAGAGTTCAGCAATTTTTTTTTAAGTGCTTATTTATCACACTAAAAAGAATTTGTGTTGGTTAATGTACGACGGCCTTTAATCACAATGCCCACATAAGGTGCGCACACAAAGTATCTACATATCCGCGCAGCAGGCTGTGTACCTATCACCTTCCCCCAAATGCGGCCATTAATAGGGAACCGAGAAAATAGGGAAAATAGGGTGCGTGGTTAAGTTTCCACGGCTCTGTAAAAAGGCGGGGTCCATTGCGCCGATCGCTGCCGTTTGATCAGGGCCCCGCCGCCCTCCCCCCGGGCACGGTCACGTGACGGCGCGCCGGGTAACCAGCGCGTCGGGCGCGCCGGGTGACAGCACGCCGGGCACCGGCAATGACGTCTGCTTCCTGTTATGCACCGGATAATAGGATGTCGGATCAACTTCGAGGCAAGTGATGAAAACAGGTGTTTATTATGGAGATGGGATGCCTGTGGTTTAATGGGGACGGGGGAGGTGGGGAGGAGTGGAGGAGGAGAGGAGGGGAGGAGGAGAGAGAGGAGGAGAGGAGGGGAGGAGGGGAGGAGGCGAGAAGGGAGGAGGGGAGGAGGCGAGGAGGCGAGGAGGGGAGGGGGGAGGAGGGGAGGAGGAAGGAGGGGGGCAGGGGAGGGAGGAGGGGAGGTGTGGAGGAGGGGAGGAAGAGGGGAGGACGGGAGGAGGGGGAGGGAGATCGGGACGGAGGAGGGAGGAGGGGAGGGACGAGGGGAGGAGTGGAGCGAGGGGAGGAAGAGAGGAGGGGAGGATGGGTGGAGTGGAGGAAGGGAGGAGGGGAGGGAGGAGGGGGAGGGGGTGGAGATGTTTGGCTCCATTTGAAAGAGAGGCAGCGACTGCGTAGTAGTGCCAAAAGAGGCGGGCAGGTGGCGCCAGTGGTTACATTGGTGGCAACTTCAAAGTAGGTACGGAGAAATACAGTATTGTTGTGCGTACTTTTTCGCCTCTGGCAGCTTTGTTGTTTATACTCATGTGATAGATTAACACAGATTTAGTAGATGAAATAGACTTAGGTTCAATTTAATCAGATCAGCTTGTGCATTGTCTCATGATCATAATTCAAGTTGCATAGTCTGATGAGAGCAGCAATTTGTCAAAATCAAGACACTTGCCTAGAGTTGATCCTGCATATCCAGTTTAGATACGAGTGCACTTATTTAAAGTTGCAAGCTGATGAAAGCATCACATGTCCGAAAGCAAAACATTCATTTAGATATGTTCCAATAGATTCAAACTAGATAGGGGTAAACTTGTGTCGTAGGGGTGATGAAAATGGGAAATATTGCGGCTAGAGCGAGACTCGAACCCACATCTCATTGCATTCCGGGACAGTGTGCTAACCATTACACCACCTAGGCTCCCTGATGTCACCACACTACCCACGCCTACCTGTCTACGTGGTTACTTGCCTGAGAGGTCAGTGCAGACTACTACACTCATCCCCCTGGAATTGTAAGTCTTTTAATGCTTACAATTACATACATACAGGCAGTGCACTTGCATACATACACAGGGTAGGTTCAACAACTATACAGCACATAGCTAGTACAGGATCCTGGTCATGGCACAGTGTCATAGGGCTGATGAAAATGGGGAATATTGTGCCTAGAGCGGGACTCGAACCAACATCTCTTTGCATTCCGGGACAGTGTGCTAACCATTAGACCACCTAGGCTCCCTGATGTCACCACACTACCCATGCCTACCTGTCTATGCGGCTCCTTGCCTGAGAGGTCAGTGCAGACTACTACCCTTGTTAAGTATCTGTTGCTATATTGAAGTGTTCCTATGTCAATTTAATAAACCTGTTACTGTTGACTCCTATGGGATCAGAGTTTTGACAAGCATTCCAAAATTAATTTTTCATGTTGAGGGGAATCATTTTAAATTTGTTTGTTGTTGGTTTACGACCTGGCAACATCTAAGGTCATATCAGGACAGGTACCGACTTGTGACAGTGCACACTCATGGCATCTTTATAGTGCTGCTCCACTGGGAGATCAGGCCACCAGCACCATGACCTGATATCCCACTCAGTCACATTATCCTGACACTGAGCCAACCAGTCCTTGCCATGTCCTAATAATGCCGAGTGCCTGGCTAGGAAGCGACAAGTATCAATTATTAAGTCATTGGTTTGACTCGACCAGCGTTCGAACCCATGATCCCACGGTCTACCAACACGGGAGACGGACGCTATAACTCATTCAGCCATCCCGTCTGGTCAAATTAAAGTTACTTAAGCCTAATGCCAAGTACACACCTACCGTATTCGATTCGCGCACTAAAACTCACGACTCGACCCGACCCGCTTAAAACTGAAAAAAGGGCCGATTCATTTTTCGAATCGCGAATCGCGAATCGCAATCGTAATCGGCCCGTTTTAGCCATAAAACTGAGTTTTAAGTCGCGAATCACAATCGGTAGATGTGCTAGGGTATCACACACCTAACGACTTTTGTGCGCGAAACGGGCAGTTTTAGGTAGTAAACGGTAGGTGAGTGCGGATGAACGGTAGGTGTGTACCTGGCATAAGTAAGGTCGATTATAAAAATCAACGTACTATATTTATCTTTAAGAATTGCAAAAACCCAAAACCATCAGTCCATGCAACTTTAAGTATATGTTGCTACATAGAAGGAATACGAAGTCCATTAAATAGAATATGTTAATGATGAAGCCCAAAGTGTAAGAACTGTGATGTGCTTGCGAAAATTAACTTGACATGTTTTCATTTTTAATATCTCCAAATTAGCCAATTAAGATGAAATTTACACTTTCTAAATATAGAAAAGTAGAGCACAATGATAAAACGTAATATACTTATCTCAGAACAAAAATGGAAGAAATTTCAAGCCAGGGGTTATGTAGCTATAAGCTTGTCCTGGGGTTGATTTGATAATTGGACGATTTGTACTATTACATTCAAACAATGGGGGAAATTGTGCATAGAATAGTGTAGTACATTGAGTTGAGAACCTTGTTGTAAGCAGCGACTACTACTTATGTAATCAATTACATATGCCATTAAACATGTCCGTGTGTGGAAGGTCGTGGGTTCGATACCCGATACAGATAAATCACAAAGTTACTAGGATGGAACCTGCTGCTACCTCGCCTGGTATTTGGCTTCACTAGGATAACGGCAAATGGTCGTTGGCTCAGTGGCAGGATAATGTGACTGAGTGGGATATCACAGCAGTGTGCTGGCGGCGTGGTATCTTAGTAAGGGTGCAGTATAAAACTACCACAAGTGCACCTTTTTCCTTGAAGATTTATACTGCCTATCATGGATAAGTCTGAATAGACTTGTTTTCACCATTAGACAGTTTGTTGATAGAAAGCCCAAGCCTACACTTTTACCGACCCAAGGGATTTGTAACCTCTGACACCAGATGGTATGAGAGCAACTGGCCTTTGATGACGCTGTAAGTTATACACAACGGTGGAAATCCAAATTGGCAGAGATAGGGGGCATGGGGAATCGAACCACCGACCTTCAGATTAGGAGTCCGACCTGGAAAAAAGTCTCAAGTCGGAGAACCCTTACTGGTAGTTAGCTCAAATGTTGCTAGCACGTAAAACCGCAATCAATCATTCAGTCAATTGTTCACCAAAGCTCATGTCATAGGTGCAGTTCTAGTGTAAATAGGAACTAGCCATTGTTGACAACAACAACAAAAGAAAATAGAAAAAATGGAGGAAAAAAAAGGGGAAAAAGCTTTTCTATACATCATTTATTTCTTTCATTTCTGGTGGGAGACATTTAGCATGAGTGTAACGTGAGAATTCAGCTGAAGTCATGTACAGAGTTCCATAACAGACGCATGCGCGACTGCAACTCCATTTAGGTCCATTTGTGTGTTCTGCTGTGGGAAGTAATGCTTCCAGCATGCCATGTTTCGGAGACGTAGCCAACGCAACCTTAGAAGGACAGAGCAGAGTGCGGTGACAGCGTCAGATTTTCTAAATGAAAACACTATTATATAACTTTGACATCACTTGTTCTGTGGCCATATCTATATATGCATGTGAAATGCTTACAGATATGTATACATACATGGATTCTAGGTAAAGATTTCAAATACCGATTTGTTGACTGCATTCGCCATGCCATGTTTTGGAGACATAGCCAACGCAACCTTAAAACGACTGAGCAGAGTCTGGTGACAGCGTCAGATTTTCTAAATGAAAACACTATTATATAACTTTGACATCACTTGTTCTGTGGCCATATCTATATATGCATGTGAAATGCTTACAGATATGTATTCATACAGGGATTCTAGGTAAAGATTTCAAATACCGATTTGTTGACTGCATTCGCCATGCCATGTTTTGGAGACCTAGCCACCACAACCTTAAAGCAACAGTGCAGAGTGTGATTTCTAGGCTAAGAACAAAGATACAGAGTTCATAGTATTTGTAGAATTTCTAGGCTAAGAACAAAGATATGGAGTTTAAGGTGCGCGTAGAATTTCTAGGCTAAGAACAGAGATATCTAGTTTTCGATATGTGTAGAATTTCTAGGCTAAGAACAAAAATATAAAGTGTGTGGTATGGGTAGAATTTCTAGGCTAAGAACAAAAATATATAGTTTGTGGTATGTGTAGTATCTCTAGGCTAAGAACAACCATAGAGAATTTACGGGGGGGTGTAGAATTTCTAGGCTAAGAACAAAGATACATAGTTTACAGTATGAGTAGAATGTCTAGGCTAAGAACAAAGATATAAAGTTTGTAGTATGTGCCGAATATCTAGGCTAAGAACAAAGATATAAAGTGTGTGGTATGGACAGAATGTCTAGGCTAAGAACAAAGATATAACGTGTGCGGTATATCTAGAATTTCTCGGCTAAGAATAAAGATATAGAGTTTATGGTATGTGTAGAATTTCTAGGCTAAGAACAAAGAGACAGAGTTTACGGTATGACTAGAATTTCCAGGCTAAGAACAAAGATACAGAGTTTACGGTATGCGTAGAATTTCTAGGCTAAGAACAAAGATATAGAGTTTATGGTATGAGTAAAATTTCAAGGCTAAGAACCAAGATACAGAGCTTACGGTATGAGTATTATTTCTAGGCTAAGAATAAAGATACAGAGTTTACAGCATAAGTAGAATTTCTAGGCTAAGAGTAAGAACAAAGATAGAGAGTTTACCGTATGTGTAAAATTTCTAGGCTAAGAACAAAGATAGAGAGTTTACGACATAAGTAGAATTTCTAGCCTAAGAACCAGAAGTAAGTGCAAGAACTAGCGCCCCGCCACGCCCCGCCACACCCGTCACACCCGCCACGCCTCGCCACGCCCCGCCACGCCCCGCCACGCCCCTCAACGCCCCGCCACGCCCCGCCACGCCCTTCAACGCCCCGCGACGCCCCACGACGCCCCGCGACGCCCCGCCATGCATGCATCACTCACTGTACGCATCACTCAATGTATGCATCAGTCACTGTATGTATCACTCACTGCATGCATCACTCACTGTATTCCTCACTGCATGCATCATTCACTGTATGCATCACTCACTGTATGCATCACTTTATGCATCACTCACTGTATGCATAACTCTATGTATCACTCACTGTATGCATCACTCACTGTATGCATCACTCATTGTATGCATCAATGTATGCATCACTCACTGTATACAAATTTGTATGCATCACTCAGTGTATGCATCACTGAATGCATCACTGGCTGTATACATCACTGTTGCATCACTCACTGTATGCATTACTCACTGTATGCATCAATGTATGCATCATTCACTGTATAATCACTGTATGCATCACTCACTGTATGCATCACTCACTGTATGCATCACTCACTGAATGCATCAGTCACAGTATGCATCACTATATGCATCACTCACTGTATGCATCACTCACTGTATGCATCACTGTATGCATCACTCACTATATACATCACTGTATGCATCACTCACTGTATGCATCACCTACTGTATGCATCACTCACTGTATGCATCACCCACTGCATACCTCACATTAACCAGAGGTCTCAGCGACAACCGGCGCGACGCACGAGGCGTTGGGCGGCCCCGATGTGAGTGTCGCCTTTCGTTCCGTGTCGTAAATGGTGGGTGTCGTAAAAGGTTAGGGCGTGGTGTGTGGTGAGTAGTCGACGGGGTGGGGGTGTGGGTGGGGGTGGGGAGCGCGACTTTTAGTAGAAGAAAGAAAGAGGCCCGTTTTTGGACGAGTGAGGGTGTTGGGTGTACAAGACAAGGACCGACTTACAAGGCTTTGTGGGGGTGAGTGTCTGTGGGGGTTTGAGGGGTTTGTGGGGATGGGGGGAGTTCTTGTGGGAGAAGAGGAGGGAAGCGGGGAGGGGGAGATGGGAGGAGTGTGTAGGATGTGGGGGATACGGATGAATGTGGGGGGATGTGTTGGGATATGGTGAGGTGATGTGGGGAAGCTGGGATGATGTGGGGTGTGGTGGATATGGGGGAATGTTGGTGGAAGTGTGAGTATGTGGTGGTGATGTTGGGAAGGTGGGAGGATGTGGGTGGGGGTGGAGGTGATGTGGGTGTTTGAGGTGGGGGTCGGGAGAGGAGCGTGTGGGGGGGATGTGGGGGATGTAGAAGGACATGCATGCAACCTACAAGGAGCGTGTGGGGTATGTGTGCTGGGGTGGGGGTGGGGTGGGGTGGGGGGGGGGGGGGTTGCAACTAGCCTGTTGTGAAGGCACCACAGCAGGGGGAAGCAGGTGCGGGGTGTGCGTGTGTGTTTGTGTGTTTGTCTGTGTGTGTGTTTGTGTGTTTGTGGGGGGAGGGGAGGGTGTCCCTTCGATGGGTTCGGCTCACTATGGAAACCATCACAGTTGAAACTCAACACCTATACAGAGTGGGCCACATGCTCAGGGCACACTGAGTGGACTGTCGCCGATTCAATATGTACGTGTACGTGTACATGTACGTGTACGTGTAAGCGAGGCAGAAGCTACTTTGTGGGCAAGTGGTGCTAAATATGTATCCTCCCTGATTGTAAAAAAAAAGAAAAAAATTGATGGCAATGTACTTATAGCATTCATACACATAAGCACCTATCGCTTAGGCTGTATTTTGTTTGTTTCTTGTTGTTTTACGATCTAGCAACATCTAAGGTCATATCAGGACGGGTACCAACTTGTGACAGTGCGCACTCATGGCGACTTTATAGTGCTGCCCAACTGGGAGACCAGGCCACCAGCACCATGACATGATATCCCACTCAGTCACATTATTCTGACACTGAGCCAACCAGTCCTTGCCCTGTCCTAATAATGCCGAGCATCTCGCTAGGAAGCGACAAGTATCAATTTTCAAGTCATTGGTTTGACTCGACCAGGGTTCAAACACACGATCCCATGGTCTACCAACACGGGAGATGGATGCTTTAACTCATTCGGCCATCGCGTCTGGGTTATCGCTTAGGCAGTAGCGTACAGTAGTTGCTTGCCGAATTTATGTTTATATCAAATTAATCTAAGTACTTGCATCCATGCATACTGGTTTTGTGGTTTTGTTGCTGAAAAGGAAAGAATGGAAGAAAGAATGGAAGAAAGAATCGAAGAAAGAAAGAAAGAAATATAGAACTATGGCTACACTGGCCAAGATGTGGCTACATTCTTCTTCTTTTTTATTTTGCTTATTTTGTTTATTAGGCTTGTTAGCATTGCAGGTTGCTTTCCACACAAACAATGTGGTTATATTGATTGGCCAAGATGTGGTTTCATTCTTTTTCTTCTTCGTTCTTCCCTTTTAAACGAATCTCTTATTTTCAATTTGTGTTTCTTTTTTAATTATTGAATAGACAGGATCACGGTTCCTACTGCACATGCGCTGAAAACGGCCATTGACTTTATCGATATGCATAAGGAAAAACTTTGATTTGATTCAAAATGAATAGAAATACATAACAATTTGGCATAAACATGTATGCACACATGCAATATAATGATCTGATGAATATAGCTAAGACAAAACTAGCCATAGTTAAACACTTTGAGCTAAGAAACATAGAATTCCACACAAAGCAATCAGTGATATCCATATCACCATTATTAATTATTGTTCTAAATATTAAAATGCCAAATGTGTCAACATACACTTCTTTCAGAGAAATACATAACCAATATCTGATTAACCCTACTAATTTTCTAGTTCTACATATGTCATTAACCATAGAATATAAATAAAAACATTAATAAAAATAAGTAAAACTGACTGGCTATGGCTCTGAGTGCCCAGATTTGTCTAAATCTAAATGCACATGGCATAAGATGTGCATATTATATTGATGTAAATGCAATGCTGGATAAAAGATTGATATCTTAATTTGTTATATATATTTTTTTAGTTGGTATTCTATGCTTGAAACAAGAGCTGAGATGAGCTGAAACTAGTACATTTCATAACTGCACCCAGTGTATTAGCATATGGCATGTGCTTCTCATGGTTTTCTTTGCTCTGACGCATCCCACAATGTACTGCGCCGCTGGAACGGTGATGTCGTCTATTACTTTAATTTGATTTAATTTATCTTGATTTGATTTTGAATTTCTTTTGATTAGATTTTGACTTTCTTTTGATTTGATTTTGATTTAATTTAATAGCCGATGCTTACTTTTGTGATAGGGGGTCGTCAGACAAGCTATTTTGATTTGCTTTTAATCCTATTTTAAATTGTTTGTTATTGCATTTTTATTTGTGCTTACTTTATTATTTGTTAATTGATTTATTTCCATTTCTATGTCACTTCATTAATATATTTTGTTTTTTTGTTTTTTACATTTCATGTTTATGTTATTTACCGTTACTTTATTTTATTCTATAGAGTTATTCTATTTTATCTTCATCTTATTTTATTTTATTTTTCTTCTACTTCATTTTATTTTATTTTATTTCTTATTTAAAATCTAACTGTTCTTATTCTTATCATTATATTTGTTATCTTTGATTCTCCATTTTCTTTTAGAATATCTTTTTAAGTACATGTTTATAATTTCTTTTTAGAGATAATTTTATATTATTTTGGCATGTGGAACTTACTATATATATATATATATATATATATATGCATGGGCGCACTCGGTTAGTGCACAGAATGGTGTAGTTACACAACGAACCGCAGTAGAAACCCAAGACGGGCATAGACAGCGCCTGACACAGGCAGACGGGGGGGTGGGGGGGGGGGGAGATGCCAGCCAACACGCCAACAGCAAATGTGGACCCCAGCACTGTCAACCTACCGTATTTCCTAGAATACTGTCTCTAAAATAACAGAGTTGCCAAGTAGATGAAAGCATGAGTAGGCATGGCTCCCTAATACAGAATTTATAAATAGGGATACATACCATGGCAAAAGGAGGGAAGATCCGGTGTGGCGTTTTCAGCGCCCGGTCATGCTCAGCGGCCTGTCGTGGCTTCTGCGCATGCGCGGATTTTCGCACGTTGCGGCGAGCACTGCTATTTGTTTTGTTTACTGCTACGTTGTTAGCTGCTACGTTAATATCGCTTGGAATTTAAGGTTAATTTAATGAAATTTCATTATTTGAGTATGTAATTCTGTTAAATATGATCGCATTCAATAGATTTCGGCCTGATCGGACCCTAACACTGCCGGGCACCAGCTGAGCTTGTAGCCGGTGAGGCCACGGGTGTTTTGCATATGTCTTCAAATCCGCGCATGCGCAGAAGCCACGACAGGCCGCTGAGCATGACCGGGCGCTGAAAACGCCACACCGGGAGTAGGGTCCGTTTTGCTACCCCATGGACATCTTTGGAAGAAGAAAAAAGGAACACAAAATGATGCATTTTTAACCAAAAATATACATTAAAAAAATTGTTTAAACTAAAATGATTTGTTGGTGGGAGATTACACATTAAAAGCTGGAAATTGGGATATTGAGATTATTTTGTTATGTGTTACGAAGATCTCCTGCCAAATCAGGAGATTTGGCAACTCTGGGGGGAAAAAACCTCCAAGCAATCCTGATGGAGCAGTCGTATTAATTGAGAACCTGCTTCCAATGTATCAAACCCTGGCTTTGAAGCCTGACCGACAATGAACGATTACATAAAAATGTATACTTGCCACTACCTAGCCTGGCACTCAAGATTTCTAGGATAGAGCAAGGAGCAGTGGAATGAGGAAGACCAACTATCCAGGATTGAAATCTACCGTGCTTTAATCAATGAATTTGACTGTGTCAAAAAGTATGACAAGATAACACCAACACTACAACTGGCCAGCATTGAAAACAAGCCTGGGTACCCGGGCTTATATGCTATGGACAGTATAAATACAGCCTCAATAAAAATAAATAAATTTAAAAAATGACAGCAGCTAGGATTATTGATAGAATAATCATTGCAAGCCTTATTTATTATTCCATGGAATATGATCTGTTTGTCAACAATGATAGCTAAATATAATTTAGCACATTGCTTTATGTCAAGATGAACTGAATGAGTATAGATGTCGCTTCCAATATGGAATCGCATTGGCTCAGTGCCAAGCCGATCCAAACCAAAGACTTGAAAATTTGCTGCTTATCACTATCCTATGTGATGCCTGACATCAATAGGATAGCGGAAAGAGCAGTGGAATGGGGAAGACCAGTTGTCCGAGATTTAAATGTCACATGCTTAATCAACAAATGTATAAAAAGAATAATTAATTTTTTTAAATGTGATGGGAAATGGTGACGGTGATATCTGGGTATCCCGCTTCTGAGGGTAGGTCAATGCTTGAGACAAAAAAAAAGAGAGATACGTCGTGTTAGTTTTTCTTCTCTTATCCTGTCCTGATATGACCTTAAATGTTGCCAGGACGTAAAACTCCAACAACCAACCAAGTTATTTAATTCAGGTGTAACATGAAAAGACACTGTAGTAGTCGACCTTGACCTTTCGGGCAAACAGTCCCATGGGCACATTGGTGGGGATAGGATGATTGCATCAGGGAGTCTAGGTAGTGTATTGGTTAACAAGCAGGGCTAACTCCGGGATGACAGGAAGTGTGGGTGTTTGAATCCTGCTCTAGATAGAATATTTCCCATCTTCATCACCGCCATGACACTGGTTTCCGTGACCAGGATCCTGTACAAGGTACATTCTGTTTGGTTATTGAACATACCCTGTGTATATATATATATATATATATATGAAAGCGCATTGCTTGTGTAGTAGTCTGCACTGACCTCTCAGGCAAGGAGCCACATAGACAGGTAGGCGTGGGTAGTGTGGTGACATCAGGGAGCCTAGATGGTGTAATGGTTAGCACACTGGGCCAGAATGCAAAGAGATGTGGGTTCAAGTCCCGCTCTAGGTGCAATATTTCCTATTTTCATCACCCCCCATGACACTGGTTGCCGTGACCAGGATCCTGTACAAGATATGCATTGTATAGTTGTTGAACCTACCCTGTGTATGTATGTGTAAGTGCACTGCCTGTATGTATGTAATTGTAAGCATTAAAAGACTTACAATTCCAGGGGGATGAGTGTAGTGGTCAGCACTGGCCTCTCAGGCAAGGAGCCGCATAGACATAGGCGTGGGTAGTGTGGTGACATCAGGGAGTCTAGGTGGTGTAATGGTGAGCACACTGGCCCGGAATGCAAAGAGATGTGGGTTCAACTCCCGCTCTAGGTGCAATATTTCCCATTTTCATCACCACCATGACACCGGTGCCGTGACAAGGATCCTGTACAAGCTATGTGCTCTATAGTTTTTTAACCTACCCTATGTATGTGTAAGTGCACTGCCTGTATGTATGTAATTGTAAGCATTAAAAGACTTACAATTCCAGGGGGACGAGTGTAGTGCTCAGTAATGAACTCTCAGGCAAGGAGCCACATAGACAGGTAGGTGTGGGTAGTATGGTGATATCAGGGAGCCTCAGTGGTCTAATGGTTCGCACACTGGCCCGGAATGCAAACAGATGTGGTAACAGCATATTTTGTACACTATGGTAACAACATATTTTGTACACTATGGTAACAGCAGATTTGGTCACTATGGTAACAGTATAGTTTGTACACTACGGTAACAGCATCCTCTGTCCACTAGGGAAACACCTTTTTTTTTTACTCTGTTAGTGGTGTGCCTGGAGTGAGATTAGAACTCACACTTCTGCCATGTCGGGGATACCGTCCTAACTTTTATACTATCTAGTATCCCTGCTGCTATCAACCTACCGATGGCTACCTGTTATTTCACCTTAGAAGACCAGTGCACCTCACTACACTAGCTATATGTTGACACAATGGCAACAGCGTATTTTGTGCATTATCATAGATGTGTGGCATGTACACTGTAGTAACAATGTGGTTTGTACAGTATGGCAACATTATGGTTTATTCATGATGGCAATAGCTTGTGCACTGTGGAAACAGTGGCTTGTGTGCACTATGGTAACAGTGGCTTGTGTGCACTATGATAACAGTGGGTTTTGTGCACTATGGTAACAATGGAGTGTTTTCACTATGGTAACAGTGTGATTTGTGCACTATGGTAACAGTGGGTTGTGTGCACTATGGTAACAGTGGGTTGTGTGCACTATGATAACAATGGGTTTGTGCACTATGGTAACAGTGGGTTGTGTGCACTATGGAAACAGTGGCTTGTGTGCAGTATGATAACAGTGGGGCGTGTGCACTATGGTAACAGTGGGTTGTGTGCACTATGATAACAGTGGGTTTTGTGCACTATGGTAACAATGGGGTGTTTTCACTATGGTAACAGTGCGATTTGTGCACTATGGTAACAGTGGGTTGTGTGCACTATGATAACAATGGAATTTGTGCACTAGGGTAATAATGGTGTGTGTGCATTATGGAAACAGTGGGCATTGTACACTATGGTAACAGTGGGTTGTGTTCACTATGGTAATGGTGGATTGTGTCCACTATTGAAACAGTGGGGTATGTGTGCTATGGAAACAGTGGGTTGTGTGTTGTTTGGTAACTCTCTGCACTATGGCAACAGTGGATTGTGTGCACTATGGTAACAATGGGCTTTGTGCATTATGGTAACAGTGGATTGTGTGCACTATGGTAACAGTGGGTTGTGTGCACTATGGAAATAGTGGATTGTGTGCACCATGGTGACAGTGGAATGTGTGCACTATGGTAGCAGTGGGTTGTGTGTACTATGGTAACAGTGGGTTGTGTGTACTATGATAATAATGGATTGTGTGCACTATGGCAACAATAGGTTGTGTGCAATATGCTAGCAGTGGGTTGTGTGCACTATGGTAATACTGAGTTGTGTATACTATGGTAACAGTGGGTTGTGTGTACAATGGTAACACTGGGTCATGTGCACTATGGTAACAGTGGGTTGTGTGCACTATGACAACAATGGATTGTGTGAACTATGGTAACAATGGGGTGTGTGCACTACGGTAACAGTGGGTTGTGTGCACTATGGTAACAGTGCGGTCTGTGCACTATGGTAACAGGGCGGTGTATGGCGATACCAGAGAGATATTGAGAGATCTGTGTGGTGAGATGGTGTTGGGTGAGAGAGATTGAGATATGGTGTGTGAGTAATCGTGTGGTGGGTTGAGAGTGAAATGTTGATGGTAGAGATGTGTGGGCGGTTGGATGGGTGGATGTGGTGGAGGGTATGTGTGTGGGGGGGACGGAGGGGGGTGGAATAGTGGGTGGGTGGAATAGTGGGTGGGTGGGAGGGTGGACTGTGGCGCGTGGATGTGACGTGGTGGGAGAGTGGGTGGGTGGCTGCATTAGTGGTATGGGAGAGGTCAGAAAGAGGGGTTAAGCGGTGTATCTGACTGCCCACTCACCACTCCCCACCCACACCCACACCCCACACCCACACCCCACATCCACACACCCACATGTGCAATACAACCCACGGCCGACACCACCTGCTGCTGGCCGCCGCGCCGCCACCCCGCGACATCCACACCCTCTCGCCACAAGGGGGCGCGGGCGGCGCCAACAGTCAGTCAGCCAGTCAGCCAGTCACCTCTCAGCGCGCCAACAGGGGGCGCGACGCGCGGGGCTAAAAAAGAAGACAAAAACAACAGAAAAGGGTGGGAGAGAATCTCCCGCGCACCGTGCATCGGGCGCTGCGTGCCGCGCGCCGCTCGTCGACAAGAGTATCGCTGACCGCGCGCGGCGAATGGAACAGTGCACCCACACACCGGCGCGCGCGCACACCGGCGCGCGCCGGCCGGGCATCCAGAGCCAGCAACTGGCGGGGGCCTTTGGTGAGTGTGTGGAGGGGGGAGGTGGGGAGGGTGGAGAGGGAGATGATGGGAGGAGAGGAAGGGGGAAGGGAGGAGGTGTGAGGAGAGAGAGGGGAAGGGGGGATGAGAAAGGGGAGGGGAAGGGAGAAGGGGGTGGGAGGGGAAAGGGAGGAGTGGGAGGTGAAAGGAAGGGAGGAGGGGGAGGGGAGGGGATGATGCAGACATCTGACAGAGAGAAAGGATGAGGGGGAAGAAGGGGCCAGCTTGCAGATCTAGTCGTTGATAATCTGTGAAGGAGAGTGGAAGAGATGGAGATGGAGATGGACATGGAGATGGAGATGGAAAGGGAGACGGAGACTGAGGCGGAGACTGAAGCGGAGGCGGAGGCGGAGGCGGTGGTGGAGGCGGAGGCGGTGGTGGAGGAGACTAGAAGAGATGGAGATGAAGATGTAGATGGAGATGGAGATGGAGATGGAAAGGGAGACGGAGACTGAGGCGGAGACGGAGACTGAGGCGGAGACTGAGGCGGTGGCGGGGGCGGAGGCGGAAGGCGGTGGCGGTGGCGGAGGTGAAGGCGGAAGCGGTAGCGGAGGCGGAGGCGGAGATGGGGATGGGGACGGAGGCAGATACAGAGATGGAGACTGAGGCGGAGGCGGAGGCGGAGGCGGAGGCGGAGGCGGAGGCGGAGGCGGAGATGGGGATGGAGATGGGGATGGAGACGGAGGCAGAGACAGAGATGTTGACGGAGGCGGAGGCGGGAGCGGAAGTGGAGGCATAGACGGAGATGGGGATGGAAACGGAGACAGAAACGGATATGAGATGGAGGGGGAGGCGGAGGCGGAGGCGGAGGCGGAGATGGAGACAGAGGCGGAGGGGCACACGAATGCGGAGGCGGAGGTGGAGGCGGAGGCGGAGATGGAGAGAGAGGCGGAGATGGAGACGAAAACGGAGATGGAGATGGAGCCGGAGGCAGAGACGGAGATGCGGACAGAAAGGGAAGCGGAGACGGAAACGGAGGCGGAGGAGGAGGTGGAGACGGAGATGGAGACGGAGATGGAGAAGGAAGTGGAGATGGAGAACGAGATAGAGATATAAATAAATGTAGAGATCGACAGTGAGGGGGGGGGGGGGAGAAGCATCCAGTCCACAGATCAAACTGGAACACTCTGGAACCAGCGCACCAACGGACGCCGGAGAGACACCCGGGACCAGCAACCAGTGCGCCGGTGTGTGTGTGAAGAGGGGGGGTGTTACGTGTGTGTGTGTGTGTGTGGGTAGGGGGGAGGGAGAGAGAAGGGAAAGTAGGGGGGGGGGGACAGAGAAGCGCCCAGTGCGCAGGTCAAGTCACTGATGATCAAGCGTATCTGGTACGCGCCCAGTGGCGCCCCCACGCGGATGACCCGAGAACTGCGGCCGAGACTGGGGGAAGTTGAGGGTTGGGGCCGGGGAGTGTGGTGGGAGCTGCGGCACACAACGCCGGGGGAGGCGGGCGGGGGCGGGGTTTTGTGCGGCCCGCTCTCACCTTTATGCGCGCGCATAATACCGGTGCCGCGGCCTTTCATGTTGTCTCAATGTCAGGCAATGTCAAGGTCGCGCTTTTTAGGGTTTTTTCTTGTATTTTCTTTTTTAGGCGCCGCCGCCGCCGCCGCCTCTACTGCCGCTAGGGCCGCTGTTGTCGCCACCGTCGCCGCCGCTGATACCCCCACACACCACCCACACACACACACACACACCCGTCCACGGCGGATCCTGTGTCTGTTTGAGCAAATCACGTCCGTTTGAGGGACGGGGGTGTCCGGTTCTTATCTCGTTTTTATTTTAATTTTGTTTAAATATTTATGCATTAATGTTTTCTGACTTAGTTGTTAGTTGGGCAGGCATGATTAATTGGACTATGAAGGTGCTGAGTCATGCAGTTTGTTGTGTTATGCAGTGTGCTGAGTTATGCACTGTGTTGAGCTATGCAGTATGGAGAGTTATGTGGCATGCTGAATTATATGTACAGTGTGTTGAGTTATGAAATGTGCAGAGTTATCCATTGTGCTGAGTTATGCATGGTGTTGAGTTATGCAATGTGGTGTTATGTAATGTGATGAGTTATATACTGCTTGAGTTATGCAGTGTGTTGAGTTATGCAGTATGTTGAGCTATGCAGTGTGCTGAGTTTTGCAGTGTGCTGAGCTATGCAGTGTGCTGAGTTATGCACTGTGTTGAGATATGCAGTGTGCTGAGCTATGCAGTGTGCTGAGTTATATACTGTGTTGAGATATGCAGTATGGTGAGCTATGTAGCATGATGAGATATATATACAGAGTGTTGATTAATGAAATGTGTGGAGTTATCCATTGTGTTGAGCTATGCATGGGGTTGTGCTATACAATGTGGTGTTATGCAATGTGCTGAGTTATACACTATGTTGAGCTAAGCAATGTGCTGAGCTATATAGAGTGCTGAGCTATGTAGAGTGCTGAGCTCTGCAGTGTGCTGAGTTGTGCAGTGTGTTGAGGTATGCAGTGTGTTGAGCTATGCAATAGGTTGGTCTATACAGTATATTGAGTTATGTAGTATGTTGAGCTATACAGTGTGCTGAGTTATGCAGAGTGTTGAGCTATGCAGTGTGATGAGCTATGCAGTGTGTTGAGTTAGGCAATCTATTCAGCTATGCAGTGGGTTGAGTTATGCAATGTGCTGAGCTATGCAGTGTGATGAGCTATACAGCGTGCTGAGTTATGCAGTATGTTGAATTATACAGTATGTTCAGCTATGCAGTGTGTTGATATATGCAGTGTGTTGCGTTATGAGGTGTGTTGAGGTATGCCGTGTGATGAGCTATGCATTCTATTGAGTTATGCAGTGTGCTGAGATATGCAGTGTGTTGAGTTAATGCAATGTGTTGAGTTGTGCAGTGGGATGCTGAGTTATAAGTTTGCTGAGTTATGCAGTGTGCTGAGTTATGCAGTGTGCCGAGTTGTGCAGAGGCCTGATTTATGTGCGGTACTGAGTTATGAGTGGTGTTGAGCAAGACAGTGTAGTGAGTTCTGCAGAGTACTGGGTGATGCAGAGTGCTGAGTCAGGCAGAGTACTGAGGATATGCATAGTGCTAAGTTATGCATACTGCTGAGTTATGCCTGGTACTGAGTTTATGTGTAGTGATGAATTATTTATGCACGGTCTTGAGATGCACAGGCAGTTTGCTGAAATACCCATACCAGGTTCTGAGGTATTCATGATAGTGAATTATTTAAACATTGTGTTGATTTATGCATTTTGATGAATTATCTATTCACCATCCTGATATGACCTTAGATGTTGCTAGGACGTAAAACAACAACAAACAAACAGTTATTTATTCAAGGTGCTCAGTTAGTTATGCAGGACGATGAGCTAATGTTGCAGTGTGCTGGGTCATATGCAGTGTGTTGAGTTATTTATTCAAGGTGTGGAGTTATATGCGTATGGTGCTGAGCCATGCCTGGTGGTTTGTTAGTAACTTGTAACTTGTTAGTTAGTAACTTGTAACTTGTTAGTTAGTAACTTGTAACTTGTTTGTTAGTAACTTGTAACTTGTTAGTTAGTAAGTTCTAACTTGTTAGTTAGTAACTTGTAACTTGTTAGTTAGTAACTTGAAACTTGTTAGTTAGTAATGTGTAACTTGTTAGTTAGTAACTTGTAACTTGTTAGTTAGTAACTTGTAACTTGTTAGTTAGTAACTTGTAACTTGTTGTAGTTAGTAACTTGTAACTTGTTAGTTAGTAACTTGTAACTTGTTTGTTAGTAACTTGTAACTTGTTAGTTAGTAAGTTGTAACTTGTTAGTTAGTAACTTGTAACTTGTTAGTTAGTAACTTGAAACTTGTTATGCTAGGTACACACATAGCGTATAGGATTCGCGCACTAAAACTCCCGATCCGCTTAAAACTGAAAACGGGCCGATTCATTTTTCGAATCGCGAATCGCAATCATAAAGGTAGTACACACCTACCGTTTTAGCCCTAAAAATGTGTTTTTAGTCGTGAATCGCAATCGGTAGGTGTGCTAGGGGAGTGCACACCTCACGATTTTTGGGCATTTTTAGATCGTATACGGTAGCTGGGCGCGGAAAAACGATCGTAAACGGTAGGTGTGTACCGGGCATTAGTTAGTAATGTGTAACTTGTTAGTTAGTAACTTGTAACTTGTTAGTTAGTAACTTGTAACTTGTTAGTTAGTAACTTGTAACTTGTTAGTTAGTAACTTGTAACTTGTTGTAGTTAGTAACTTGTAACTTGTTAGTTAGTAACTTGTTAGTTAGTAACGTGTAACTTGTTAGTTAGTAACTTGTAACTTGTTAGTTAGTAACTTGTAACTTGTAACTTGTTAGTAAGTAACTCGTAACTTGTTAGTTATTAAATTTGAACTTGTTAGTTAGTAACTTTTAACTTGTTAGTTAGTAACATGTAACTTATTAGTTAGAAACTTGTAGCTTGTTAGTTAGTAACTTGTAACTTGTTAATTAGTAACTTGTAACTTGTTAGTTAGTAACTTGTAACTTATTAGTTAGTAACTTGTAACTTGTTAGTTAGTAACTTGTAACTTGTTAGTTAGTAACTTGTTACTTGTTAGTTAGTAACTTGTTACTTGTTAGTTAGTAACTTGTAACTTGTTAGTTAGTAACTTGTAACTTGTTAGTTAGTAACTTGTAACTTGTTAGTTAGTAACTTGTAACTTGTTAGTTAGTAACTTGTAACTTGTTAGTTAGTAACTTGTAACTTGTTAGTTAGTTAGTAACTTGTAACTTGTTAGTTAGTAACTTGTAGCTTGTTAGTTAGTAACTTCTAACTTGTTACTGTTAGTTAGTTATGTGCATATGCTAGTATGTGCAGATATATCTACTCACTATTCTATCACTTAATAACCAGCTCAGTTATTATTAGATTTTTAGATTTTTTGTTCAAGTGGTTTCATTCTTCTGAATAAGATGTCAGGGCTTATGCACTGGTCTTCCAGCCCTAACAGCAATTGCCCACTACACACTAAACAAAGGTGTAATAATATAGTTAGACAATTTCAAGATGATCAGCAAAGCATTGATATGAATGATGGGTAAAGAACTAGATAAGATTGTGTTTAGAATGTTTAGTTTTAGTTCATTTAAGCTCTGGAGGCCACTACAATCGACCCCTATGGTATATCAAGGATCTTATCTGAGGGATAACAGTCATGATGGTGTCTTCAACCAAATAGGAGCATCTTGCCTAGAGCGGTCCTCGAACCCACATGTCTGCCATGTCAGGGGAGTCCCTGGTTTCTAGTGAAACATTACTGATATAAATATCAAGTTTATGTACAATGATCATGTGGAAATTAAACAAACAAGAGTATTATTATTGTTGCTATTCACCTTCCACGTCTGACCAGACGGGGTGGCCGAATGAGTTGAGCGTCCGTCTCCTGTTTTGGGAGATCGGGGGATCCGAACCCATGGATTTGCGGGTTCGAACCCTGGTCGAGTCAAACTAATGATTTAAAAATTGATACTTGTCATTTCTTAGCCTGGCACTCAGCATTATGAGGATAGGGCAAGGAACGGTTGGCTCAGAATGAGGATAATGTGACTAAGTGGGATATCAGGTCATGGTGCTAGCAGCCTTGTCTCCCACTTTTAAGTCGCCATGAGTGTGCACTGTCACAAGTCGATACCCATAATGATATGACCTTAGATGTCGCTAGGACGGAAAACAACAACAAACAAACCTTCCACGTCTACTTGTGTACGTGGCGTTGCGCCTTGGGAGGTGCATGCAACTCACTGCACTCATCAGCTGGGAAGAGTAAGACTCATGCTTACAATTACAAATGTCCAGGGAGCGTGCTTAATGTATACATGGGGATGGTTCAAGACTAGACATTGCATAGCACTATAGTCTATAGTATCATTGACACTGGTCCAGCTTAGCTCCCCCACACCACCTCACCCTCATCACACCACCTGATCTCCCCCACACCACTAAGACGAACTGCACCACCTCAACTCACCCACACCACCTCACCTTAGGCACATCACACCACGGCATCTCCCCCACACCACCTCACCTCAGCCACATCACACCAGCTCAACTCCCTCACGCACCTCACCCACCTCAACGCACCCACGCACCTCACCCACCTCATCTCACCCACACCACCTCACCCACATCACACCACCTCATTTCACCCATACCACATAACCTCCCACACACACCTCACCTCACCCACCTCACACACACCTCACTCACCCCACACCACCTCATCTCACCCACATCACATCACACCACCTCAACTCCCTCACACCACCTCACCCACAATACACCACCTCCCCCACAAACCTCACCTCACCCACTCCACTTCGTTTCACCCACCCCACACCACCTCATTCCACCCACCACACACCACCTCATCTCCCTCACACCACACCCCCCCATCCCCCCTACCCTCAGCTGCCCTCCGCACCCCACCTAACCCTCACCGTCACCTGTCCCCTGCCCACCACCCCCTGCCCACCCCCCCCCCACCCCCAACCACCACCACGCCTCATCTCTCGCCTCACACTTGCTTCTCGCGACATCATTTGCGCGAGCTGCTTTTAGGGAATGAAAGTCGAATGATAAAGACGGATTGAGTTAAGCCTGGAAGCCATGCCTAGGCCACAATGTCTCCCCACAATGCACCCGGCCGCCGCTCATTGGTCGGCCGGCTGGCGCTCATGCGCGGTGCAGAGGCAGTGCTGCGCCCTCTGTGTGCCGATTCCCACACTATCGCTCCAATATGATTCTTCTAGGCCTATATGTTATCTTGTATGTTTTGGAAGGTTTTTTAAAATTGTTGTTGTTGGTACTGTTCTTTTGCTGTTTTTTTAGCTCAGTGGATAGTAAAGGGCGGGAGTGTGTGTGTGTGTGTGTGAGGTGTGTGTGAGGTGTGTGTGGGTGGGGGGGGGAGTAGTGTTGCAGTGGAGTGGACCTAAGAAGGGATCTATGATAGATCCGTGATCTTGTCTTATTGTTCTGAGAAATTTCTCGGGTCCCTTCAAGTTTGGTTTAATGGGGTTATACTGTATGTTGCTATCTGTCTGTCATAATATTATGGCTACAATACTAGTTTGAGAAGTGCAAGTTAGATACCAGTCTGTAGTAATACTGTAGGAGAGCGCCAGTCTGAGAAAACACCAGGAGGTAAGTATAATTACATGTACCTGTCTGTAACAATAGGTAACACTACGGGAACAGCACCAGTTTAATGATGCCAGTTAAGTAGATGTGGGTACCAGTCTGAGAAAACACCAGGGAGGTAAGTATAATTACATGTACCTGTCCGTAACAATAGGTAACACGGAGAGGCACGAAGTGGCCCGGAGAGGCAGTGAGAGGCATGGAGAGGCAGGGCGAGGCACGGAGAGGCACGGAGAGGCGCGGAGAGGCGCGGAGAGGCGCGGAGAGGTATGGAGAGGCACAGAGAGGCACGGCGTGGCACGAGAGGCACGAAGAGGCATGGAGAGGCCCGGAGTGGCCCGGAGAGGCACGGGTACCCGGAGAGGCACAGAGCGGCTCGGGTACCCGGAGAGGCCCGGAGAGACTCAAACAGGCCCGTGGGGACCAAAATGATTAGAGGGGCGTGAGTGCTGGAAGAGGCCCGTGTAGCTGGAGATGTCCAGTGAGAATCTAGGGGAGGTCTGGAAAGGCTCGGGTTCCCGGAGAGACCCCGAGCGACCGGGAGAGAATCGGAGAAACTCGGAGAAACTCAGAGAAAATCGGAGAAAATCGGTGAAACTCGGAGAAACTCGGAGAAACTCGGAGAAACTCGGAGAAACTCGGAGACACTCGGAGAAACTAGGAGAAACTCGGAGAAACTCGGAGAAACTCGGGGAAACTCGGAGAAACTCAGAGAAACTCAGAGAAACTCGGAGAAACTCAGAGAAACTCGGAGACACTCGGGGAAACTAGGAGAAACTAGGAGAAACTCGGAGCCGTCTGCATAGACGTGGAGAGATCTAGAAAAGCCCGAAGAGACCCAGAGAGGCCTGAGTGCCTGGATAGACCCGGAGAGACCAATGTGCCCGGAGATGCCCGGGTACCAGGAGAAGATATCCGGATATAACCCCTGACCGGTTTAATGAGGTGGCGATGAGGTGAGGAAGCAAGATGGTTAAGCAGGGAGGCAGAGGGGTGGTGAGGTGGTGAGGCGGTGAGGCAGTGAGGTGGTGAGGCGGTGAGGCAGTGAGGTGGTGAGGCAGTGAGGCGGTGAGGCAGTGAGGCGGTGAGGCGGTGAGGTGGTGAGGCGATGAGGCAGTGAAGCGGTGAGGCGGTGAGGTGGTGAGGCGGTGAGGCGGTGAGGCAGTGAGGCGGTGAGGTGGTGATGCGGTGAGGCGGTGAGGCGGTGATGCGGTGAGGCGGTGAGGCAGTGAGGCGGTGAGGTGGTGAGGCAGTGAGGCTGTGAAGCAGTGAGGCGGTGAGGCGGTGAGGCGGTGAGGCGGTGAGGCGGTGAGGTGGTGAGGCAGTGAGGCGGTGAGGCGGTGAGGCGGTGAGGCAGTGAGGCGGTGAGGTGGTGAGGCGGTGAGGCTGTGAAGCAGTGAGGCGGTGAGGCGGTGATGCGGTGGGGCGATGAGGCGGTGAGGCTGGGAGACATGGAGGCATGGAGACGGGGAGGCGAGGAGGCAGTGAGGCGGTGAGGTGGTGAGGCTGTGAGGTAGTAAGGCTGGGAGACATGGAGGCGGTGCAGGTAGGCATGGGGGCATGGAGACGGGGAGGCGAGGAGGCGGTGAGGCGGGGGGTTGAGGAGGCCGGGGGGAGGAGGAGAGAGAAGGCGGCGACAGGAGTGAAGCCCAGCATTGATACTGATAGACAGCGCCACCACCCGGCCAGTCGAGTGACTCGCCGCTCCAAATGAGTTTCTAATAATCACAAAAGCCCTTTCTCCGCCAGTGTCCGATTAATCCTGCGCCTGCGCGAAGCCGCAGCTGTGCAGCCCGGCGCTGCTCCTAGGGTAGGGGGGAGTGAGTGAAGGAAGAAGGGAGGGAGGGAGGGGCGGAGACGAGAGAGAGGGAGGGAGAGAGAGAGAGCTGCTCTGGGGAGTCAGTCACTCGCCCCAGCCTCCCACCACCAGCTCACAGATATGACGAAGTAATCTTTGCACTCGGCCAGGCGCATGCGCAGGTTGCCCAGCGTGAAGCCTCAATTATACCAGATAAAGGTGCCCGCCTCAGCCCCCTCCCACTCCCCCATCCATCCATCCATCCCAGGCACAGGCACAGGCACACAGGCACAGGCACAGGCACAGGCACAATGCATCGAGGCGATGACGGGAAAGGTCTCACAATGCCAATCTCACCCCCTCCCTCTCCAGTCAATTATATCTCCACTATAACAGGCAGTCTCCCACCATTTTTGCTGAGGAGGTGTGGGTGTGGGTGTGGTTGTGGTTGTGGGTGTGGGTGTGGGTGTGAGAGATGAGGGCGGAGATAGGGGAATGGGGAGAGGGGGTAGGTGTTGTCTGGGCTGTCAGAGATGTCAGGTGAGTGTGGGTTCTCACTCACTAAGAAATCGCCCCAGCAAAGTCATAGAAAGCAAACGTCAGCCACCTCCACCCCGTCCACCTAATGCCAGGTACACACATAGCGTATAGGATTCGCGCACTAAAACTCCCGATCCGCTTAAAACTGAAATCGGGCCGATTCATTTTTCGAATCGGGAATCGCAATCGTAATCCTAGCGCACACCTACCGTTTTAGCCCTAAAAATCGGGAATCGCAATCGGTAGGTGTGCTAGGGGAGTGCACACCTCACGATTTTGGGGCAGTTTTAGGTCGTATACGCTAGGTGGGTGCGGGAAAACGATCGTATACGCTAGGTGTGTACCGGGCATAATACTTCACAGGAGTGCCCATCACAACGCAGTCTCCGCACAAAGTCTTATTTAGGCCTCATGTATGTACGTCTATATTTGGGGCGGAACGTTTGAAGTGTTTGGATGGGGAGGGTTTGTTTCTGTTGTTAAAATGTATGCGTATTATGTTGAGGCGTGTTGTCTTTGTGTGGAGTGGTCAGTTGGTGGGGTGGGGTGGGGTGGGGTGGGGTGTGAGTGTGTCTGGGTGTGGAAGTGGAACTGGCGGTGATTGTGAGTGTGGGTGTGGGTGTGGGTGTGAATATAAGAATAGTGTGGAGTGAGTGTGAGTGTGGCGTGAGTGTGAGTGTGAGGGTGAGTGTGAGTGTGAATATAAGAATAGTGTGGAGTGAGTGTGACTGTGGTGTGAGCGTGAGTGTGAGTGTGAATATAAGAATAGTGTGGAGTGAGTGTGACTGTGGTGTGAGCGTGAGTGTGAGTGTGAATATAAGAATAGTGTGAGTGTGAGTGTGGGTATGAGTGTGAATATAAGAATAGTGTGGAGTGAGTGTGGCTGTGGTGTGAGTGTGAGTGTGAGTGTGAATATAAGAATAGTGTGGAGTGAGTGTGGTGTGAGTGTGGTGTGAGTATGAGTGTGAGTATGAGTGAGAATATAAGAATAGTGTGGAGTGAGTGTGACTGTGGTGTGAGTGTGAGTGTGAGTGTGAGGGTGAATATAAGAATAGTGTGGAGTGAGTGTGGTGTGAGTGTGGCGTGAGTGTGAGTGTGAGTGTGAATATAAGAATAGTGTGGAGTGCGTGTGGTGTGAGTGTGAGTGTGAGGATGAGTGTGAATATATGAATAGTGTGGAGTGAGTGTGATTGTGGTGTGAGTGTGAGTGTGAGTGTGAATATAAGAATAGTGTGGAGTGAGTGTGGTGTGAGTGTAGCATGAGTGTGAGTGTGAATATAAGAATAGTGTGGAGTGAGTGTGGTGTGAGTGTAGCATGAGTGTGAGTGTGAGTGTGAATATAAGAATAGTGTGGAGTGGGTGTGAGTGTGGTGTGAGTGTGAGTGTGAGTGTGGGTATGAGTGTGAATATAAGAATAGTGTGGAGTGGGTGTGAGTGTGGTGTGAGTGTGAGTGTGAGTGTGGGTATGAGTGTGAATATAAGAATAGTGTGGAGTAAGTGTGACTGTGGTGTGAGTGTGAGTGTGAGTGTGAATATAAGAATAGTGTGGAGTCAGTGTGACTGTGGGTATGGGTGTTAGTGTGGATGTGAGTCCTAGTGTGAGTGAGTGCAACTGTGAGTATGGGTGTGGCTGTGAGAATGGGTGTGAGTGTGGGTGTGAGTGGAAGTATGGGTGTGAGAGTGACAGTGGATGTTGGTGTGAGTGTGATTGTGGGGGTGAGTTAGTATATCTGTGGATGGGTGGGTGTGAGTATGAGTGTGAGTGTGAATGCTGAGTGTGAGTATGTGTGTGGGTGTGGGTGTTGGTGTGGGTGTGGGTGTGGGTGTGGGATGGAATGGTGCTGGACAGTGGTTTGTTTCCGAACGCGCCTGGGAAGTGATGGTGACGGGTGTGAGTGACGGTGTACGCGTGTGGGTGTGGGTGGGTGGGTGTGAGTGTGGGTGCGCGTGTGGGTGTGGGTGGGTGGGTGGGTGTGAGTGTGGGTATGGGTGTGGGTGTGGGTGTGGGTGTGGGTGTGGGTGTGGGTGGGTTGAGAGGTGTCACCTGCTGCGTCGTGAGGTGCGGTAATCTCCCAGAGCCGACAGTGCATGTCGGATCATCCCCTCGCGCATGCGTTCACACGCACAGGCGCATGCGCACTGACAGCACCCCCTGCTGTTTACCCAGTCATAGCCACTTCACCCAGCCCCACACAACCCCACACAACCAAATCACACTGCACCCCAACCGCATCCAGCTCAACCATGCACCACCATGCTACCCCCACACAACCTCGTGCAACCCCACACAACACCACACAACCGCACACAACTCAACACCACACAACACCACACAACACCACACAACCCTAGACCACACCACACAATACCACACAACCCCATCACACTGCACCCCAATCGCACCCAGGTCAACCCAGCTCCGCCCATACAAGCTCACACAACCCCACACAATCATTTATAACCTCACACAACCCCACACAATCCGAGATAACCCAACACAACCCATGTAACCCCACACAACCCCATACACTCCGACATAACCTCACACAACCCCACACAATCCCACATAAGCCAACCCAACTCACACAACCCCACATAACCCAACCCAACCAACACAACACCACACAACTCACACAACCCCACACAACGCCACTCAGGGCCACACAACCCAACCAACCTACAAAACCCAGCACAACCCCACACAACACCACACAATGCCCACCCTGTGAAACCACACTGCATCCCAACTGCATTCAGTTTAACCAACCCCAACCCACGCTACCCCCACACAAACCCACACAACCCCACATAGCCCAACCACACTGTCCCCCAACCCCACCCAGCTCAACCAATCCCCAACTAGGCTACCCACATACAACCCCCACCACCCTGTGAAACCACACATAAGCTCACACAACCTCACACAACCTCACACAACCTCACACAACCTCACACAACCTCACACAACCTCACACAACCTCACACAACCTCACACAACCTCACACAACCTCACACAACCTCACACAACCTCACACAACCTCACACAACCTCACACAACCTCATGCAACCAAACACAACCCCAGACAATGATACGCAACCCAACACAATCCCAAGCAATACCATGCATCTCCGACCAACCCCAAACAACCCCACACACACCCACAAAATCCCTCTCATCCTACCCTACACAAAACCACATATTTGATTGCATCACCACCTTGGTGACATAATTAAGCTGTGCATTTCTCTAGCTTGTTGGACCACAAGGCGTTCTCTGTGGCGGAGTGGTTAGAGTGTCTGACTTTTTTCTAGGTCAGACTCCTAATCTGAGGGTCGGCGGTTCGATTCCCCGTGCCCCCATCTCTGCCAATTTGGATTTCCACCGATGTGTATAATTTACAGCGTCATCAAAGGCCGGTTGCTCTCATACCATGTCTATGTGGTGTGGGAGGTTAAAAATCCCTTGGGTCGGTAAAAGTGCAGGCTCGGGCTTTCTATCGACCAGCAGTGGAGTGGGGAAGACCAGTCGTCTGTGACTGGGATTTCCCCTGCTTGGGACAACTAATGAACAAAAAAAACAAAAAATGAGAGACAAATAAGTGTTCACACTTCCTGTCTACCATTCGCTATATCACTATATCGCTATAATGCATCCACTGTCGTATTTACAACAGAATAAAGGTTTATAAAGTGATACCCTTCAATTAATCCTTGACCATCCATTATTCATGTCGGTCGGCCAACATGTGAGTAAGCTCTCGTGAAACTTGTTGCTACCTATCCTGACATGCAACATTACCAGGATAGGGAGAGGAGCAGCAGAACGAGGAATACCGATTGCCTCCGAAATATGTTTTGAGTTCATGTCATTTTCTGGAGCAAATATATTAGGTTGATCATTATAATCTACCTTATTTTAGTTTGGGGTAACTTTTATTTGATATTTTATGCTAACTTTTGACATATTTGAAGTGCAAGTAATTATGCAGTCTTAGTTCAATGTGATCAGATGCTCTTTCATTCATTATGTTGCGGTAGGATTTGGGTATTAGTTGGAGCATTTTTGTGTTAGTAAATCAAGATATATCCATACCTACCTGTGTACATATTACATGTCACTCAGTACAGTAAGCGCACCTCACTAGACTTAATTGCTATGTGGACTCATAAAGTCTCACTTATGATTACAAATATCCAGGTAGCTCACTTCCATTAAGACCATGTCACATTACGACATTTCTCATGAACGCACTTCGACGTGTGCCGACGTGTTGTCTTTTTGGGCGAAACGTCGGGACGCGTCGGGACGCGTTACTGGCGCGTTATGAAAGCGTTAACGGCACGTCGGCACACGTCGGTACACGTTGAGGGCCAGCAACGTTTGGACCCATACGTTGGCGCGCATCGGGCCGTGTTGAGGTTTTGTGCATGCACAAAACCTTCGACGCACGCCGATGCGTGCCAACGTGTTGGATCGTGCATTACGGGCGCGTTTGCAGGATGTCGACACACGTTACCAGCGCGTTGCCGGCCCGCTCGAACCACGTTGATCAACGTTGATCAACGCTGGGGATATTTCACCAATGCATCGGTAACGTTTCACGGACGTGTAGTGGTCGACCTATTGGCGTAGTGCAAGCATTTCATGACACGTTGGACGTGTTGGTGGCACGTGTGGACGTGTTGATGGTGGGTGTGGACATGTTGCTGGCGCGTGTTGATGTGTTGTTGGCACGTGTGGACATGTTGATGGCGGGTGTGGACATGTTGATGGCGGGTGTGGACGTGTTGCTGGCCCTTCTTGGTGTGTTGCTGGCGCGTTTTGACCGTTTGTTTGGGTTTCTCCAGGCCGCCACGTCGAGACCCGTTGATGGCGCGCTAATAACGCGCTATTAGCACGCTACTGACATGCTGCGGCCCGTCATACTACCCCTCAAAACACCAAAAAGTTGGACGTTTCTCGACGCGTTGATAATATTTTGCACATTGGCGGCACGCCGGAAGAAATGTTGTAATGTGACAGGGCCTTTACATACACAGGTAGAAGTTTAATAGCTATGCCACACTCTGCTTGTACAGGATCCTCTGCTATGACGCATGGCGGATATTGCAACAAACAGGAAAATTGTGCAGAGTGTGGTGTAATGATGTGGACTCGTAGGAGTCTTGTTAACAAGTGCTTTATTATACCCCTATCACACCAAACTAGTTCTCAAAAGGTCCGACCCCGTTCTAAAATGGGGTAGAACGTGGCCCCTGAAAATTGTGAGCATGCTCAAAGTTGTGGAGAACCCTTCCATCCTTGCCCATCCATACAGTTCATAGCAAGTTTGTAAAATGTTGCTATTGTGTTCACTCCGTTCGCAAACAGTTTGAGCCCGTTCGGCAACATTTTCATGAATGTAGTAAGAACTACTTCGGTGTGATTGGGGTATTAGGTTCAACGTACAGCCGGTGTTCCGATTAGAATGTGCGTCACACCGGGGCCTGTGGGCTACTTAATATGCGTGCATGTATTACATACATTACATCTCCCCCCTCAATGACTAAGAACAATATAAACAGTACAATGTTCTATTAAATTGTTTGTGGCTGGTTGTTGCAATAGAGTGAGTGATGCGGATAGTGGGGGAGCACGCGAGCACGTGACCCCCTTGAGTCGGTAGCTCCCCGCATTGGGAGCATTGAGCTGGTAGCCAAGGCGCTCCAGCCCAGCTTAATTAGAAATTGTCAAAGCAAGTAAATACAAACATAAGAAATGCCCCTACCGGAGCGCATGTTGGCCTGCTGGACCGAAGTACAAAGTTAGACAATAATAGCACTCAGTCGTATATCGTCTTTTATCAGTTGGGTTGCTCACCTGCACCATTATATTATAATTTACATACGAGAACAGAAGAGGAAAAAAGCATAATTGGAAATAACAAAATTTATTGGAGAACATAACCTGCAGGCAGGTCGGTCTTGGCTGGAGAACATATCGGTATCGTGTATCGTGTCTCGTGTCATAATTAAATGACCGTGATATTAGTGAGGTATCGTATAGAGTACCAATCAGGTTAAATAAATTCAAGATAAGTATCAATCAAGTCGAAATGGTTAAGCAGTTGAGAATGAGGCTAGTTACATGTTGATAAGTTTAAGGGGAAATGTTAAGATCAGGAGAGAGATGAGAGAGAGAATAACTAGCACCGAGAACCAGCAGCCCTCAACCCCTCCCCCTTTCATGCATGCATATCGGGTGGGTGGGTGGGTGAAGCGACTTGCAAGATGAAGGACCGGCGTGAAAGTGAAGAGCAAGATGGCAGTCAGTAGGAAAGAAGTAGAGCAAGAAAGTAGTGCGAGAGAAAAGAGTGCCTGTGTTCCCGCCAGTAAATTATCCATGTTGAAGGTCAACATGCGTAATTTACATACGAGAACAGAAGAGGAAAAAAGCATAATTGGAAATAACAAAATTTATTGGAGAACATAACCTGCAGGCAGGTCGGTCTTGGCTGGAGAACATATCGGTATCGTGTATCGTGTCTCGTGTCATAATTAAATGACCGTGATATTAGTGAGGTATCGTATAGAGTACCAATCAGGTTAAATAAATTCAAGATAAGTATCAATCAAGTCGAAATGGTTAAGCAGTTGAGAATGAGGCTAGTTACATGTTGATAAGTTTAAGGGGAAATGTTAAGATCAGGAGAGAGATGAGAGAGAGAATAACTAGCACCGAGAACCAGCAGCCCTCAACCCAAAATAGAGGCGAGGGCTGCTGGCACGGTAGAAATTACCGTCTGAGGCAGATACGCGGACACAGCGTTACTAGTCCACGGCCCCGCTTCATTAACCGCACTAAGCGGCACTCCTGTCGTGACACAGGCTTGCACGGCTCCCCTACGGAGACCATGCAGAGTTAACGAGCGTTCGGGACCAAAGAGAATTTTAGCTACCGCACCTAGTATTTTTGTTAGGAAAACCGCCGTCAGAGGGACACCCGATGGCAGCAGGAATGCGGGACCAGCCGCAGGTGGATTTGAGAAGAGGTTATATCTCATCCACACACTCACCGGGCAGCACTGTGCTGACGGAATTCTTGGAAGTCGATAGACCAGTGGAGGCTGAGACGTAGTACGTGTCTTAGAAGAGGTAACAGTCACCAACAGTCCCTGGTTAGTAACAACAATATCATCAGCACGAATTGTGTGGGGGGACATCATGGTGTGGGACGGAACCGTCACATTACTCTGTCGAGAAAATGTATAGTACATTATCAACAGGGCAGATACATAAACAAATGAGAGCTCATTAAATTGTAACAAGTATGAGATTATCATCTTAAGATCAGAGGGGGTTATTGGGGATGCAGGGGATGTAATATGAGTTGAATTCCTTAGAATTCCTTTCTTAAGTATAGTCACATGATAAGCATCAAAGTTAGCAATGTCACCACCAAGAGCCTGAATACAGGTCTTAGCTCCACTTAGATAGTTTGCTATCGATCCTGGGGATCTGAGTAATGAGTTAAGGAACATTATGTATGAGAGTATGTCATACACCGAAGGAGTCAAGATGTCAACACCATGTTTCAGGCAGAATCCTTCATATGTCTGCAGGTGGAGGCGTTTGTTTGCCCAGGTGCCCCTAGAGAGTGCCTCTGTCAATGCAGCCACTAGCTGAAGATGATGAGTCAAGCTGTACCCTGGAAGATAGAAGCAGAAAAAGTGTCTATCTTCCAGTATTATCATATAATAACTACAGGGAAAAATCAATATTTTCCAAAGAGAACGTGACTGGGATGCGGTGTAAATTCCTTCGTCGACACTCCAAGAGTGCCGCTTCTTCCACTTGCTTGTTGTGGTGAAGCCTGCTCAGATTATCAGCAAGAACTAATTCAGCTCCCTCTTTATGTATAACTCTGATATCACAATTATTTAACGCCGAAATTAGCCAAAGTTGTCTTGCAAACGCGGTTAACATTCCATCCCTCCCTCCCCCTGAAGCCAGAACTTGTTGAGAGACTAAGTTATCAGTATTGACTACCACCGTCCAGTTCCTGGGGACGTCTGGGAGAAGCACAATAAGCGCCGTAATTAAGTTAAACGCCTCCAACTGATTAATGAATTTCAAAGTATGAATCACCTCGGACGGATACTCTGCAGCATAGTATGCCACTGCTGAGAAAGCCCCCCCTGCTTTCAACGTAGAGTCACACTCTATTATCCACTCCATAACCGGCTTCAGAGGAAGAAGAACTACCGAATTAAATTTTGCCGCGAAATTTATGAACCAACATTAGGAGAAGCCCTAATTGCCGCTAACACTCTATTCATGAACGCCCTTGCAGGCTTCACACATTTCGCAACGTGCTGCATTTTTCCTGCTATGCTCTGCAGCTGCTTCTTCGAAGCAAGCTTTTTCTCTTTCCACGCCTGACACTCCGCAAGGACTTCAGCAAGCTTCTGTTCTGGAATAGTGACAGTCATATTAAGTGCATCTATGGGAAACCAAGCCAGGGTATCTTATTGGCCGGATGGGTACATTTAGCCGGGGCAAGTGCTAAACCTAGCCTATCTGTGAGTTGGAAGAAACAATTGTAAGCTTCCAACGCCTGTTCTCTTGTCTTCTCGACCCCCACAAAATCATCTAAGTAGCACAAACAGAAAAAACCTCTCTGCCTCATTAACCACACCACTGCCCTGGTTGCGCGCGCACATACCAACGCAGAGGTCCGACACCCGAATGGCGGGGCAATATCAATGAAGATGTCATCACCTAACTGAATTCCTAGCAGTGGAACCGACAGCGGACATACCCTAAGCTGGCGATAAGCTCGGGCTAGATCCGCCGCCCATAAGTATGAGGTCGTACCTGTGACAACTCAGAGGCGTGTTGATGACTATTAGCGGTAGTTTAGGAGCAATACTATTACATATCACACTTGCCGACGAAGGGACAGAGTCAGTGAACCTCCCCAACCCCCGAGTGGCACTTGTCTTGCAACGACGGCGCGGAGACCTGTGAACTCAACACGTCTTGACTCACATCTGAAGCCGCCGCACCTGGCTGAGGCGCTTTCTTGTCAAGGAAGCGCCGCTTCTTAAGGCAGTCCAGCTCACGGTGTGTTAGCAACCTTTTATAGCGCAGCGCGCACCAGGCACAGATATGCACAAAGCGCGCCGGAAGCACCCCATGCGACTCAGTAAAGCCACAAGCGTCCCCCCAATTCCACTTATGACAGGGCACACCATTGACTTCTTTCACATAGTCGTCACGCGGATTAATTGGCTGTGTAGACTGTTGCTGTTGTTGCACAGGCACCGCTGAAGGAACATGAACCGGTGTAGCACTGGCAGCTTGCTTCCCAGCCACTGCCTGATATGAGTACTGCTGAAACGCTGCCTGAGCCTGCTTCATGGAAGCTGCACACACGTCACGTTGGAGATCCTTAATCGCCGTTTCATTATCCCACTCGTTATTTAATCTATCCACTGCTATCCTTTTGAACAACTTCTCTGACCACCTACGGCAGGTCAGCCAGTCCCAAGTTTCCGCGAGCTCCGCCAACTCCTCTTCATGGCGGGACAAGGCTGGCAGCCAAGCTGGAGGGAGGGACGGATGGGCAGCGAGCCTCTTCAAAGCACCGAAATATTCAGGCCAAGTTGCCTCGCCCATTGGTATCGAGAAGGGGGCGTTTCCGTGCCGTCACTTTGTACTCCTCTCAGACTTTTCCTCCTGACTTTTGAAACACTTCCCGACGTAAACTTCACCTTAGTCTTCCCTTTTTGTTTCTTCTCTCTTTTTGGTGCCATACCCGCAATTCCTATATAGGATATGGACACTCATGAACACCGGCAACCACACTTCTGATGTGAGCTAACTGAAGCGACTTGCAAGATGAGGACCGGCGTGAAAGTGAAGAGCAAGATGGCAGTCAGTAGGAAAGAAGTAGAGCAAGAAAGTAGTGCGAGAGAAAAGAGTGCCCGTGTTCCCGCCAGTAAATTATCCATGTTGAAGATCAACATGTGTAATGACACTGAGTCGCGTAACGTCCATCCTGGCCTGCAGATATATTAATTAACCCCGTTGATCATATAGCAACACAAAGGCATATATATAGGTTAATAACAGACAAGCAATGCAGGTGGACTCCATTCCAAATAATATTCGCATAACGAGTTATACAACACAAAAATATGTCTAGACTTTTTTGGCTTTATTAGAATCTCTGAGTGTCTCGATATCAATGATTGCTGATAGCTGATGTCGGCTATAAAGTCCATCAGCTAAAGCATGCTTAGCCAAGGTTCATGCGTGGAAATCTTTCATGCACATAATAGTTGTTAGCTAACATTGAGATTGCAAGTGTTTCGCTGGAGACAATCTTGATTAGTTGGTGACTTTCCCACCGTCTGCTGTGCCTGTGTGTATTGTAGTTCCCACAGTCCTCTCATTAACGTGTGTGCTTTATGTCCAGTATCTCCCCTTTTACGGACTTGGCCTGAGTTTCTTATCTGTAAATGCGTTAATTGCTGTTTTCTGGGTCTGCCTCACATTATTATTCTTCATGATCGAATTACTTCTCTATCATGCATTGTTTGACTCATTGTTAATAAGTGTTAAATGTTCCATTGGTATCATTTACGCTTCTTAATTCACGGCACTCGGACAAAGGACGATAAGTCATATGTAACGAACAAATCATTTATTGATTTATAGAATCATATCAGTAATCATGCCGCTGGGGCGAACAGGAGGCTGGCTCTGAAAACAAGGTGTCATTGTGCTGGACACCTGAAGGCGGCTGGCACCTTAGACTCAATGTGTAATCATGAGGAATAGTGTTGCCCCGTTTAATGTTCAGGCTAGTTGCCGAGTCAGTGCCTGGAGCGAGATACAATAACAACATCAGCAATCAACAATCACGAGATAATCAAAACCTCAGCACTTAACCCCCCTATAAAGAGGGTGGGTGGTGAAAATTCAAGTTACTAGTACGAGAGTCAAGAGAGAAGTGGCAGAGTCATGGGGAGGAAACGAGGTCAGTGCCGAGGTCAACCTTTGCCTCGTGCGTGAATTAAACATGTTGCCTCATCAACATGCCTAATTCATGCTGTTCCCAGATATTGAACGGGCCTGACGTCTCTACCGTAACAAGTTCTGTACATTGGGTTTTGGACTAGTTGTTCGTTGTTATCTTCGATTACTCTGAAAATGCACATCCGGTTTCTGCGTAACATCTCTGCATTTGTTATTTCATAATCTCTGGTTCTTAGGTTGCTTGTTTTGGTTATGTGTCCTGACGACCACTCTTTATTTTTTGAGGTTCAGGTATTTAACCTTGTTTCCTACGTCTAGTGCTTTGTGAGATTTGTTTCTTCGTTTGTCAAAATATTTCTTTTGTGTTTGTTGGTTTTGTCTTATTTCCCTCTTTTTTAATTTTTTTATTTTAGGTTTTACTTTTAGCTGTTTTGTTTCTGTCGGAAGCTTTGATCTTAGTTTTTGGCTCATAAGTAATTGTGCTGGTGATACATATAACCCTGTTTCAGCTCATAAGTAATTGTGTTGGTGATACATTTAACCCTGGTTCGGCTCATAAGTAATTGTGCTGGTGATACATTTGCCCTGTTTCGGCTCATAAGTAATTGTGCTGGTGATACATTTGACCCTGTTTCGGCTCATAAGTAATTGTGCTGGTGATACATTTGACCCTGTTTCAGCTCATAAGTAATTGTGCTGGTGATACATTTGACCCTGTTTCGGCTCATAAGTAATTGTCCTGGTGATACATTTAACCCTGTTTCGGCTCATAAGTAATTGTGCTGGTGATACATTTAACCCTGTTAGCGGTGTGTTTCTGTAATCGGGTAGTGCAAGCGCTATGTCTTTATTGTCAAGCATGGCTTTCTTTTTCATGTGTTTTATTGTTTGTATGTATCTCTCAGCCTGGCTGTTGCTTTGTGGGTACATAGGATTCGAGAAGCTACATTTGAAATTATTTTCTTTAGCAAATTGTTTATATTCTCTGCTTGAGAATTGCAGACCGTTGTCCGATACTCCATATTCAGGATGCCATAGTTATTAATTATTTTATCGTGCTTTTGCTTGACGTGTTCGTCCTTTTCACAATTTCCGGAAATTTGGAATAATAATCTATGATCAGCAGAAATGTTTCATCCTTTGATTTGGAAGAAATCAAATCCAATTTTATCAAATGGTATGTCAGGTATTTTGTGGTTCACTAGCGGTTCTGAATGTTATGTATTTCTGAAGTTTTGACATATATGATATTTCGCTACTTTATCTTCAATGTGCTTATCGATGCCAGGCCAGAACATGTAATCTCTCAACAGTTGTTTAGTTTTTACTATCCCAAGAACAACCCAGACTAGGTATATATGAGAATGGGTACCAACTTGTGGTATGCAGGTATTGCGGGTATAGCAATACCTCAGGGATTTTGATGCCCCTGCCTAGCAGAGTTGTAAACCACTGCCTTGTGGTACAGGTTCTTGACAGAACCGAAGGCTAACGGAGCAAACCCTAAAGAGAAAACCATGTCACTGTTGCAGCATTAAGGGCAGTTGATGTATGGAACTCCCAACATCTCTCGACCAGCCACTGCAGGGAAAAATAGTTTTGCGCCTGTCTTGACATGTTCTTGCCGGTGGGAAACCTCTATTTGCTCCCCGAGAGAGTGCCGCTGGTAACTTGCAAAAGCCAGCAGCACTTCAACACTTTTGCAGGCAGCTGTCATGAAATGTAGAGCAGCAGTCAAGTAATGAAAGCAGTCTTTGTCGCATCGCGACCGACAGCATGATGATGATGATGATGATGATGATGATGAATATCCCAAGGTGGGTTTCGTGAAGGTTTTCCAGCATTTGGGTAGTTTCTTGGTAAATGGGGCCAAAGTGTTACATCAGGGTCAGAAATGAATATTGTGTATTTTCCTAATTTTTCGCTGAGTAGTCAACTCTTTTCCATATGAATACTGATAATGTGAAGGAAAAGATAGGTGAGATTACCATTTTGTCAGAAAAACAAGAACTAATTGAGTAGCCAGCCCCAAGTGTAGACTTAGTAATCAACAAGTGTGGATTTATTAATCAAAACAATTATTTAAGAAAATGTATTGCATGAAACAATTAGTTTTTATGGTGTGATTCCCTAGGTATAGAAATCAACTGTAAAGAAATCTGCATATGGTGGTTATATTCTTCCCAATTTTGAGTTGTGGATGTAATACAATAGAATGAGACACCAAAAAATAATATTGAACTTCAACATCAATTTTTTCTCATAACGCTTTGTAGAAAACTTATATTACTAGCCACGGTACTAGAAAATAGCCTTACACATGCAACAATAGCAACTTGTAAAGTCTACAGCTCGAATTTATGGTTGTGTAGGCAGGGTATAGTGAAATCAATACAGACAAACAGAAAGGAAGAGCATAAAGTGTGAAAGAAGATAGAGAGCCCTCTGGTTTATTATTTATATGGTTACATGGGTTCCTTGTAGAGTATCACCCCACCCCTTTCCCCTAATCGGAAACAAGCATTCTTGGCCCTACCAATAGGGATCCAGCATTCCTGGTCCCCATGGCTAACAGTGGCCTGTCCACCACCACCAAGCTGTGTGCCCCCCCCCCCCCTGGCCACCACCAACCTTGAACCTTGAGCCTGAGTGTGGTGATCCTCCCCAGCAGAGAGGGGGGAGGGGGGTAGGCCCTGAGTGTGGTTACACCCATCCCTGCCAGCACCACTATGTTTATTTACATCCCACTCAGGCACCACCAGCACCCACATATATACACATACATGCGCTTGGTCACATACACCTGTTTAGTAATAGAACATTTGCATTCCCCCTGATGCCGTAAATCGGAATATTTTACTAATTGTTTTTCTACTGAAGCTCTGGTATTCCCACGATAACATATTTCCTAATTTAACAAGCATGGGACAAGCATGGGACATGACAGTTATACTCCTGTCACATTACAACGTTTCTGCTGGCGTGCCGGCAATGCGCAAAATATTTGCAACCCTTCAAGAGACGTCCAACTTTTCGGCATTTTGGGAGAAAATTGGACGGCTTAGTAGCATGGTATTAGCGCGCAGCCAACGAGGTTCGACGCGTGGCGGATGAAAGTGTCAACGTGCCGCCAGCGGGTTCCCAGCGTGTTGTCCGCGCGCTGTCAGCGTGTTGACGGCGTGGAGGCAGCGAGTTGGTATCGTATTAGTATTGTGTGAACCCGCCGGCAGCGCGTCCAGACCCGCCGCCAACGCGTCCAGGCGTGCCGGCAACACGTCCAACGCGCTGAGAAACGCTGGCGGAGCGCCGACAACACGCCGATAACACGCTGCTGGCATGCTGGGAACCCGCTGGCGGGACGTTGCAGACGCACCGACGGAACGCTCGCAGTTTGGCGAAAAAAATGCCAATGTTAACCGACGTTGATCAATGTCCTTCCAGCGTTCAGCCGGCACGCCCCAAACGGGTTCGACGTGTTGCTAACGTGTCCGTAATGCCCCCTCCAACTCGTCAGCGCGCGTCGGTCCGCGCCAAAGGTTTTGTGCAAGCACAAAACTTTGGCCGCGGACCGACGCGCGCCGACAGGCTCCAACGTGTCAATTCACACGTTGCTATGTACCGACGCGCCGGAAACGCCCCGGTAATGTACCGGTAACGTACCGGACATGTACCGACGTTTCGCCCAAAATTGCAACCCGTCGTCACCCGTCGACCCGCGTTGGCGCGAAACGTCATAATGTGACAGCCCCATTTCGTCCAGAACCAGTTCAATCACCATGGAATATTAAAATATATATATGCATACAAAATGAATATCTATTTCAAGTAAGAGTCTTCTTTTATTATTTCATTGACTAACAGGTAATCTCCTATGCAAATGTCTGGTAGGCTGTAGAAAAGTCCACATTCTCCATGTAACAAATTCATGCCTTTAAAACACCATATATTTGGAACGAACATGTTGGCTTTTTTTACTATGTAACATTAGGCCTTAATTTGTTCACATCTATCCCTCCAATGTGTAAGAATACTAATTCTATAAAGAAAATAGCTCCCCTGCTCTTTCCATAATTGTTTTTGACCGTTACATACTGGAAAATAAATACATTGGCCCCATTTACCATGAAACGACCCATTTCTCTTTGTAGTGATTTAGGCATTATTATGTTGTTTCCTTTAAATACAATTTTGTCATTTACCATTATTTCATGTCTATGTGTCAAATATGGTCTTATATCATGCCTTACTTGGTTGTTGCGATTAGACCAACGGCCTAGATGACCCTTACTACCTCTTTTAGTGTTTCGTCTTGTTTGGTGTGTTGTGAGACACGGTTCATGTTGGCTTCTACCATGTTGATGGCTGCGATTGAAATTTCACTGTCAAACACATTATTTAGCTCTGTGTTGTTTACGTATGTTCTAGATAGGGTGTCTGCAAAATACATTTTGGAACCTTTGACATGTATCACATTAATGTAATAATCTTGCAATCACATTCTGATTCGGACAGAGGAAGCTCGAGACTGGTGTGGGAGAAGGAGGGTTTAATGAGGCACAGTAATAAATGGTACACAGGATTAAATTCTTGAAGGTTAAGTAATAAATGTCAGTTTGAGTTCAGTTCACTTGGTCGATGTTGGCCGATAGTAGAGGGAGGGCCTGGGAGCTTGAGGAGGTAGGCCCGGGAGTCGACCCTCATGCAGTGGCAGTAAAATAGAGGGTGGGTGGGCGTGGTAAAACAATGCCCGTTTGAAATTGGAGCCCGAATGCGGGTCAAGCGAGGGTAAGCGGAGGAGGGGGTGGGGGAGCACATGCGCTGCTTAGTGATGTGAGCGTCTCGGGCTTCCTCTGCCGGATCAACCACAATTCTAAATTATGGGCCCACGTGGACTATATGTGCGTTTGATGACATAGCAATCGGACAAATAGTTTTGCACCTGTCTTGAAATGTTCTTGCCGGTGTGAAACCTCTATTTGCTCCCCGAGAGAGTGCCGCTGGTAACTTGCAAAAGCCAGCAGCACTTCAATACTTTTGCAGGCAGCTTTCATGAAATGTACAACCGCACAAAACACCATACCGGCTCGGTCGTCGCCCGGGTTACCAAGGACCGCGCTGCTCGAGCTCATCTTCCGTCGACAGCGGAAAATCAGCTAGGAGGACACAGCAGAGAGCTAAATGGAGAGCGGCAGTCAAGTAATGAAAGCAGTCTTTGTCGCATCGTGACCGACAGCATGATGATGATGATGATGATGAATCGGTCTAACGTCTTGTAATAATGTGGCTCCTAGCCCTGACAGTGCTCAGACGTTAGTTTCGGCATCTGAAGGAGCAAGTCTCTTAAGCCCCAGTCACATAGCCGTTAGTGGAGGTAGTCAAACGTAGTGGAGGCTAACGTAGTTGAAAGTAGTTGAATGAGGTTGAACGTACCGGCATCCATACTTGTCCGTGATGTTAACTTGGTAATAACGTGGGTGAGCCGTGATCTCCGATTTAATTGTTGGACATGTTCAAAATAGCAGTACGTTAGAGGCTGAATTTCGAACATCCTCTTAATGTTCTCTAGCATACTCTAGTGTACTCTAGCATACTTTGACCCACCCAATCCCATGGCCATTCCATGTTGTGCATGCCATGGTCACATTCTTAGTGGACGTAGTTGAACATAGTTAGTTGTATGTTGTTGACCTACATTAAAGGCAGTGGAAACATACAGTCAGCGTACTGACAACGTATGGATAATGTATGGATAATGTATGGATAACATATGGATAACGTATGGACAATGTACGTCTAATGTATTCTGTATACCTGAGTATGCAGGTATTGCAATACCTCAGGGAGTTTGACACCCCTGCCCTGCAGAGTTGTAAACCACTGCCTTGAGGTACAGGTTCTTGACAGAACTGAAGGCTAAGGGAGCAAACCCTGAACAGAAAACCATGTCACTGTGGCAGCATAAAGGGCGGTTGATGTATGGAACTCCAAACATCTCCTGACCAGTCACTGCAGGGACAAATAGTTTTGTGCCTGCTGGACATGTTCTTGCTGGTGTGAAACCTCTATTTGCTCCCCGAGAGAGTGCCGCTGGTAACTTGAAAAAGCGAGCTGCACTTCAACACTTTTGCAGGCAGCTTTCATGAAATGTTCCAACCATGGATGAGATGGCTAGAGCAATTGCCAGCCTGAAAGATGGCAAAGCACCTGGGGGTGATGGAATTCCTGCTGAAGTAGGGAAGCATGGAGGAGACAATCTGTTCAACAGACTGCACCAACTAATCACCAATGGCTGGGAGGAGGGTTCTGTACCCCAAGAATGGAAGGATGCCAGCATTGTAACCATCTACAAAAAAAGTGATCGAACAGACTGTGGGAACTATAGAGGAATCTCTCTTCTTTCCATAGCAGGCAAGATCTTTGCCAGGATCCTCCTCAACAGACAATCTATTCACATAACACCTGATGTAGTTCCGGAGTCACAGTGTGGCTTCAGAGGTAACCGCAGCACCATGGATATGATATTTTGTCTCCGACAGCTACAAGAAAAGGGCATTGAGCAGGACCGATCACTGTACATGGTATTTGTCGATTTCACTAAGGCATTTGATACAATCGGGAGGACCGGGCTATGGCAGCTACTGAGGAAGTATGGATGCCCAGAGAAGTTCGCAACTATGGTCAAGGCTCTACATACAGGAATGATGGCGAATGTTAGTTGGAGGGGAAGTCTCGGAATCGTTCAGGGTTACCAATGGGGTCAAGCAAGGTCGTGTACTGGCCCCAACGCTCTTCTCCATCTTCCTATCAGCAATGCTTGATGAGGCTTTCCGAGGCATGGGGGATGGCATCTATATAAAATCCAGCCAGAGCACTGACCTATTCAATGTAGCACACTTCAGAGCGAAGACCAAGACTACTCGGATACTGGTGAGAGAGCTGTTATTTGCAGATGACAGTGCACTGGTTGCCCACTCTGCTGAAGAGATCCAGAAAATAGTGGACGCTTTCTCTGATGCATCAAAGAGGTTTGGCCTGAAGATTAACATCAAGAAGACAGAGGTACTGTACCAACCCAACTCTACAAGAACCCGAGAGGAGGATATCATGGTTGACGGAAACAAGCTGAACTCTGTTCCGGAATTCACCTACCTCGGAAGCACTATATCAAGTGATGGACGCATTGATGCTGAAATACAGAGGAGGATGGCCAAGGCTAGCGCATCTTTCGGCTGACTACGCCAGAGACTCTGGAACAACCACTATGTGTCCATGCGGATCAAAGGCAAGATCTACCGTGCAATCGTGCTATCCACCCTACTATATGGAGCTGAGCCCTGGACAGTGTACAGACGGCAGGTGAAAAAGCTGCATGCCTTCATGATGCGACATCTGCATTCAATCATGAGGCTAACCTGGAAGGACAAAGTGACAAATAAGGAAATACTCGAACAGACGGGGCTGCCCTCTATGGAAGATCTTCTGATCAAAAAGAATCTCCGGTGGACTGGACACCTCATGAGGATGTCATCAGACAGGCTACCAAAGCAGATCCTCTACTCTCAACTGTCTTCTGGTTACAGAAAGAGAGAGTGCCCTCGTCTCCGGTTCAAGGATACCATCAAGAGAAACCTGAAGTTGAGAGACATTAAGACCGACTCATGGACATCACTCTCACAGCAGAGAGCTAAATGGAGAGCGGCAGTCAAGTAATGAAAGCAGTCTTTGTCTCATCGTGACCGAACAGCATGATGATGAATGTATTCTAATGTATGTCTAATATACGTCTAACATACGTCTAATGTATGTCTAACGTACGTCTAACATAGTCTAACATACATCTAATGTAGTCTAACATACGTCTAACATATGTCTAACATACATCTAATGTACGTCTAACGTACGTCTAATGTACGTTTGGCGTTTCTCCACCATGCCTTCATGTATGTAATGTATGAGGTGTAGTTCTGGCGATCGAATAATGTATATAACGTTCACCGGCGTTCTGTGAACATACCATGAGCATAATTTGAGCGTTTTTCACCTGGAGGCACATTAGCCATACGTTGTCCATACTTTGGCCATATGCTATGTATGCAGTATGTATACGTCCAACTTTGCCCCACATCCCAAAAAGTTTGATGCATCTCGACGTAAAAAGTGATTTTACGCATTGGCCAAGCACTTGCGAGATGCGTTGTAATGTGACAGGGCCTTCACTCGGGTTATATGAGTTGAACTGATATCTGACTACCGATATATTTGTTTCGCCTTTGCAATGAGAGGTGCTATCGTTTCTTGATCAACTGTTAGTATTTTAATAGTCCTGTACCCTTGGGCTACTTAATATGCGTGCATACATTACATACTTTACAAGTGGCACTGCATGCAAGTTACCAGAGTGAGGCTGTTGACATCTAATTACACAAAATACCAGTATGACAGCGCGAGTGGGTGCAGGGTCAAATGACAGCATCACGGTGCAGTATGGTTAGCGCGGTTATTGTTAATTATAATTCCACATACACCTGATCTCGGCACTCGATATTGCTTCTAGGTAATATAATAAGCAGCACCGCCAATCTGCCAATATTAGTCAGTCACAGGATTATGTAAGAAGAGGGACCCAGTATCTATTCATTCTACAGTTTGCTGATGAATAAAGTTTGCATAGTGAACTTACATATATATATATATACCAATAGTGATAAGCCCGTCGGTGTTGGTGATGTAGAGTGGTGTAGTGTTGGTGTTAATGGTGTAGTATTGGTGTTGGTGGTGTATTGTCCTAACCACTAGCGGAAGAATTAGTATATGTATATATATATATATAATTCATCGTCACCAGCAGCAATAGCAACACTACCCCACTAAAACCAATATTACAACACCAACACTACCCCACCAATAGCAACACTACACCATACTACACCAACACCAACTCTACACCACCAATACCAACACTACACCATCCTACACCAACACCAACACTCCACCACTAAGACAAACACTACACCACCAACACCAACACTACACCACCAATAGCAACACTACACCATCTTACACCAACACCAACACTACACCACCAATACCAACACTACACCACCAACACCAACACTGCACCACCAACACCAACACCACACCCCCAACACCACACCCCCAACACCAACACTACAGCACCAACACCAACATTGCACCACCAACACCAACACTACACCACCAACACACAAGACTACACCACCAACATTAACACCACACAAATAACAACACTGCACCACCGACACTACACTATAGCTCCAACACCAACATTACACCACCAATACCAACACCACAACAACAATAACACCCCTAACACCAACACCAATGCAAACACTACACCACCAACACAACCAACACCACACCTGCACATCGCATCAGAAGGACAACAATTGACAACAACCCTTAACCACTCATCCTCAGCCTCCACCACTCACCACCACCCACCGACCCTCCCACCCCATCACACCCCACCACCACCACCAGTACAAACCGCCACCCGATCTCCACCGATCCTCTCCGATAGAAAATCGGCGCGAAAGATCAATATTGTCGGTGCGATTAGGACGGCCGCGCCCGATCGCCCTAATTATGCCGACGGCCTGCCGCCATTTCCCGCCAGCGGACACCGCGCGCGACAATATAGACCGGAAGTGGAAATTTCCTGGCGCTGATAGCCGGCGGTCTCGGCTTTCGCGCAGTGTTTAATGACTAGTTAATGGCGGCGCTAAGCGGGCCTCAGTGGACGTGTCGCAGAATAATGCCGCCCGTCACAAAGCGGCGTCCGCTTCGGTTCGAATCTCGTGCGCCGCGCCAAGTCACGCGTGATCTCACAAGACGCCACGTAGGATGGGACGGGTGGGTGGGTGGGTGGGGAGAGAGGGGGATGGTTGGGTGGGTGTATGGGTGAGGGAGGGTGGTGGGAGGGGGTGGAGGGGAGGTGGGGGAGGGGATGGGGGTAGAGGGGGTGGGTGGTAGGAGGAGGGCGGGAGGAGGGGTGGGTGGGTGGAGAGGGGGAGGGTGGTAGGAGGAGGGCGGGAGGAGGGGGTGGGTGGGTGGAGAGGGGGGAGGGTTAATGGGTGGGTGGTGGGAGGAGGGGATGGGCGGCTGGTGGGAGGACGGGGGAGTTGTGGAGGAGAGGGGATGGGTATGTGGGGAGAAATGTGGGGGGGCACAAGGAAGTGGTGGGGTGGTGGATGGATGGATGGATGGGTGTGCGAGGTTGGGGTAGTGGGGGCGGGGGTTGTGGAGGAGGGGGCAGTTGGGGTTACGATGTGGGGGTGGGACAGCGGAGAGAGGGTGGCGGTGTGGAAGAGTCGGCTGTTTTCTCAAAGGGGTTTGTGGAGGAGGGTTATGTGGAATGAGGTAGGGGAGGGGCAATAGGGGAGGAGGAGGCAGGTGGGGTGGTGGTGCGGGGGGAAGGGGTTGGTGAGTTGGTGTGTGTGTGGGGGGGGGGGGGGGGGGGTGCTGAAGATAATAATATATTAATAGCAATGGTGGAGTGACCCAGCCGTGGAGAAGAGGCGACTTTTTTCTCATGTGGGTGTAGGTGAGCGGTGTGTGTGTGTGTGTTGTGGATGAGGTGGTGTGAGTGTGGTGGGGTGGGGGGGGGGGGGGCGGGGGGGGGGGGGTAGAAAGGAAGTGGGTAATGTTGGCGCGCGTCCCGTAAGGCGGCGCGTGGCTGGTAACCGGCGCCACTCGCCTGTGTCCACACGAGAACGAGGCTGTGAATACGGAGGGCGGTAATGGGGTGGCACGCGCACGGCCATTGCGCATCCGATTGCGACTGCGATTGCAGTTGCGCGTGCGACTGTGATTTAGACTGTGACTGTGACTGTGGATGTGACTGCAATTGTGATTGTGACTGCAGCTGTGATTGTGATTAATACTAGTACTGTGATTAATAATGTGACTGCGATTGTGATTGTGACTCCAGCTGTGATTGTGATTAATACTAGGATTGCGGCTGTCACTGCGAATATGATGGTGACTGTAATTGATTGTGACTGTAGCTTTGTCAAATATTCTGATTTATGGCATCGGCGGAATGCAAATGTTCTATTACTAAACAGGTGTACGTGACCAAGTGCATGTATGTATATATATGTAAGTGCTGGTGGTGCCTGAGTGGGATGTAAATAAACATAGTGGTGCTGGCAGGTCTGGGTGTAAGGGCATTCAGGGCCTACCCCCTCCCCTGTGCTGGGTAGGATCAGCCCACTCAGGGTCAAGGTTGGTGGTGGCCAGCGGAGCCACACAGCTTGGTGGTGGTGGGCAGACCACTGGTAGCCATGGGGACCAGGAATGCTGGATCCCTATTGGTAGGGCCAAGAATGCTTGCTTCTTCCCATTGGGGGAAAGGGGTGGGGTGATACTCTACAATGAACCCATGTAACCATATAAATAATAAACCAGAGGGGCTTGACTCTCTCTCTTCCTTTACACTTTATTCACTTCCTTTCTCTTTGTCTGTATTGATTTCACTATAGCCTGCCTGCACAACCACATATTCGAGCCCTAGCCTTTACAACTTGTTGTGGCTGTGAATGTGATTAGAACTACAGTTGTGACTGTGACAGCGATTGTGACTGTGATTGTGTACGTGACTGTGACTCTGATTGTAACTGCGATTTAAAGACAATTGCAACTGTGACTGTGAGCATAACTGTGGCTGTAAATTTGACTGTAAGTGTAACTGACTCTGACTGCAAATGCGATTCGAACTATAATTATGAGTGTGACATCGTGACTGTGACTACTAGTGTAACTGTGATTGTAGCTGTAACTGTGACTGTGATTAAAAATAGGATTGCGACTGTGACTGCATGCATGACTGTGTAAATGTGAATGTAGCTGTGACTGTGACTGTAAATGCGATTAGAACTACATTTGTGACTTTGATTGCGATAGTGAGTGTGATTGCAAGTTTGACTGTGACTGTACCTGCGACTGTGATCGTAACCATGATTAGAATTAGGATTGTGACTGTGACTGCAACTACGATTAGAACTATGATTGTGATTGTGATTGTGGCGGTGACTGTGACTGCGAGTGTGACTGCGACTACGATTAGAACTACGATTAATACTGTGACTGTGAATGTGACCTACCATTAAAACTATGCCTGTGACTGTGACTGTGACTGTCACTGCAACTGTGACTGAAACTACGATTAGAACTACGCTTGTGACTATGAATGTCACTACGACTAAACAATTTTTTAGTTGGTATTCTATGTTTCAAACAAGAGCTGAGATGAGCTGAAACTAGCACATTTCATAGCTGCACCCAGTGTATTAGCATGTGCCATGTGCTTCTCATGGCTTTGTTTTGCTCTGATGCATCCCACAATGCACCACGCCGCTGGAACCATGATGTAGTCTATTGTGAATGTGAGGGTGACTGTCACTGGAGGGAGACATTGGGTACGCTCATAATCATTGCAAATCCGATTGTATATTGCAAAAGGAGTTCCAGCAAAAGTCCCCATTACAATTGCACTTGTGTGACAGTAATTTCTATTCGGACTGTGACTATGACTGTGATTGCAACTGTAACTGCAATTGCGACTAGGATTACAACTACAATGGCAAATGTGATTGTGACTGTTGTGGTCCCTGGGATTGTGGCTGTTATTGCAATTGCTGTTGCGATTGCGACTACAATTGCAACTGTGATTGTGATTTGGGTTATTTATAATTGCGATTGGGACCTCAACTGTTATACTTACGTCTCATGTAGCAATTTAAATATTTCCTCAGCAACTCTCAGTGCTTAGACAAAACGGGATGGCCGAATGAGTTGAGCATCCGTCTCCCATGTTGGTACATCGTGGGATTCGAACCCATAGGTTCGACCCCAGGTCGAGTCAAACCAATGACTTAAAAATGTATACTTGTCGCTTCATAGCCAGGCTCTCATCATTATTAGGATAAAGCAAGGACTGGTTGGCTCAGTGTCAGGATAATGTGACTAAGTTGGATATCAGCCCATGATGTTACCGGTGTGGTCTCCCAGTGGGGCAGCACTATGAAGTCATCATGACCCAATCTCACACACGGTCACATTATCCTGATACTGTGCTAGCCAGTCCTTGTCCTATCCTAGTAATCCCGAGCGCCAGGCTAGGAACGACAAGTATCAATTTTGTAAGTTATTGGTTTGACTCGGCTGGGATTCGAACTTCCGATCTTCCGCGCGGGAAGCCAGCGCTCTACTAATTGGGCTACTGCGTCCTCATTGCACCTCATCACACCCCAACCACACCTCACCACACCTCATCACACCTCATCCACCTCATCACAGCTCACCACACCCCAACCACACCTCATCACACCTCACCACACCTCACCACACCCAATCTCATCTCATCACACCTCGAGTGGTCTTTGTGTGCGTCCCTCGGGCCTTTGCAATGCTTCCATCACACGTCACCACACCTCGTCACACCTCACCACACCCCACCACACCTCGAGTGGTCTTTGTTTGAGTCCATCGGGCCCCTGTGATGCCTCCATCACACCTAACCACACCTCGTCACACCTCACCACAACGCACCACACCTCACCACACCTCATCACATCTCATCACATCTCGTCACATCTCATCACACATCACCTCACCACACCTCACCACACCTCACCACGCCTCGTCACACCTCACCATACCTCAACACACCTCACCATACCTCGCCACACCTCACCACACCTCATCACACCCCATAACCCCTCATCACACCTCGAGTGGGTTTTCTTTGAGTCCCTCGGGCCTGTGATGCTTCGATCACACCTCACCACACCTCATCACACATCACCACACCTCATCACATCTAGTCACATCTCATCACATCTCACTACACCTCACCACAGCTTACCACACCTCGTCACACCTCAACACACCTCACCACACCTCACCACACCTCATCACACCCCATCACCCCTCATTACACTTCGGGTGGGCTTTGTTTGAGTCCCTCGGGCCTCCATCGACCTCCGCTTTCCCTCCGTCAATACGCATCCAGAGGCCTGAGAGGCCTTAATATCAAAACTAGCCAGTAGCTGTTTTGCATTTATAGTTAGTTCATGTGCATTAATGTAGGTGGCGCACTGTGTGAACAAACACAAACACACACTCGCATGTACACGCCAGTCAAATGTGGAAACTAATATGGACCAAGTTCCCAGACACCTACACCCCAAACTCCACACTCCCATACCACATCCAACACACCCACCCCACACCCCACACCCCACACACCACCTCATTGCCCATACACCAACACCACACCCTACACACCCACATCAAACCCCACATATCACACCCCAAACACCCACCCCACACACCCACCTCATTGCCCATACACCAACACCACACCCTACACACCCACATCACACCCCACATATCACAGCCCATACATCCATACCACATCCAACACACCCACACCACACACCACACCCCGCACACCAACACCACATGACAACCACCCATACCACACCCCACACACCCATCCCACAGATCACACACCCACACCACACCCTACACACCCACACCACACCCTATACACCCACACCACCCACCCCACAACTGGAGCCCAAACTCTTTATTAAAGTTCCATAGTCCGATGAATGTTTGTTTGTTTGTTTGTTGTTGTTTTACATCCTAGCAACATCTAAGGTCATATCAGGACGTGAACCGACTTATGACAGTACGCACTCATGGCAATTTTTTAGTGCTGGCCCACTGGGAAATCAGGCCACTGGCACCATGACCCGATATCCCACTCAGTCACTTTATCCTGACATCGAGCTAACCAGTCATTGCCCTATCCTAATAATGCCAAGCACCAGGCTAGGAAGGGACAAGTATCAATTTTTAAGTCATGGGTTTGACTCGACCAGGAACCAAACTCGCGAACTCCCGATCTTCCGCATGCAGGGCCTGTGCTCTACCGATTCGGCCACCGCGCCCGGTCTAGTCTGATGAAAGCATCAAATGTTTCAAACCAAAGCGCTTTACAGTTTGATGTAATTCTACAAATCCAACTTAGATAATGGCGCGCTTTTATAGCATTAATTGCTGTGTAGAAGGGACTACTAAGTCAATTTAATAGAACCTGTTGCTGCTGAAAACAATGGTGTCAGAATGTTGACGTGCAAGCTAAAATTATTTGTTGCTTGTTTGCATTTTTAATATTTCCAAAGTTAGCAACATATAAAATTAAACTTACTTCAAACTGAAGTAAAAAGTAGATTATAATAAATAATCAACCTGAAATTTTTGGTTGTTGCTTTTTTGTTGTTGTAATGACAGAAACTCAAAACCTTCAGGGGCGCCTTCAGGGGCGGTAGGCTAGCTCCACATGGCTAAATGTGAGAAATCGGTATGCACGAATCGGTGTTAGCACTAACCGCAAAATTTAGCCTAGGCTAAGCTAAATCACTTTCTGAGTTGGGGTTACGGGCTATCCGGTGCGGTTAGTGTGCATGTGTGGCTCTCAATCTATTCAATGCTGTCATATTTAACAGAGTTACATAGTCAAATAGTGAAATTCTATTAAATTAACCCTGAAATCGAAGTGAGATTAACGCTGCTGCCGCAAAGATGGCGATATTAATATTTTGGAATCGACGAATGTAAAGTAAACAAATCGCCGCCTCCGCTTCGACATCGATATCCATACTGTCCAACGTCAACTAAAAATGGCCGCCACCGCCGAATCGACAGCAATATATTATACCCAAATCTATTCAATGCGATCATATTTGACAGATTTACATATGCAATAAGTGAAATTTAATCAAATTAACCCTAAAATCGAACCGTTATTAACGCTCCCGCCGCATTGGCGGCGTTATTCATATCGTCGACTGGAGGGAATTCCCAAATCTATAAATAAACTCACGGTTAGCTATCCGCGGCGGCTAAAACATTGGTGCATACCGATTCACACATTTCTCCAACCCCCCGCTACCCTGAGGTAGCTAACCGCGGCTAGCGCCTTAACTCCGGCTAAGCCTATCACCGATTGGTGCATACGGCCCCTGATTGTGTGACTCCAAGCTAACACTGAGCCTTAACCAGATGGGATGCCCAAATGAGTTGAGCTCTTACTTCTCATATGTCAGTGAGTGGGATTTGCAGCCTGGGTTCAAGCCCACACCCGATTCAAACCGATGATTTAAATATTATTACTGAGCGCTAGCTACCCTAATGTTCTGAATCACAGGGCCTAGGAAAGAAGCAGTGGGATCAGGAAAACCTATTGTCCGTGATTGAATATTCCCCAAGGGATGTAAAAGAATATATTAAAAATATAAAGAAATGTCATTAACAAAATTACTTTTTCTAGAGCCGCATTGCTCACACTAATTTATCTTTCAAAAGTAGACTAATCAATCAATCAATAGTTCCTTCCTCTAGTCGAGGGTTGGATGCAATGGTTCTCCACTTGTCCCGATGGTGTGCTGTTCTGATAGACTGTGAATAATTCAAGCCTGTCCACTGTGAAATATTTGTAAACCATGATGTTCTTGGTCTCCCTCTCCCTCTGCTGCCATTCACCTTCCCTTCCAACAATGTACGGTATATTGAACTCTGACGAAGGATGTGGCCAAAATAAATAAGTTTCTTTGTCTGAATAGTGGCAAACAAGCTTTTCTTATTTTTAATTTTTCTGAGAACTTCTTTGTTGGTGATCTTCTTTGTCCATGATATTTTCTAATAGAGTTACCTTTTAATATCTACTCACTATACGGAAAAAAAAGCTGGTTCTGAAGACCGCTACTATTGGTCAAAAGGGTAGCACAGTGTACATCTTCTGGTATAGCGTCAGTTACTACCTCAGCCCTGCATCAATTTAAGTGAAGTATTGTTCCCTTCCTGATATGACCTTAGATGTTGTCAGGACGTAAAGCTCCAAAAACGACCCAACCAACTATTATTAGTTGGTATAATAATTGATTAAGCAAAGGAAATTTCAATCGCAGACAATTGTTTTTCCTCATTCCCGTGCTTCTTATCCTATGCTATGTTATTAATGCCAAACGCCAGGCCACATAAGGAGACAAAGCGACAAGTTTGAATTTTTACGTCAGCGGTTTCAGTTGGCCAAGGTTTAAACTGGGGGATTTGAATCCCATGACCTACCAAAACAGGAGGCGGATGCTCAACTCATTTGGTCATCCCGTCTGGTTCATCTACTGATCCACCTATTTCTATACAAAACAGCACCTGTCATGTGACTGTGTCAGTCCCCGCTGACACTCAAACACATTTTCTAAGTTGCGTTGATTTTTTGGCCCTGCTCAAACAGTTCTACACTGCAGACAGTATGCATGACCTTTTTACTAAGGTAAAACAGGAAAACATTTTAGCCTTTTTAAGGGCAGCTGGACTGTACCACCTCATATAGTTTACTAAATAGATTCTATCAATTATTAATAAAACTTTTCTTTTTCTATGGGAATTTGTTTTCCTTGACCACAAATATATGATTGTGAGCTTTCTAATTTATTGAGTGTCTATTGGCACATAATTGATTGTCTGTCTTTACATCTAAAAGCGATGGTTTGAACAAAAAACTAATATTTCTCGCCGTGAATATGGGCTATGCTGCCGACACGGCGTAAAGCAACCACCAATCAATCAATCAATCATGTGACTGTGACATCACTGGTCAATGTGTACATAGCCACTGCAGAGACACATAGCGCGTATTTAATTACCCAACTCGGGTCACCCTGAGTCACCTTTGGCGCATGCACACATCCTACAGACTGGTGTTGAATAAACAAACACGCTTCTCCATGCTTGGGTTGAAAAAAATGGTGGCTTAATCCAAAACCTTTTTCTTTTATTTAAATAACTGATATAACTACAGTTAAATAGGATTTAAAGTATTTTACGATTGCATAGTTTGGTTATATTTCCATTTCATTAATCTGGGTTATTAAAAAAAAAAGCATTAAAACAACATGTAGGACTTGTACTGGTAGCTGTAATCCTACAAGTACCAGTACAAATGTGACTTCATCGCTCCTAGCCACCCCCACCCAAGACCTGGGCTACTGGGGTCGGGACTTTTTGCACACAGCACTTGTATTTGTCGACTCCACTCACAGTATTCGATTTGAAATTCTAGCAACTCGGGTGACCCGAGTTGCCCGGGTCATGTTAATCGAATACGGCCATAGATTTACAAAAACACAGTTAGCTAAGAGTCAATGTGTTTGTCACTGCCAGCAGTTAAAGCTGCATAGTCCACTGAAGCCTCAAATATTCAAAACCAAAGCAATTATCTAGAATTGATTCTACATATCTAAATTAGATACTTATGCAGTTATCTAGCATTTGTTGCCATATAGATTGATGGAAGGGAATAGTGAGGCAATTTAATAGAACTGTTTCCGATAAAGCCTATGGTATCAGAGTTTTGGCGTGCTTGCCGAAACAAATTTGACATGTCTGCACTTTAAATATTTCAAAATTTAGCGATTAAAAATAAAAGTTACTTCAATGTAAAGTAAGATAGATTATAACAATCAATTTAATATATTTATCTCTGTAAAATGACAAAAACTCTAAACAATCGGACTATGCAACTTTAAGGACCCTCATGTGTGGATATGGTGGAGCCAGTTGCTGCCGCACCAGTGCATCACACACACACTAACCACTCTGTTTGTGTAGCCACTGGATACAGCCACTTGTGTATGGCCTGAGTGGAGGGAGGAGGGAGGGGCTTGAAAGTGGGAGGTGTGGCGGGTGCATAAACATAACAAGCGCAGCAACGAGGAAGACCCAACCAGCATGTGCTTGTTTGGTCAGGGGTTGTTAGGGAGTGCAACTTTCGGAAACAACCCAACAAGCCTTTCTCAGTGTAAATCAGATGTAGTTGAATTACTTCCATATTTAGACATAATCAATAATTATCATTTATGTGTAGCACAGATTAAAGTGTTTGAAGAATGTTTGAAATGTATGATACTTCCGTCTATGTTTAAATTATGCCATATCAGTAGTGCAAATGGGAGAATTACTGTGAAACTGTATGCTCATTGAAGGGTGTGACAACCCAGTGGCCATGTAAGAGCTGGTTGGGTCTCCTCCTTTTGTCGCTGTTTACCCTTCTCGGCGGGGGGGCATGTACAGGGTCAACAGTGACACTGCATTAATGTTCTGGATTATTGCAGTGTGCTTTCACCCAACCCACCCAGAAGCATGATTGACGCGGGGAAGCTATTAGTGGCTTGTGTTTATGTAGCAGTCACACTACGACGACAAGGGCGACGACACCCCAACGAATTGAAGTTTTGCTCTGTCGTCGGGTGTCGTTACAGTGTCGTTACGGTGTCATTACGGTGTCGTTCGGGTTTCGCCGCGACACCTCCGCGACGCCTCCAGTTTCTCCTCTCGCGTCGATTGTCGCCAGGTTGTCGTCGGCGTTTTGGGTATGTTGAAAAAGCTCGACGACAGCAGATGTCGTTCGCATGTCGTTACGGTGTCGTTACGGTGTCGTTACGGTGTCGTTACGGTGTCATTACGGTGTCGTTACGGTGTCGTTACGGTGTTGTCTTTGCCGTTAAGCTGTCGTCGTTGCCGTTACGCTGTCGTCGCTTCTCTCTCCATAGCAGCTGTATGTATGTCTCTGTGTCTATGTGTGTGTCTCTGTGTGTGTCTGTGTGTGTGTCTCTGTGTCTCTTTGTGTGTTTCTCTGTGTCTCTATGTGTGTGTCTCTGTGTGTGTATCTCTGTGTCTGTGTGTGTCTCTGTGTCTGTGTGTGTGTCTCTGTGTGTGTATATGTGTCTGTGTGTGTCTCTGTGTCTCTGTGTGTGTCTCTTTGTCTCTGTGTGTGTCTGTGTGTGTCTGTGTGTGTGTGTCTCTGTATGTGTCTCTGTGTCTGTGTGTGTGTGTCTTTGTCTATGTGTGTGTCTCTGTGTGTGTCTGTCTGTATGTGTTTCTGTGTCTGTGTGTGTCTCTGTGTGTGTGTCTCTGTGTTGTGTCTCTATGTCTCTGTGTGTGCCTGTGTCTGTGTCACTGTGTCTTTGTGTCTCTGTTGTATCTCTGTGTCTCTGTGTGTGTGTCTCTGTGTCTCTGTGTGTGTCTGTGTTTGTGTGTCTCTGTGTCTGTGTGTATGTGTGTGTGTTGCTGTGTGTGTCTCTGTGTCTGTGTGTGTGTCTCTGTGTCTATGTGTGTGTCTATGTGTCTCTGTGTGTGTCTCTGTGTGTGTGTCTCTGTGTCTGTATGTGTGTCTCTGTGTCTATGTGTGTGTCTGTGTGTGTGTGTCTCTGTGTCTTTGTGTCTCTGTTGCTGTGTGTGTGTCTCTGTGTCAGAGACACACACACACAGACACAGAAACACACACACAGACACACACATACAGATACACAGAGACACAAACAGAGACACACACAGAGACACACACAGACACACAGAAACACAGAAACACAGAGACACACACACAGAGACACACACACAGAGACACACACAGAGACACACACAGACACACAGAAACACAGAGACACAGAGTCACACACACACAGACACACACAGAGACACACAGAGACACACACAGAGATACAGACACACACATAGAGACACACAGAGACACAGAGTCACACACACAGACACACACAGAGACACACACACAGACACACACAGACACACACAGACACACACATAGACACACAGAAACACAGAGACACAGAGTCACACACACAGACAGACACAAAGAGACACACACAGAGACACACACAGAGACACACACAGAGACACACACACAGAGACACAGACACACACATAGAGACACACAGAGACTCAGAGTTACACACACAGAGACACACACACACACACACACAGACACACACATACACACAGAAACACACACAGACACACACAGACACACACAGACACACAGAAACACAGAGACACAGAGTCACAACCAACAACCAACCAACCAACAACCAACCAACAACCACCAACCAACCAACAACCAACCAACAACCAAACAACCAACCAACCAACCAAGCCCTGTCCCGTCCCGCTGTCGTCCCGCTGTCGTCCGGTCTGTCGTAGTGTGACAGCCACATTACTTCAGTTATCTGCAAGATAACCCTTTAAATGAAAGTGACTTCAAATTAAGATAAAGAATATCATAAGAATCAACCTAACACATATATATATACTTACCATGTCGGTGGGGTACAATGAGTGCGTGGGTTAGTGAGTGACTAGATGTGTCAGTGAGTCAGTGAGCCAGTGAGCCAGTGACTCAGTGAGTCAGTCAGTGAGTCAATGAGTCAATGATTAGTGATTCACTGAATCAGTGATTCACAGAGTCGGTGAGTCAGCGATTCAGTAAGTCAGTGATTCACTGAGTAAGTGGTACAGTGAGTCAGTGAGTCAGTGAATCAGTGAATCACTGAGTCTGTGGGTCAGTGAGTCAGTGAGTCAGTAACTCAGTGATTCACTGAGTCAGTGATTCGCTGAGTCAGTGAGTGAGTGAATGAGAGAATCACTGAGTATGTGAATCAGTGGGGCAGTGAGTCAGTAAGTCAGTAAGTCAGTGATTCACTGAGTATGTGAGTTAATGAGTATGTGAGTCAGTGAGTCAGTCAATCGCTGAGTGTGTGAGTCAGTGGGTTAGTAAGTCAGTGAGTCAGTAACTCAGTGAGTCAGTGAGTCAGTGAATCAGTGAGTCTGTGATTCACTGAGTCAGTGATTCACTGATTCAGAGAGTCAGTAAGTCAATGAGTCAGTGAGTCAGTAAGTCACTAAGACAGTGATTCAATGAGTCAGTGATTCACTGATGTAGTGAGTCAGTGAGTCACTGTGTCAGTAATTTGATGAGTCAGTGAGTCAGTAAGTCAGTAAGTCAATGTGTTAGTGAGTCAGTAAGTCAGTAAGGCAGTGACTAACTGAGTCAGTGATTTAGTGAATCGATGTGTCAGTAAGTCGGTGAGTTGGTGAGTCAGTGAGGTTGTGAGTCAGTGAGTCAGTGAGTAAGTGAGTCAGTGAGTCAGTGAGTCAGTGAGTCAGTGAGTCAGTGCGTGGACTCCAGTCAAGCCACACGCGCCCGACCACCCATGACTCGGCGTGTCCACCTGTCCACTGCGCATCCGCACCGCGCATTCAGACGCCACCTGGTCGGAAGCCACGGCAGGCGCGCCCGGGCCGGCGGGCGAACACTGGGCGATAATAGGGGGCGAGAGCGAGCCTAGTGGGCGACAATAGGGGGAAGGAGCCGAGGTCGGCACCTGCGCGGCCAGGCGTTTGTGTGTGTATGCGTGGGGTGATGAGAGTGCAGGAGAGGGGAGGGTGAGGGGGGAGAGGGGGAGAAGCGGAGAGGGAGGGGGGGCTAGCGACAGTGTGGAGGGAGCGAGGGGGGGAGGGGGGAGGGGAGGAAGGGGATGGGGGGCCCCCCTACACTCCAGCGCTGCTAAGCATTGAGCCAGCGTGAATAGTGCTGAAAAGACACTTCACAGCTTGCACTGTGATTCATGGGAAATGAACTGTTTGGACAGGGTGAGTTCCATTTCCTGAGCGCGCCGGCCTCGCCGCCCCGCGTGTCAATGTTCCAATCATACCGCCATTTTGGTCAGCCCGTGTCGCCGTTATTGACCGCCCCGTAGCGACCCTTCACCCCCCGCGCCCACCCCCAACCCACCCGCCCACCTCCGGCCGACTCCCCCCTCTCTCCCGTGCCCTCCCCCCCCCCCACCTCCATCCCCCCGCCCGCCCGCCGGCCACAGCCCCCGCAGTCAATGGGTGGCCATTGTGTATAATAGACTGATAGTACCTGTCCTTAGGGCTAGGGGGCGCTGTCGTCGGCCGGGTCGCCAGGGTGAGTGGTAAGTCGACCTGCTCAAGACCTCTGATTGACCTGTGGCCCCCAGGGGGCCCTTCACAGTGAGGCCCAAAATAACAGAGCCCTCTGCCTCCCCATCCTCCCTCCTCCCCACACCCAGTTCCCTCCAGTCTCTGTTACTCACTCCTCAAACTATCGGGGGTAGCTTGAGGGTGTGGAGGGGGCGGGAGGTCGGGGGTGAGAGGTGAGGGGTGAGAGTTGAGGGGATGAGGAGGAGGGAGGTTCACTATCGCGCCCTCTGGCGACAATACTTGCCACCCTTCAACCTTGTCAGAATGGCAATTTCCCCCCCCCCCCATTTTTTCTTCATTTTAAAGAAAATAATTCTTCGAGGACTGCAGGAAAATCAATGTATTTTTCATCTTCTTTTACTACTACCGGTTGCTTTTAGCTAATAATATTGAACATTCTTATGAGATCTCATTCCTGTTGCCCCCTTCACTCTAGTTGGGATTTAATATGAATAAGCAATGCCTAGGACCGACCCCCCCTCCCCCCCCCCCTTGGTGGCCATTTGATAGTATTTTTTTTACTCCACTCGCGGTGTTTGATTTGAAATTCTAGCAGCTCGGGTGACCCGAGTCGCAGTTGTGATAAATCGAATACGGTCATCGTTTCCGCAGAATAGACTATTAAATATGCATTTGTGCATCCATAATTATGCCAAATTGTTCTTCATTTCTATTAATTCTGAATAAAATTGATGCTTTGCACTGTGTTACTAGTATATTATTAACCAATGGCTGTCATCAAACCTCTTTGCTGCGTAGCGAAGTTCGACAATCTATTTCCGTTTCCATTTGCTGGATTTTGATTATTCACCATGAGCATACACATGGCGGTGCCCATATAGGGCTATTTCCGTTTCTGTTTGCTGGATTTTGGTTATTTCATTGTCCACCTCTATGAGTCTGGGTATTGTTTATGTATATATATATATATATATATGTATATATATATATATATATATATACACGTGTTCGTCATTAGCCTCCCCCTTGGGGGGGGGGGGGTCGGTATTAATTTATTAAAGTTGCAGCAACTTCTGGAAACCAAAACACTTATCTAGATTTGTTTCCGACATATCCGAGTTAGATACTGGTCGCTTATTGAGCTGCATAGAAGGGAACTATAGAGGGAGTGCACGTGACGTCATCACTCAGCAGTCAGCGGTCAGCGGCCAGCCATCTTGGATTATGAGCACCCTCCCTAGCCATGTTGTGAATGCATGCAGATGCAGTAAAACTGAGCTTGTGTTCTGGGAGGTTCTTACATCAACTGTGTTTACTTCCAACACTTTAGCAACAACTTCTGAGGACAAACTGCTTAAAACAGTGACAAATAAACCAACAAATCAGTAAATAAGCACAGTGTAGGCAGTTGCCAGCCTTTTGTATGTAATCCAATATGGCTACCGAAAGTTGCCTCGTGACGTCATTACACCCCCTCTATTACTAATCCAAGTCTTCACCGTCTATAGTGCTCAGCATTTCGACATACATGTCAAAATCAAAGCTGATTAGTCCGGTGAAGCATCAACATTTCAAAACCAAAACGATCATCTAGAATTGATTTGACATATCTAACGTAGATACTATGCACTTATTAAGTATTTGTTGGCATATAGAAGAGATTACCGAGGCAATTTAATAGAACCTGTAACTGCAGAAGCCGCTGGTGTCAGAGTCTTGGCATGCTTGCCAGAACTAATTTCACATGTTTATTCGTCAAATATCTCAAAAGTTAGCCATTTAAACTAAAAGTTACTCCAGACTAAAGTATGGTAGATTATAATAATCAATTTAATCATTTTATCTCAGAAAAATGACATAAACTCAAAGCCATCGGACAATGCCGTTTTAATGTTCTGTTTTCACCGGAAATATCTCCAATGTTAAACCATGTAACATGAGAGTTATTTCAAACTAACGGAAAGTTGATTACGCCAATCAACCTAATATAGCCATATCAAAAAATGGGGGGAAATGGCAGAAACTCCCAATCATCGGAGTATGCAACTTGAACGAAGTTGACGTTTTGACATTCATTTATAAACTCCAGATGGCAATTCTAGGCGTAATCTCATGGTGTATTATGAATTAGATAAGGTTATCAGACATGTGTACAAAATTCGGCAGAAGACTTCCCAAGGAGGGCGCAAAGAATAACTCCACAGAGACGTCTCCAATATGTAAATTTCCTGGTATATGATTTACACTGATTTACACTGATTTACACAGAAATAAAGGAAATATATAATTAAATACACCCTTGGCGTATACTGTGCTGGTTTGTATAGCGATATCAGCAAAAATCCTCCGATGCGACTGACACTGGTCAACATCCCGGAGAGGAGAGGTGGGCCGAGATGGCACCACCAGTACAGTGTTGTGTCTTACGGAGTGTAACAAAAATAAAAATAACAGGTAATATTCCCTTACATATGTTTATACTCGCATAATACTTATACATCCCATACATATATATTTTCGATTATTTCCTATTATAGTTATATACAAATTATTTATGCAAATAATTATGCATAAATATGAATGGTGATGCCCCCTTTATCACATGTAATAATTTAGGGAGTAACCAATGGCTCTTCCCACATACACCCTGCATTGGGGCGGATGTGGGCTGACTACTTTTCCACCAAAGGTACCCGCCATAGTGACCGAATTGGTATATAATATATGATATACCGTATTCTCGCGGGTTAATGCCCATGTGTGAGTTAGTGCCCACCCCTCACTTGGCCAATATTTTGTAAAAGCCCACCCCTTAAACAACCATGTGTGGGTAAATGCCTACACCCCTCACTTCAGTGATTTGCCAATTTAAACACACAGGGTGTTAACCCGCGAGAATACAGTATATAAATGTATGTATTATATAAATATATATATGCTCTACAATTATGCAAATATAAATTAACGGAAGTTCTACCAAACTTTCAGTACACTTTAAAATATTGCATCTTCTGGTTGGTGGCGTCATCATTCGGATCCCAACCACATTAACCACGGTGGGGTGCTCCCTCACTTGTTGCTCAATTTATTTTTATTTTTACAGCTGCATGGTCCAATCAAAACATCAAATTTTCAAAATGAAAACAATTATCTAGATTTGATTCTGCATATCTAATTTAGATACTGCTGTACTTATTAAACATTTGTCATCACATATAAGGGGATACTGAGTCAATTTAATAGAACCTGTTACTGCATAAGCCTATGGTGTTAGAGTTTTGGCACACTTGCCAAAATTAATTTCACACATTTGCACTTAAAATATCTCAAAAGTTAGCCATTTAAAATAAAGGTTACTTCAATGTAATGTAAGGTAGATTATAATGATCAACCTAATATCTTTATCTCAGGAAATAACAGAAACTCAAAATCATCGGACTATGCAACTTTAAGTAGCTAATGAGATCATATCAGGATGGGTACCGTATTGTCACAGTGCACACTCATGATAAGGTTTATAGTGCTGCCCCACCAGGAGACCCAGCCGCAAACACAATACCCGGATTCCCCACACAGTCACATTATCCTGATACTGTACTAACCAGCCCTTGCCCTATCCTATTAATGGCGAACACTCGGCTAGGTAGCAAAAGGTATAAATTTTAAAAGTCATTAGTTGGACTCGGCCTGGGTTTGGAACCCAGGACCTTTCGCATGTGTGGCCAGCGCTTTAACTGATTCGGTCACTGCGTCGGGAATTAGTAAACATGTAGGTTGGTTGGTTGTTGGAGCTTTATATCCTGGCAACATCTAAGGTCATATCAGGACGGAGTAAGCATGTGAGAATGAACCTAGGTTCGAGGAAAGCATCAAATTATTGAAAAAAGAACACTCACCCTAGATTTGATCTCCTATATAGATCAAACCTAGATGTATTTGCACTTATTAAAGTTGCATAGTCCGATGGTTTTGAGTTTCTCTCATTTTCTGAGATAAACATATTAGGTTGATCATTATAATCTACGTTACTTTGGCTTGAAGTAACTTTTATTTTAAATCGCAAACTTTTGAGATATTTGAAATCGAAACATGTTAAATTAATTTTGGCATGCTTGCCAAAACTCTATCACCATAGACTTCTGCAGTAACAGGTTCTATTCAATTGCCTCAATAGTCCCTTATATGTGATGACAAATGTTTAATAAGTGCACCAGTATCTAAGCTAGATATGTGGAAAAGAATCTAGATAATTGTTTTTGTTTTGAAAATTTGATGTTGTCATCGGACCATGCAGCTTTAAGCATTTCGTGCCGCATAGAAGATAAAGTAAATTAATTTAATAGAACCCCTCATTGCCTGAAGCCTATCATCTCCAGTATTTGTAAATTAATTCCAGATATTTTCACTTCAAATATCTCCAAAGTTAGCCCTTTGACATAAAAATCTACTTCAAGGTAAAGTAAAGTAAATTATGACGATCAAACCCCGAATATATTTATCTAAAAACATGTGGCGGGAAATTCAAAAGCATCGAGGCTGTGGAATTACGTAAGTAAACAAGTACAGTAAAACCTCCCTAACCGACCACCTCCACAGATCGACCACTCCCCTATATCGATCGTTTTATTTGGTCCCAGCAATACCATTCTAGCTATGTTTTAACTCCCTAAACCGACCACCTCCCTAAATGGACCACTTAAAGTCGGTCCCAAGGTCAGTTTCACTGAACTGGCAAGGAACAACATAGAAGAGAGGTGTTCTCTGTGGTGGAGTTGTTAGTGTAGTGTATGTACGGAGAGCACGCCGAACCCAGCGAGACGGGTCACGTGACAGAGGTTACGCGGTGGATCGAGGATTGAATAAACGCCACTTAGCATTCAGACTTCTAAGCGTTCGCATCTGTTACTTTACTACAGTTAGTGTCTGACTTTTTTATAGATCGGACTCCTAATCTGAAGGTCGGTGGTTCGATTCCCCATGCCATCACCTCTGCCAATTTGGATTTCCACCACTGTGCATAACTTACAACGTCAAAAAAGGCCCGTTGCACTCATGCTATGTTTATGTGGTGTAGGAGGTTAAAAATCCCTTGGGTCGGTAAAAGTATTGGCTCAGGCTTTCTATCGACCAACAGTCTAATGGTGAAAACAAAACTATTCAGACGTATCCATGATAAGACAGAAAAGTAGATTTGTAGAAAGTCTGAGAACCCCATTGAGTAGCAGAGCCCCCTTCCCCCAACCCTCCACCCACAACCCCACTCCAACCCCAACCCCCCACCCACAACCCTCCAACCCCACAACCCCACCCACAACCCCACTACAACCCAACCCCCAACCACAGATCACAGACCTTGAGTTGCTCCTGGGCTGGGATCGATGGTGGCTGGTCCCCGGTGTTTAGTCGGAGGGCAATAGACAGCATCGGCCGACACCGCCTCACGCCTGGAACCAGCGGCCGGGGAACAACCCCCGCCAGTAACAGGGTAAGTTGAGGAACGCATGGGGGTTGCACCAACTAGGGTAGACTATGTCGCCAGCGGAATTTTCACTCCGACTTCATCGATGACAACTTTGTCCCCGGTTGATTTGTGAACTGTGCACCTATGTACAACCACATATATATATACATATATATATATATAAGTGTAGTGGTCTGCACTGACCTCTTAGGCAAGGAGCCGCTTAGACAGGTAGGCATGGGTAGTGTGTTGATATCAGGGAGCCTAGGTGGTGTGATGGTTATCAAACTGGCCCGGAATGCAAAGAGATGTGGGTTCAAGTCCCGCTCGAGGCGCAATATTTCCCATTTTCATCACCCCCATGACACTGGTTCCATGACCAGGATCCTGTACAAGCTATGCACTGTATAGTTGTTGAACCTACCCTGTGTATGTAAGTGCGTTGCATTGCATGTATGTATGTAATTGTAAGCATTAAAAGACTTACAATTCCAGGAGGACGATTGTAGTGGTCTGCACTGACCTCTCAGGCAAGGAACCGCATAGACAGGTAGGCGTCGGTAGTGTGTTGATATCAGGGAGCCTAGGTGGTGTGATGGTTATCACACTGGCCTGGAATGCAAAGAGATGTGGATTCGAGTCCTGCTCGAGGCGCAATATTTCCTATTTTCATTACCCCCATGACACTGGGGCCATGACCAGGATCCTGTACAAGCTATGCGCTATATAGTTGTTGAACATACCCTGGGTATGTAAGCGTGTTGCATTGTATGTATGTATGTAATTGTAAACATTAAAAGACTTACAATTCCAGGGGGACGAGTGTAGTGGTCTGCACTGACCTCTCAGGCAAGGAGCCGCATAGACAGGTAGGTGTGGGTAGTGTGTTGATATCAGGGAGCCTAGGTGATGTAATGGTTAGCACACTGGCCTAGAATGGAAAGAGATGTGAGTTCGATTCCCGCTCTAGGCACAATATTTCCCATTTTCATCACCCCCCATGACATATATATATATACATATATATATATGTATGTATATATATTTATTTATGTGCATACATATGAATATATATATATGAATATATATATATACATATCTATATATATATATATATATATATATAAGAAAAACTCTCTGGTGCGAATGACAATAAAGTGCACCCATTAGGGACGAGTCGGGCCTGTGGTGGCACCACCAGTCACATGCGACAACAGGCAGGATAGCATTACAATAATAATGAACAATAATAATGTTCTCTTCCTTGTCTATATACTCTCATAGTGCTCATACATCACATTATGTGGTTGGCGTGATGAAAATTTTAAATATGTTTTGAATCCACACTTCTGAATCCACAATCCATGGTCGAATCGGTGAGAGCGCCAGCTGTCTTCCAATGCTAGAGATTTGGGTTTGAACACGGGCCGAGTCAAACTAATGATTGATTAATTTGATACCCGCCATTACCTAACTTGGCACTCTGCATTACTAGGATAGGGCAAAGGCTGGTTTGCTCAGTATCACGATAATGTGACTGAGTGGGATATCGGGGCATGGTGCCCGCGATTTGGTCTCCCATTGCAGCAGTGCCATGATATTTGTCATGAGTGCGCATTGTCAGTGGTCGGTTCCCCGGCGTGATATTACATTAGATGTTGCTTGGAAGGAAAACCCCAGCAAACAATGATATCTATATAGGTTATAACTAGTGCGGCCCCGGTTACTTCGCTGGGGACCCGTTGATGGCGCCAATCTTCATACGTAGTGAATCATTTACAAATTGAATAGATATGCTGGAAGATCTTTAATTGCAAGTGACTAATTTTGGATATATTTGAAGTAAAAGTACACAAAATACTTATTTTGTTGGTACATTAGTTGTTTAAGCAAGGGAAATTTCAATTGCGGACGATTGGTCTTCTTCATTCCACTGCTCCTTGCCCTATGCTAATAATGCTGAGCGCCTGGCTAGGAAGCGAGAAGTATCAATTTTTATGTCACTGGTTTGACTCGACCAGGGTTCAAACCCACGATCCCATGGTCTAGCAACACGGGAGACGGACGCTCTAATTCATTCGTCCATCCGGTCTGGGCGCACCTAAAAAAGAAATGCTGCAGTGAACATCATAAGACGGCAGTGCTGGGTTCTCACTTAAAGTGACTTAATTTTCTGTCTATGCAGTATTACACGTTTATTGTGCGGACCAGTTTGTAAGTTGGATATGTAGGATAAAATTTAGGTTAATTGTTTTGGTTCTGACATTCCTGGGATAGGGCAAGGACTGGGTATCTCAATGTCGAGATAATGTGACTGGGTGGGCTATCGACCAGGGGTCATGGTGCAGGCGACGCGGTATCCTAGTGAGGCAGCACTGCGACAAGTCGATAGCCATCATGATATCGTCCTTGACATTGCTAGGGAGTAAAAGATAAAACTCCCAAACAAGCAAACAATTTGTGGAAGTTCAAAAGTGCACGGTCGTGTTAGTACTGTGGCTCCTTGCCCCCGCTCTGACCCGCTGACATTATCCCCACCGCCCTCACCCCCCACACACACCACACACACCGACCACCCATACACACCACACACACCACACACACCACACACACCACACACACCACACACACCACACACAAGACACACCACACACACCACACACACCACACACACCACACACACCACACACACCACACACACCACACACACCACACACACCACACACACCACACACACCACACACACCACACACACCACACACACCACACACACCACACACACCACACACACACCACACATGCCTACACACACCACACACCACACATGCCCACACACCACACACACTACACACACCACACACACCACACACCACACACACCACACACACCACACACACCACACACACCACACACACCACACACACCACACACACCACACACACCCACACACACCACACACACCACACACACCACACACACCACACACACCACACACATCAAACATGCCCACACACACACACCCAAACACACCCACACACACACTCACACCACACACACCACACACACTACACACACCACACACACCACACACACCGTAAACAACCACCCCACACACCACACACACCCACATCACACAACCGGACCCATACACCCCGCAGCCCCTCACCCCCACCCCTTCACATCCGGGTCCTTGATAAGGGAGGAGAGGGGGGAAAGGGGACAATTCAGTCCAATTCGAAAAGCATTGTAGATTCCATATTATCGCCCAGCGCCACACTCTTCCCCGCCGACGCTGAAGGCGTGACTTGTGTTCATCGGGCTGACACCAGGGGGCGCCCCGCTCTTAATAATATACATCAAAGATGCCACAGCCCTGCGGTGCCTCTGTGGTTTTCCATGGTGATCTTTTTGTGTATTTATCAATAACTTATAATTAAGGAATACAATGTACCTAATTAACGATAGTCAGTTTCCATTTAGGTTTTAACAAAATATATAAATATTTGTTTATAGTTGCATAAGCTGTTGCTATTGGGTTTTCTGTGAACGCTTTTAGATAAATATATTATTGCAGACTCTCAGGAGCTACTCTACTACAGGGATGAGGAACTTTTTAATGTTTCTTTAATAAAACATATGTTTGTTTATTTAGTAAATCGTCGGTTTTTCAACTGTAGCAATACAGTTGTAAAGGCTAAGGATCGAATATGTGGATGTGTCGGCAGGCTATGGTGAAATCAATACAGACAAAGAGAAAGCAAGAGTATAAAGTGTAATGGCCCTGTCACACTACGACGTGACTACGTCAGCGTAGGCAGAACGTGAAAATAATTATATTACGTTGACGTTATGGGCGTAATATGCAAATTGTGGACGTGAGCGTAACGTGAAAGTAACGTCGGTGTACGTTGTGACCTTAGCTGTAACGTGACAACGTTAGGGGGGAGGGGTAATTGGCGACGTGACCGGGCGTTAGTGTAACGTGAGCGTAACGTCGCCGTAACGGGTGCGACGTGGACGTAACGTGACCGTAACGCCACCGTAACATGACCGTAACGTGACAGTAACGTGACTGTAACGTGACCGTAACGTGACCGTAACCGTGACCGTAACGTGACCGTAATGTGACCGTAACGTGACCGTAACGTGACCGTAACGTGACCGTAACGTGACCGTAACGTGCAAAACGCTGCCCACACGTTGCTCCCACCCGGGCCGTCGGTCTGATGTGACATAACGTGACTCTAATGTCATTTACGCTGCTATAACGATCGCGGAACGTCAACCTAACGTCATTGTCACGTCATCCCGACGTAACGGCTTCACGTCGAGATACGTCGAAAGTTTTGAACAGGTTCAAAACCTCGACGCGCGCCGACGTAACATGACGTAACATGACGTAGCTCGACGTCACTCTAACGTCATTATGACGTCATCATAACGTAACCCAACGTACGGCAACGTAATGACGAAAAATCATCACGTTAGGCTCACGTTGGCTCGTTACGTCGTAGTGTGACAGGGGTATTAGGAAGAAGAGATAGTCCAGCCCTCAGGTTTATTATTTATATGGTTACATAGGTTCATTGTAGAGTATCACCCCACCCCTTTCCCCCAATGGGAAACAAGCATTCTTGGCCCTACCAATAGGGATCCAGCATTCCTGGTCCCCATGGATACCAGTGTTCTGCCCACCACCACAAGCTATATGGTCCCATGGCCACCACCAACCTTGACCTTTGAGTGTGGTGATCCCTATCCCAAACATAGGGGGTAGGCCCTGAGTGCAATCATACCCAGACCTGCCAGCACCACTATGTCTATTTACATCCCACTCAGGCACCACCAACCCATACATATATATACATACATGCGCCTGGTCACGTACACCAATCAGTAATAGAACAGTTGCATTCCCCCCTATGCTGAATATCGGAATATTTTACCCAGAGTTCACATAACTAGATTTACTGTGAGGAATACCAAGTAGGTTTGTGCAGTATATATATAAGATATTATGCAAATAATATTTACACCGAGGTTATGCTGCTTTTTGTCCTTATTTCCTTTGTAACCACTACCGGTTCTCACATGCATGTCCAAGCACCAAACACTAGCCCGTAGCTCGAGAGATTTGAACCCACAGGTTCGAACCGTGGCCGTGTCAAACCAATGACTTAAAAATTGATACTTTTCGCTTCCTCGCCAGGCACTCGGCATTACTAGGATAGGACAAGGAGCAGTGGAATGAGGAAGACCAATCATTCGTGATTGAAATTACCCCCGCGTAATCAACTAATGTACAAAAACACACACACATACAAAACACTCAGTGCAGACTGGGCACCGCCAGGTTTGTGCCAAAGAAGGCAAATTCTATCACGAGAACTCGTCTTCATCTTTGCTTTGGGCTAAATTCTCTTAATTTAAACTTAAAGCTGCATAGTCCAATGAAATATCAAATTTTCAAACCAAAACCAATTATTTAAATTTGATTTTACATATCTAACTTAGATACTGATGCGCTTATTAAGCATTTGTTTCTGCGTAGAAGGCAATACTGAGTCAATTTAACAGAACCTGTTACTGCAGAAGTCTATGGTGTCAGAGTTTTGGCAAGCTTGTCAAAACTAATTTTCCATGTTTGCATGCAAAATATCTCAAAAGATTACCATTTAAAATAAAAGTAACTTTGAAATAATGTAAAGTAGATACTAGTGATCGATCTAATATATTTATCTCAGAAAAATTACAGAAATTCAAAACCATCGGACTATGCAACTTTAATAAATGGTAGATCATATATGGAGATTTTGTTCTTGGCCAATCAGAATTGGTTGGTTGTTGGAGTTTGAGGAGGTGGCAACATCTAACTTAGATAAATGATTCACCCGCTACTTGTAGTACACGGGTGAAGACCAGCCTTATATAAAAACGGTCGAAAATAGCGTTAGTATGGAACAACAAGTAGAATGCCTGGCACCAGTGTCAAATGGTTACTTATATCAGAACAGAGTTGGTCAATCAGAGAGAATGCAAAAAGACAAGATGGCGGCCAGAGAACGCTGTCGATTTCACTTTTATATCTGATTAAACTAGATATTATATTATATTTTTCAACTCAAAGGTAGCGGGCTATCAATAAGACGTATGTAAAGAATAAATGTTGATTCTTAGATTGTTAAATTAGGCTCTCAAATCATTGACCCGTTTCTGCAGCAGTACGGGGTGAATCTTGTATCTACATCTAACTATGGTTATATCAGGACTGACCAATCAGAATTGCTCGCTGGCTTGTGTTTGATTTGTTATTAAGTGATCATCAATGTGTGATGTTGAAGTCTAAACCAATAATATTGTCAAGGGGGGTGATGAAAAAGGGAAATATTGTGCCTAGAGCGGGACTTGAACAGACATCTCTTTGCATTCCGGGCCAGTGTGCTAACCATTACACCACCTAGGCTCCCTGAGATCAACACACTACCCATGCCTACCTGTCTATGCGACTCCTTGCCTGAGAGGTCAGTGCAGACCACTACACTCATCCCCCTGGAATTGTAAGTCTTTTAATGCTTACAATTACATACATACAGGCAATGCAACGCACTTACATACACAGGGTAGGTTCAACAACCGTACAGCACATAGCTTGTACAGGATCATGGTCACGGCAACCAGTGTCATGGGGGTGATGAAAATGGGAAATATTGCGCCTAGAGCAGGACTCGAACCCACATCTCTTTGCATTCTGGGCCAGTGTGCTAACCATTACACCACCTAGGTTCCCTGAGATCAACACACTATCCATGCCTACCTGTCTATGTGGTTACTTGCCTGAGAGGTCAGTGCAGACTACTACACTCGTCCCCCTGGAATTGTAAGTCTTTTATTGCTTACAAATACATACATACAGGCAACACACTTACATATATATACACAGGGCACGTTCAACAGCTATACAGCGCGTAGCTTGTACAGGATCATGGTCATGGAAACCAGTGTCATGGGGGTGATGAAAATGGGAAATATTGTGCCTAGAGCGGGACTTGAACCCACATCTCTTTGCATTCCTGGCTGGTGTGCTAACCATTACACCACCTAGGCTCCCTGAGATCAATACACTACCCACGCCTACCCGTATATGTGGTTACTTGCCTGAGAGGTCAGTGCAGACTACTACACTATAAAAGCACGAACCAAATAGTGATTTGCATTGAGATCTACATCTAAACTAGGCTAGACCAAAATGTACAGTTATCCATTAATCAGCAAGAAATTGGAACAAACTTACTACTACTAGTACTAGGTAGAGTTGTATAATTACTTGGTTTAAAATTTTAAAAATTCATATTTGACAGATACATACATCAGAGAGCCTAGTTGATGTAATGGTTACCACACTTGCCTGAAATGCAAGATATGTAGGTTTCAAATTCCTGCCCAGGCACAATATTTCACACTCCTTTAATTCAGAGCAAAGTTTATTGCAATTGACTAACTTTAAGGCCCTGTCACATTACGAAGCATCTCACAAGTGCGCGGCCAATGCGTAAAATCAATTTTTTACATCGAGAAGCATCAAACTTTTCAGCGTGGGGGGCAAAGTTGGACATATACATACCGTATACATAGCACATGGCCAACATATGACCAACATATGGCTAACATACCTCCCGGAGCAAAATGCTTGAATTACGCTCACGGTAGGTTCACAGAACAAGTCTGACCTTACAGATAAGTTGTTTCGCCTTGTCTACCTACTTGTATTTCATTGTGTTGTTGTGCTGTCGTATCTTCTACTCATCACATTATATGTCGCTACTCTGCTTATGTTAGACCAATTTGGTCTTTCGGACATTCATTATACAGCGTTACTGTGCTAGATTAAGGAAGGCCCTGTCGCCGACTTGCCCGATACATATCCAAGTATTGCTCATTTCCTCGAAGTACGGACTTGTTTTTATCAGAAATAAACGTCTGGTTATTTTCAAACTCAGATTACAGCCTCGAACTTGGTGTCTCGTTAAATGAATTGTGACGCATCTCGCAAGCGCATGGCCAACGCATAAAATCACTTTTTTACGTCGAGAAGCGTCAAACTTTTCGGCATGGGGGGCAAAGTTGAACGTATACATACCGTATACATGGTCAACGTATGACCAATGTATGGCTAATGTACCTCCTGGCGAAAAATGCTCGAATTACGCTCATGGTATGTTCACAGAAGGCCGGTGAACGTTATATACATTATTCGATCGCCAGAACTACGCCTCATACGTTACATACGTCAAGACACACTGGAGAAATGCTAAACATACGTTAGATGTATGTTAGGCATATGTTATCCATAGGTTGTCAGTACGCGGACTGTACATTCCCACTGCCGTTTACGTAGGTCAATGTAGTGCAACGTAGTGAACAATGTTTGTCTAACGTACATCTAACGTACATCGACGTATTCCTAATGCATATATAATGTACGGCAGACTAATATGCACACGTTGTCCTACTTCGAAAGTTTTGTCCATGCACAAAACTTTGCCAACCCCCTGACGTGCAACGCCGTATCTTGACGAACGTTGACGTACATTAATATATACCAACGAGCGCCTAACACACGTGTAATGAATAATGAGGTATCCTGAAGTAGGGACCAAAAATCACATATGTCGGCATACATTGGTGCAATGCATCATAATGTTTGGAAATGCAAGCAATTGCAACCAGTTGAAGCTAACTACACTGCTACAATACCCAATTGGTATATCCAGTTGAGACCAGACGGGGTCGCCGAATGAGTAGAGCGTCCGTCTCCTGTTTTGGGAGATCGGGATTTCAGAACCCATGAGTTTGTAAGTTCGAATCCTGGTCGAGTCAAACCAATGACTTAAAAATTGATACTTCTCACTTCCTAGCCTGGTGCTCGGCATTATTAGGATAGGGCAAGGACTGGTTGGCTCAGTGTCAGGATAATGTGTCTGAGTGGGATATCAGGTCATGGTGCTGGTGGCCTGGTGTCCCAGTGTGGCAGCACTATAAAGTCGCCATGAGTGCGCACTGTCACAAGTCGGTACCTGTGCTGATATGATGTTAGATGTTGCTAGGACATAAAACAACAAACAAACGAACAATATCCAGTTGAAAACCTGCTAGTTTTATCTTTCTTGATATATAAAGGGGGGAAACCTATGAGAAATTAGGAATGAGTTCACTAGTATAAAAGTGTAATGAGTCAAATCTAGGAAGAAGTTTAGGTTTTGAAATTATTATATTTTCATCGGATTATGTACCCTTAAGCAATGGGATCGGGACGTAGCTCAGGCGGTAGAGTGTCCACCTGTGAAGCTGTCGGTCATCCTATCAATCCTGCTCAGTGCACCCATTTGCAGTTTGGGCTATTTACCATTCCAACCAGTGGTCCACAACTGGTTCATCAAAGGATGTGGTATGTGCTGCCCTGTCTGTGGGAAAGTGCATATAAAAGACCACTTGATGCTTATTGGAAAGAGTAGCCTATGTGGCGGCAGCAGGTTTCCTCCAAATAAATATGTCTGAATGACCATATGTTTGACGTCCAATAGCCGATGAATACAATAAAGAAATCAATGTGATCTGGATGCGTTGATAAATAAAACTAACTTCCCTTTTAACCTTAAGCTGGAATAGGTGGATGAAGCACCCTTCTATTTAGGAGGTAGGCACTGAAGTTTCTACTGAGCACGCCAGGTGGCAGCAGGGTGATTTCAAATATGATGTTACATTCAGTATTTGTAATACACTTTGATGTGTGCCTCTGTTTTCTAAACAAGCATTTAAATGTAAACAAAGATGGTGGCACCACTAGAAAAAACACGATGAATTGCGCTATGTCGTCTAATATAGCGTGGGTATATGGCACCGTGACTAGCTTTGTGATTTGATAAAAAAATATAAAAAATATATATATATATGAGTCAGCCTCACGAAAACGGGCCAATCGGTGGTCAATTGAAGATGTCGGCATCGCAATTCTTAAAAGTGTAGTGCATTTCTTTGTTTCATATTAAATTTTCCTAGAAACAAATAAGGTTGTTGTATTTTCTCGACCTTTACATTCAGGATAAATTCATGGACTTTCGAACACCTCTGTCAATGCTAAATTATAATGATACCGATCGACGCTGACATCCATGCTCGACGTTGACAATTTTCCCCAATTGGCCTCTTTTCGTGATCCTGACCCATATAAATCCATGAATAGACAGATATGGTTATTATTGATTTAATCTCGTTTCAAAGCCATGGTAAAAAGGCAGCGAATTTGATATATTAATTAAAGTTACATGGTATTATGATTTTTGAATTTCTTAGATAATTATATTGTCGTGCTCATTATATACTACCTTACTTTTAGTAGAAAGTCATTTTTATTATGAATGGCCAACTTTGGAGATAATTGAAATGAAGACATTCCGAATTAATTTAGGCTTCAGCAGTGACATATTGTATTAAATTGAATTAGTATTCTATTCTAGGCAGAAACAAATGCTTGATGAGTGCATTGGTATATTAGTTGGATTTGTAGACACAATTTAAAGTTGCATAGTCCAATTAAATATCAAATTTTCAAAATCAAACCAATTATCTAGATTTGATTTTACATATCTTAGATACTAATGCACTTATTAAGCATTTGTTTCTGCATAGAAGGCAATACTGAGTCACTTTAACAGAACCTGTTACTGCAGAAGTCTATGGTGTCAGAGTTTTGGCAAGCTTGCCAAAACTAATTTTCCATGTTTGCACTCAAAATATCTCAAAAGTTTACCATTTAAAATAAAAGTAACTTTGAAAAGATGTAAAGTAGATACCAGTGATCGATCTAATATATTTACCTCAGAAAAAAATACAGAAATTCAAAACCTTCGGACTATGCAACTTTAATATAGATAAGTTCCTCGATTCACAAAATGTTTATGCTTTCATCGGACTATGCACCCTTAAATAACCATGTCCAGCTGTAGTATCTACTTTCAGATCTCACGATTTGTTGGTTGGGGTTTTGCATCCTGGCAACATATAAGGTCATATGAGAACGGGTGCTGACTTGTAACAGTGCACACTCATGGCGTCTTTTTAGTGATGCCCCACTGGGATACCAGGCCACCCACAGAATGACTCAATGTCCCACTCGGTCACATTATCCTGACACTGAGCTAACCAGTCCTTGCCCTATCCTAATAATGTCAAGCACCAGGCTAGGTAGCAACCAGTATCAATTTTGTAAATCATTGGTTTGACTCGTCCAGGATTTGAACTCCCGACAGGATGGATGTTGTGCACCAGGGTGAGGCAGGGGCTTCTCCCTTGAATACAAATGCATGAGTAAGCCAAGTGTGGCCAGTGCGACTTCAAGTGGAACTGGGAGCGGACGTAGCTCAGACGGTAGCGTGTCCAGCTGTGTAGGTGTGCGTAATCCGATCGATCCTGCTCAGTGGACACATTTGCAGTTTGGGTTATTTTCCGTTCCAACCAGTGGTCCACAACTGGTTCATCAAAGGCTGTGGTATGTGATGTCCTGTCTGTGGGAAAGTGCATATAAGAGACTCCTTGCTGCTTATCGAAAAGAGTAGCCTATGTGGCAACAGCAGGTTTCCTCTAAAGAAATATGTCAGAATTACCATATGTTTTACGTCCAATAGCCGATGATAAAAATCAATGCGCTCTAGAGGGGTCGTTAAATAAAACAAACATAACTTAACCACCTATTACGTACAAGCCTATGGACATGTAAATAAAATAAAATAGGCTATTATAGAACTAAGTAGAAAAAAGTGGAATGCTCTTCCCAAGAAAACCCCAAAACACTAACTTAGAACCTTAAGAAAACAACTAACATAGTAATAAGAATATAGCAAAAATACAATGCCAAGAGGGCCCAAAAAAGTAACATAGGCTACTAAACGTACCAACAGACTATCTATCTGCTACTGAAATGCAGACAATCAAATAACTTATCAGCAGCTACTGTCTGGTAAGACAACACCAACACTACAGCTGGCCAGCATTGAAAACAAGCCTGGGTACCCGGGCTTACATGCTATGGACAGAATAAATACAGCCTCAATAAAAAAAAAAAAATTAATTTAAAAAACTTTTGTCAAATGGAACTGAAGCTGCGATGGTGCATGCCGGGTAGCAGCTAAAGACTACATGCCAAAAGGTGGCAGAGGGGGTGAATACACATACATCGTGATACTGATACACGAAGTGGTATTTCATTTCATGTAAAATATTTGCAGAACAATTTCACTGCGATATACAATAGAATTAGAAAGAAATGTATGGCTAGAAATCCAAACAAGGTTATCATCAGGAGGGAATTGGGTGCAGGTGCGCATTGAGTGCCTTAGTGACTCATGTCATAATAATGTATTCAGGTGGTGCATCACTGACTCATGTCACAGTAATGTACATGGGTTCCTCACTGACTCATGTCACAATAATGCACCTTACTGACTCATGTCACAATATTGTACCGAGGTTCCTTACTGACTCATGTCACAATAATGTACCTTACTGACTCATGTCACAATAATGTAACAGCAGCCATTACTGACTCATGTCACAATGATGTACACAGGTTCCTCACTGACTCATGTCACAATAATGTACCTTACTGACTCATGTCACAATAATGTACAGAGGGGCCTTACTGACTCATGTCACAAAAACGTACCCAGGTGCCTTAGTGACTCATGTCACAATATTGTCCACAGGTGCCTTAGTGGCTCATGTCACAATAACATAGCCAGGTGCCTTACTGACTCATGTCACAATAATGTAACAGCAGCCATTACTGACTCATATCACAATAATGTCCACAGCTGCCATAGTGACTCACGGCATAATAATGTATTCAGATGGTGCCTTACTGACTCATGCCACAATAATGTACACAGGTGCCTTGTGGACTCATGTCACAATAATGTACCTTACTGACTCATGCCACAAAAATGTACCCAGGTGCCTCACTGACTCATGCCACAATAATGCACCCAGGTGCCTCACTGACTCATGCCACAATAAGGTACCCAGGTGCCTCACTGACTCATGCCACAATAATATACACAGGTGCCTTGTTGACTCATGTCACAATAATGTACCTTACAGACTCATGCCACAATAATGTACCCATTTGACTCACTGACTCATGCTGCAATAATATACCTTACTGACTCATGCCACAATAATATACCCGGCTGCCTCACTGACTCTTGCCACAATAATGTACACAGGTGCCTTGTTGACTCATGTCACAATAATCTACCTCCCTGACTCATGCCGCAATAATGTACCCAGGCACCTCACTGACTCCTGCCACAATAATGTACACAGGCGCCTCACTGACTCCTGCCACAATAATGTACCCAGGTGCCTCACTGACTCCTGCCACAAGACCCACACGGGTTTGGCTTAGTGTGGGGGAGGGGGGGGCTCTTATGGCGCCGTTTAATCATTAACTTGTACTGACTCCCGCTTTGATAACGATAATTGGGAGAAACACAAGCTGCCCGCGCACGACGGCTTCAGCACCGATAACATCGCCTCCCTTATCAATTAGGGGGCGCCAGTGAGGTGCCACATGCTATGAGCTGCTCCCGCTGGATCTGGGGGTGGGGTGGAGGGTGTGAGGGATCTGGGGGTGGAGTGGGGGGGGGGGGATCTGGGGGGGGGGGGGGTGTACGAGGAGGGACGGAGAGGGTGGTGGGAGGTGTGTGTGTGGGAGACCCATGGTGGTGGAGATGTGTGTAGGTGGGGAAGGCGGGAAAAGGGTGGGAGGGGGAGAGGGAGCGGGAGGATGGTGAGGGCGTGGAGAACTGGGAGGGTGGGGAGAGGAGGGCGGGGAGGTAGGGGAGGAATGTGCAGGGAGGACTGGGAGGGCGGGAAGGGCGGGGAGCACTAGGAGGGGAGGGAGGAGTGGGAGGGGTGGGAGGAGAAGACAGGGAGGGCGGGGAGGACCGGGAAGGCGGGGAGGGTGGGAAAGGCGGAGAGGGCGGGGAGGGCGGGGAGGGCCGGGAGGGCTGGGAGGACTGGGAAGGGAAGGCGGGGAAAGCGGTGAGGGCGGGGAAAGTGGGTGTTTCGGGGCGGGGTGGCACTGGGGGCGGTGTTTGGGGGCGGGGTGGGGCTGAGTGGGTAAGGGCGGGCGGGGTTTGGGAGCGGGGTGTGGCTGGTTGGGTAAGGGCTTTTGTTGACTACGTGTTCCATCACACAGGTACATCTAGTGGAGGAAATCCAAGTAGCTGTCAACAGTAACACCTGACCACCGTACATAACAATCAAAAAATGAATATATATATATATATATATATATATAAGAATACTCATATATGTACATATATAACATTATAAGACATACATATATATATATATAATCATATACATCTTGTATATATCTAGGGATTATGAATCCTGCATTACAAAATGCAGCCCTGCCTACGACGAACCCCATTTACCATGTTACTACTTAGATGACACTCACTGAGTCCCAGTTAGTTAGTAACACTCTCCACCCCACAACCTCCCACCCCACCCACACCCACACCCACACCCACACCCACACCCACACCCACACCCACACCCACACCCACACCCACACCCACCCACACCCACACCCACACCCACACCCACACCCACACCTACACCCACACCCACACCCCCTCACTCTCTCCCCGCCCCAAACCAACCCCAAACCGAACTCCCACCCAATGAGCGACAAGCCACTACCAGGGCAGGAGGGAAGGGTGGGTGCAGATGGGGGGGTGGGTGGGTGAGTATGTGGGTAGGGGATGAGGAAGAGGGTGAGATGAGACGAGGGGGGGGCGGTAGGTAGGTGGTGTGTGGAGGGAGTGTGTGTGTGTGGGGGGGGGGGGGTGTTCTCTGGTCTCAGATTGCGGGCGAATTATCCGAGCCGTTAGAGCCCTAATGAAAAGGTGATATTGAAATATTTCTGTCAGTAATTGGATGGCACTGCCTCACCACTGAGCCCGCTACAATCGTCCGCCAGGGGGCGCCACGCACCAATAAGGCGTCGGGTGTGTCCGACCAACTCGCGGGGCATGCCGGGAGAAGTCGTGCCCACTGAGCCGTGCGGTCTCCACCGGAGGTGCAGGCGCAGTGAGAAGAATGTGGGGCTGACGCGAGCTGCGCCTAATGCTATGCGTGTATAAAGAGTGGGTGGGTGGCTTGTTGGAGGGTTTTATTAAGTTTGTTGGTGTGTGTTTTTAATTTGGTGGATGGCGCGTGTGGTTTTGTTTTTGTATGTGTGCGTAGGGCATCTATATTTTGTTTGTTGAAATTGTGAGTGGATTGTTTGTTAGTGCAGCTGGCCCAAGAAAGGGCGCGAGTTAAAACATAGCTGCGACCTTCTTCCTCTTCCCCTCCTCCTCCTCATCAGCCTCCTCTCCCTCCTCCTGCTTTCTCTCCTTCTCCTCCCCTCCTTCTCCACATCAGCCTCCGCTCCCTCCTCCTGCTTTCTTTCCTTCTCCTCCCCTCCTCCTCCTCATCAGGATCCTCTCTCTCCTCATGCTTCCTTCCCCTTTCCTCCCCTCCTCCTCATCCACTCCCCTCCTCCTCCCCCTCCTCCCCCTCCTCCTCATCACTCCCCCCTCCTCCTCTCCCATCACCCCATACACCACCACTACCATCAAACACCAATACTCACACACACTCACACACACTCGCACAGCACACACTCGCACAGCGCACACTCGCACACACACTCATACACACACTAATACCCACACATACACACACTCACACACTCTCTCACACACTCATACACACACTCATGCACATACTCATGCACACACTCATACACACACTCATACAATACTCATGCACACACTCATACACACACGCATACACACACTCATACACACACGCATGCACACACTCATACACACACTCTCTCACACACTAATACACACACTCATACACATACTCATGCACACACTCATACACACACTCATACAATACTCACACACTCATACAATACTCACACACACTCATACACACACTCATACACACACTCATGCACACACTCATACACACTCTCATATACACACTCATACACACACTCATACACACACTCATATACACACTCATACACACACTCATACACACTCACACATACTGTCACACACTCGCACAGTCACACATTCGCACACCCACCCACTCGCACACCCACACACACTCGCTCACACCCACACACACTCCCAAAAACTCACGC